>VDFB02000013.1:280738459-281181219 GCA_007258455.2 Sequoia sempervirens
ATTTTGAGTTAAAGAGGCCCAATTTTCTATTAAGAAGGGTCAATTTTATGGAAAGTATGATTTTTTTTCTTTGGAGGAATTAATTAAAACAAAGAGGCATGATTTTTTTTCAAAATGGTGCCACATTCACTCAAATTGGAGGGGTGTCATACCTTTATTGGTGGCTGCAAATTTCACCAGGAAGGTTGATTCTTAGTTTGGAGGGGGTGTTTTTATCATTGTTGCGGTGATTTTCATATCTTCGTAGGACCTCATTCTATTTGTAGGCTGAGCAAGCCATTTTTAAGCCGCACAAAGCCATATTTGGTGTTTAAATTTTTCCCAAGCACAATTTGAAATCTACTTGGGAAAGCTGGACGAGAGCATTAAAAGTTTTTCTAGGTGTATAGAAGGCTAAAATCCCTCTGTAGCAGGATTTAATTTGGCTTTGGTGGACAAAATTTTATCAAACTTTAAAATTTATAAATCTTGCAATAAATATTTAGGGTTTCAAAGCTACGTTTAAGTGGTGGTGGGCCCATTTGGAAAACAGATTGCTGGAAAATTTATCTCACATTTATTGCATAAGTTTCCTTTTGGCCTTTATATCTTCGAGCAAGTGTTTGTGTGATCCGTGTGGTGGCTTGTTGGTTGGAAATTTGATTTGGATATTTGGCTTGGTGATTTGGCATGGGAACCTACCACAAAACACTAGTACCTAAGGTGTACAATTTTTTGCTCAATTTTTTTAAATTCATTTACATAATTATCCCTTTTACATTATTGATTCATAAAATATATTGGAAAGGTAAATTTTGATTTCAAGAGGCTTCATCAGCTATTTTTGAGGTTTCAGTATAGTTTGGTGTATTTTTTCTTTCTTTTGGTATAAATTTTTGTCATGGCTACTCCTGATTCAGTTGAACTTTTAACCCCCCATAATTATAATACCTAGAAGATTAAAATGCATAGGTTGCTCCAATCTAAGGGTTTTTGGTCCACACTGAATGATAAACAACCCACTTTTACCAAGGAGTAGGAAACATTTTCTCATAGAAATTGCAATTGTGATGAAGCTATGGGTCTGATAGCTTTCCATGCTTTTGAAAGTTTTATTTTCCACATTGAGGAGTGTAATACACCCAAGGAGATATAGAATGAGTTCCAAAATATATTTGGTAAAGTCATTGAGTTTCGTGCTTTGCAACTAGAGGTAGAATTAACTTTTTTTTCCCTTGATGCATTTCCTCCCATTTCTAATTTCCTAGTTAAGTTCAAATTTGTGAGGTCACAATTGGTGGGATGTGGGAGGGATAAGAATTATAAGGAGTCCATTTTTTATTTTGTATGAGATGAGAGGTCCATTTGTAGGTTTTTCTTCTACCTTCTACTCCACCATGGATGCTTTTGGAAATACATTCAAAAAGCCTTCTTTTGAGACATTTTGTGACTGTTTGACGAGGGAGCAAGCCAAACTTTCCCAGTTAGAGGGGGTCTCTATGAATCATGAATTAGTTGCACAAGCATCTCATAGAAAAGGGAAGAAGAAACCTAAGGCTAATACATAATCTAATGAGTCCTCCACCTCTTCAAAAGAGGATAAACATAAGAAAGATAATTTTAGTTGTGTATTGCAAGAAGAAAGGTCATGATGAACACCACTATTATATGTAGAAGATTGATGAGATTTCACATCTTCCTCAAAAGAACAATGTTCCACTACCCCCATCTATGACTCCTATAGCCTCTCCATCTACATCACCTTCACCTTCATCCAAACCTACATAGTTAGGGAATGCAACACTTGCAAATGGAATGGAAGGTAAAGAAGATAAACTCAAAGGACATGCATTGATAACTTCTACAATTCATTATAGTCATGTTAAATGGTTTTTGGATTTAGGAGCATCTCATCATGTGGGTTTTACTCCCTATCCTTTTTTGGGTCTTCATCCTATTGATACTTCTAATATTTTTCTGGGAGATAGTAAGTTTTTGGATGCCACGAGGATAGGAAATGTTGAGATTGGTGATGTTTTTTTTAGAGATGTAATGTGTATTCTTGATTGGCACACAAATCTACTTTCCATCTATCAGATTACTCTAGGTGAGTTACCTAAGACCATAGAGTTCATTGCAAATTCTATTTTCATTAGAGAGGTTGATATTGGAAAGTTCATTGTTGTTGGTGAAGCTAATAATGAGTCGCATCTCTATGAATTTTATCATTTTATTGATGGTGATGATTATCAGCCTCACACCCATCTTACTAGTATTGATAGAAATTTCTTGGGAGAGATTGGTGATTTGAATTTGGACTCCTTGAGACCTATGTTGATTCATCTCATGTTGGTTCAAAGGTTGTTTTTCTAGCACAACAAGATATTTTTGATCCTTCAAATCATTCTTTGTGGGATAGTCACTTGATAGGTCTTGTAGAGTTGTTTTGTGAATCTCACATTTCTAATTGGATGATGCATTTGAGGATATATCCCTTCTTTTTTATGATAGTATTTGCACTTCTTTCACACCATCTGTGTCTATAGAGATTGTTTCTTTAGATTTTTTGCATGGTCCTATTGATCCACCTTCTTCAGTTGAGGTTGCACCTAATAATGATGTGGCATTTGGTTACATGGAGCAAACAGGATAGTTTTTAGAGGAATCTTTCATGTTGATTCTTCCTCTCCCTTATTTTGTTTCATAGTTTGAACTTATCTTGGTGGTTGTTTCTCCCTAAAGGTAGGCATGTTGTTTGTAGACATGGGATATTCTTCAAACTTCCATGATCATCATAGGAGTTTCTTCATCATGGGGTGGATCTTCATCATTTCTACTCCTTTCTATGGGGGGTCTACATAGTCTCTCTCTTTTTGTATTTTTTTGAGATCAGTGAAGGGAGTTTTCCTTAGGATTCTTGTGAATTCCTCCCCCTTTCACCTTTTCAACATTTTTTTCTCTCTTTTGGAGAGGATTTTTCTCCAACTGGGTTTTTCTCCTTTTCTTCAATTGTGAGAGATTGCATTACATAGCAGTTGTGCATGGGTACCTAACCTGGCCTTCTAGCCAAGACCCATCTTACATTTCATTTTACATAATAATCTCCCTAAGTTTGCACTTAAGGAGGGATGTTAGTGTGAAGTTTTTAACTTAGGGATAATTATAGGAAATTTTCTTGTATCAAATTCAATCGAGCTTCAAATTTAACTTCATTACCATCTCCTTTGAAACAAGATTATCATTACTACCACTATCAATGATAACTTTACATACCTTTCCTCCAAACTTACATCTAGTTCTAAATAGAATTTTCCTCTCCAAGGGTTCTTCAGTCACTTCATGTATCAAAGCTCTTCTCATCACCAATGATTCTCCTTTCTCAAATTTTCCACATGAGTTAGGGGATCCAATTTTTTCATCCTCTACATATGTTGTTCTTCCAGCATGCTCAAGTTTATTTCTAGTACTTCCTTTATGACACTCAAATGATCTATGTCCTTCATCTCCACACTTGAAATAGGTTCCTTTGAATGGTCTTATCTTAGATCTTCCTTCATTCTAGTATGAATTATTGTCCTTCACTTCACTCTGGTAGGGCTTTATATCTTTGCTCTGCTCCATATAGGGTTTTCTTTCTCTGAGTTGGAATCCATTATTTGTAAATCTTCCTTTCGTACTTCTTTGTTGCTAAAATTTCTTGGTCAAATTTCCTTCCACTTTTAATGCCATTTTGTACTCTTCTTCAATTGATGTTATTTTCACTAAGCTCAATTCTTCTTGAATGCTTTTTGTTAGTCCATTGATATACTTCATAACCTTTTCTTTGCTTGCTTCACTATGAATAGTCCTAATTATTATCTTGTAGAATTCTTATGTGTATTCCTTCACCGTCAACTCCTTTTTCCTTAGACTTTGAAATCTTTTCAACAATTTTGGTTCATAGTCAATTGATATGAATTGATTCTTTAATTTGGTTACCATTCTATCTCATTTCATGATTCTTTCCTTACCTCTTCTATTCCTATCCAATTGGACTTCTTTCCACCACAATGGAGCATGACCCTTGAACATTTTTTTTGCAAACCTAACTCTTTCTAAACTTTTCATCACTTGAACTACTAGACTCCTCATGGTCAGGCTCCACCAAACTAATACCAACCAACCCTACATCTGAAGTTGTAGCACCCCCATCAATCTGTGTTGGCTCCTCTAGCTCTACATCACATCATGTTGCTAGACGCTCTTTATACACAAGTGTTTTACGGTCAATGAGACACAAGGCACTATGTATAGCCACAAGCTTCTCTACTCTCCTAGAGGTAAGTTTGTTCCTCTTAATCTAGTGGATGAAGCTATAGGTAGACTAGTTCCTCTACACAACTAAAGAACTAGAAACCTGAGATAGCAATCAAATGGTGAGAGTGGTAGTCAAATATTTTGATCCATGGTAATTCCACTATAAAATTATCTCCTCATGTGCCATAGTTGCACAATTCATCTTGGCAGCCTCAGAATAACCCCTAAGAGTGGAAAATTTGGTCCACTCAGTGCGAATTGTGTTGGCATAGATATAGGATCATACATATTCTCAATAGCCTAAAAGAACCCTGCCTTCACCTCAGCATCCCAACCATGTGCAAGAGATTGTTGAGCCTCACCCATCTCTGTTGAATGATTGGTTGAATGTGCTCATTGTAGAATGCTACTATAGGGTCCTTCTCTCATAGAACAACCCTCATCTGGTCAATCATCTAATTAATACACTCATAAACCTCTCCAAGTTTAGGTGCATCTGCATCCCCATATCTGATGACCTCAAAAACTAGAGCAAAGATGGAGACTATAATTTACATCACTCCAAAACATATCACTCTTCATTATATCCTTCACCTTCCTCCACTGCTCTATCTGGACTCAACATTGATTCCAATGTTTATAACCATATGCTTTCAACTCAATAGGTTTTGTCAGAAAGAATAATAGCATGAGTATCCGTGAATGACCTCATACAACAATTGTCTTATGAAAGTATAGGACCCATGTACATGAACCATGCTATTGATGATGGACAATAAATCCCCCAATGATTTTATACTGCATAAAAATCTTCACCCAAATGCTTTATTTTCTGGTAATCAATGATTTGGAAACTTTTTAGGAAAATGCAATTTTTCTAAATGGACATATGATGGTCAATGCTACCAAAAATCTTCCCTATAATTGAGAAAACAATGAAATAGATATCATTGGAAGAACTACCAAAAAATCTACTCATCATTAATGCATTGAAAAAAGAACTATTTTTGGTTGATACATATTTGCTTGCCCTCTCCTGCATCAATTGGAAGAAGAAACTAGCATCCTCCTAAACTTCATTGTAAATTTCTAGATTTCTATGAGTGTTTTTAACAAGCCAATGGGTAGAAGTAGTGGCAAAGGTAATCATATCATCAAAAAATTTAGTATATATATAATAGCTCTGTAATTGAGGTTTTTCAAATGTGCCATAAAACTAATATTTTTTTTCCTTTTTCTCAAATAAAATGGTGTACATTAACAAAAGTAATACAAACAATCATTCATGACAGAGTGGTATATTCACTTCCTTGTACAAATGTACTAGACTTAATTTTTTAGAACCCATGAGGAGACTTAAATAAAGGACTCGAACTAAATACCTAAATAAGAATCACTTATACTTAGTTGCACTTGAAAGGAATTTTGGTAGGCTCAATCATGACCCTTACTTGTAATTTCATCCAATGAACCCTACCTATCCTATCTGTTGAGCTTGTGAAAAATAAACAAAATCTAAAGGCCTTATTTCAGCCATTTAACTTTAACAATAAAATTAAATTTTGAGGTTGCAATCTTGATGAAAACATAAAAAATGAAAAAACATTTTCTTGGATTTTGTTACATATGTTATAAAATTTGGTTACTATTTGAAAGAATAAATTTTTTGGTTAAAATTCCTTTTCTTGAAATGGAACTATCCACAAAAATCACACAAATTTGACATTTGTGTATTACTACATTCCAGAAATTTTCTTGAAAACCAAAAAAAATCTCCAAGCTAGGTTTATCAAAGCATACTTTAATTGATTGCTTAAGTATAGAATGTGCCAATTGATACTTGCGAATCTTCTCAATTGACTATAGGAATAAATAATATACTAAATGATCAAGAAAAGCTTTTAAACAATTAGCAATCCAAAAACATAGAGTAAAATCGGTGATCCCAATTATCTATCAATTCATCCGTCATTGTTTTATTCAAGATTACAAACAACACATGGCTATAGTATCAATCAGAAGTACAGTCCAGATAGGGCTCAACAATTGGAATCCTTAGAGGGAAAATGCACATCTCCACTTCATCATTATCAATTCCAGAGTCATCAAGGGAATAGAACCCTAATTGGCCTTCAAAAATAGGAAGCTGGAATTTATAAAGTCTTCGTCCAAGTTCTCTTTGAAAAAGTTGGTCCTTGGGGACTCAACATTACTTTGGCTTCAAATAGGGTTCTTGCTAGTTATAAGTATTTAGACTTTTTCCACATTTTGTCTCTAAATTGACATTTAGTTACTCTGTCACAAACATTCATTAATCATTTGATTTCAAATAGCATTTATTCTTGGTTTCACTTTAAACAACCCATAATTCACAAATTTCAATGGCCTACAAAATCTCTTTATGCACATGTAGAAGATCATTAGTAAATCATTTCATACGACTTTAACATTTTGAATTTCATGATTAAAGTATGTATTTTTCAATTTTCATAGACATGATCATTTAGCGGGTTTTTGGTTTGAGTGTTATCAGCAAGCTTAGAAGGTTGAGGCTTTGCTTAATTGATTTGACCAATATGGGTATCCGTATATTCCTTAGCCAATACTTGCTCCACAGGACCACTTTAACACCTTGTCCACAACGAAATTAATTTATGTATAGCTTTGGCACATTTGGCACCTTTTTGTAACTTGTAGACCCTAAAATTTTACCGCTTATAACTCCAGGGCTTGATCATGCGGAATGCTCAACCATATTCCCACATGGTTACTCAATCTGGTTAGACTTCCCCTTTGCTAAAAAATATTTTGAATAATGACCATATAGCCACTTTAAGCATAATTTTAAAATTTGATAGTGTTCTTTTTATGGACATAGACAACTATATCGGCCTCCTTTAAAACAAAAAATGGAGAATAAATAAACCAATCGAGTTAAATTTGATAAACTCTTTGACGAATTTGTCAGTGTGTTTATACCACAAAGACATGGAATTTTAAAGAGTATCAGCAGGATTTTTAATGCTCCACTTTGAAAATTAATAAAAAGAAAGGGATTACTTTTATCAAAATAAAATACAAAATTTGGTCATCCTTCTAATAATATGAATATTGCATTGCTTACAATCACATCATAGCCAACATAGGTTTCTTTGTAATTTGTCCAAAGAAACATTTATTAATAGGCGTCCATAGCTGGGTGAATTAGCTGGGTAACCCTAAAAGTAATATCTCTTTTAAAATTTTTTTTTTATTCTTTCTATCATATGTCTTTTAAAGCTTTTTTTATTTGCTACATAAAATCATTAGGTTGAAACTAAGTATTAGTATGAAACCTTTGATTTTTCAATAAATAAATTATATCCCCTTATTAATTTGAAGAGTTTATTTAAATTTTCTAGAACTGCAACTCTTTAATAAACTTTCTAAACACTATTTTTATAGTCACCCTGTTCCAAAAAATAAGTTACAGTTGAAATTTTGCAGTTGGACCTTGCAATTATCCAGTTAGAGATGTTGTATAGCAGTCTCTTAAGATTTGACAATATTGTTTAGTAAAAGACTTTGGTGGAAATTTGTACAATGTTTGGAATTTCATAACTGCCTGACTCAACTCTCCATTCATTCTGGTTGAACTCCTTTAATTAAGGAAAGTTAAACTTAATCCACACGTTTGTTGCAGCCTCATTTATGCCTCAACCTTTGTGAGTTACCCTACTGCCACTCACATCAGTGGTTTCAACCTAGCTACAAGATCATGCTCTAACAACATGATTGCAAAGTACGGAGATGACGGTTTAATTATCGGGACCAAAGTTTAAATTATTCTTGTAGGGCTTCGCCCACTTAATTCTAAGCTGTATTTGTAAAATTTAACCGGAAAGATATTTCTGCCTTGAAAGAGAAATTAAAATAGCCAGCAGAAGAAAACAGAGCGAGAACATAAAATAAATATTCTATTAACCGAACTGATTACAATGCATTTAGAATATACAAATAAGAACCGCAGCAAAGAGATTGCGGTGAAAAGCAGGCTTAACAAACTAATCTGGAGTTACAATCGCATGGCGGTGAAGTAAACTAATCTGAAGAATCGGACTGTTTACTTAGGTTAGCTTAAAACGCTGTCCATTGCATGTTCGTTGATTATGGAAATAACAACTAGAATTAGAAACTAGCGCTAACACCCCCCCTTAAGTGTAACTAAGGAGACAGTAAAGAGGAAAGAGGGAAAACCCTGTGGGAACAAAAACCCCCCCTCAAAAAATACACTAATTGTGCATGGCAACTACTGTGTTGCAGTGTTCGTCACCCCAAGAAGATCTCGAAGAATGTGAAACTTCTGCTCAGTGAATGTCTTCGTGAAGATGTCAGCAATCTGTTCTGAAGTGGCACAGTACTGCAAGTCGATGACTCCATCATTTATCAATTCGCGAATGAAGTGCATGTGGATTTCGATGTGTTTAGTTCGATGCCGCTGTATGGGATCTCTACAAAGCTTCAATGTACTTTGATTGTCACACCAAATGACAGTTGGACGATGGAAGAGGATACCAAGTTCAGTTAGGAAGTTTTGCAGCCAAATGGCTTGAATGGTAATGTTGACTGCACCTCTATATTCGGCTTCTGTTGATGATAAAGCAATGGCAGATTGCTTTTTGCTTGACCAACAAATAGGACCTAATCCCAAACTAAGTACATATCCAAAAGTGGACTTGCGATCAATGTTATCACCAGCCCAGTCTGAATCAGTGTAGCCAATGAGATCCAAAACACAACCTGCTAAATAATGAATCCCATAGCAAATGGCTCCCTGAACATATTGAAGTATACGCTTGGCAGGCTTCCAATGTAGCTCATGTGGCTCCTGCATGTATCTAGAAACAACCCCCACTGCATATGAGAGATTTGGACGAGAGTAACTAAGATAAAGAAGACTCCCCACAAGCTGACGAAATTGTGTGCAATCAACCAATGGTGTATCTTTGCCATCCTCAAGCTTGACCCTAGATAAGAAAGGTGTGGCTGCTGGCTTGCAATCAGTCATGCGAAATCAAACTAGAAGATCTCTCGCATACTTGGATTGAGAAATGTTGATTCCTGATTCATTCTGGCTGATTTCAAGTCCAAGTTAAAAGTGTTGGAGACCCATGTCTGTCATAGAAAATCTAGCATGCAAAGCAGACTTAATTTCAACAATAGTTGTGGCTGAACTACCTGTTAGTAGTAGATCATCTACATAAATCACTATGATCAACAGAGAGTCAGATGTTCTCATCATATAAACATTTGAATCAGATTTACATTGCATGAAGTTTTGAGACAGGAGATAAGAGTCCATTTTAGCATACCAAGCTCTAGGTGCCTGCTTGAGGCCATAGAGTGACTTCTTGAGTTTGCATACTAGAGATGAATTTTGTACATACCCTTGCGGTTGCTCCATGTAGATTTCTTCTTTGAGATCACCGTGATGAAAAGCATTCTTCACATCCATGTGGTGAACCTCCCACCTTCTTGCTACTGCAATGGTAAGAGTCATCCGAATGGAGTCCATTTTTGCTACTGGAGCAAAAGTCTCATCATAATCAATGCCATGAACTTGCTGAAAACCTTTGGCAACCAACCGTGCTTTGTATCTACTCACATGTCCATCTGCTGATTTCTTTGTTCTATAGACCCACTTACATCTGACAAGCTTGCAATCAGAAGGAAGTGGAACTAGGTCCCAAGTTTGGTTTGCTATGAGCGAGTTGTACTCCTCCTCCATGGCAGCTTCCCAAAGAGGATTCCCTGTAGCTTCTGCATACGTCTAAGGATCAGATGCTAGAACCACATAGGCATGCAATGGCATGATGGGTTCGATAGTTGTGAGTGCATGAGGAGCTTCATATATCTCACTTAAGCTCCTTGTTCTTTGATTTCTCATAGGGGATACTGAATCATCGCCAGAATCCCAATCGGTATTAGGTTGTAGATAGACACATGCATGCTCATCTTCCTTTGAATCAGATTCAAAAATATCTGAAATCAGATATGTATGATTGTATGTATCTTCTCTAAAATCTTTAAGAGGAGGAAACACTGAGCTGGTAGCATGTTTATCTTGAGATGCATGCGGGTAACTTTCTTCAAAGTAGACACTTCTCTCAATGAAGAGTGTTTTTGTTGAAAGATCTAGTAGTCTGTATCCCTTTATGCCTTCTAGATATCCAACGAAGATGCATTCTCTGCTTTGAGGCTCCAAAGCCTTTCTCTTTTTGACAGGAATACGGGCCCATGCACGTGATCCAAAGATGCAAAAATGTGTGACTTCTGGTTGCATGCCACTCCATGCTTCTAAAGGTGTTTTTCCTATGACAGATTTGTGAGGAGATCTATTTTGTATATGTGAAGCACAGTTGATTGCTTCAGCCCACAATTTGGAGGGAAGAGACCTTGCATGCAACATACAACTAGCCATCTCTTTCAAAGATCGATTCTTCCTCTCAGCTACCCCATTATGTTGTGGAGTGTAAGGAACTGTGTTCTGCAACTGTATTCCTGCTTCATCACAAAGATTTTGGACATCATTATTAACATACTCCCCCCCATTATTTGTGCGAAGGATCTTGATCATTTTCCTAGACTGTTTCTCTGCATGAGCTTTGAAAATCTTGAAACACTCAAACACTTCAGACTTGAATTTGAGAAAATACACCTATGTATATCGTGTGCAATCATCAATGAATGTTAGCACATATTTGGCTTGGCTCATAGAAGGATCTGGAAATGGGCCCATAAGATCACTATGAAGAAGCTCTAAAGGAGAAGAAGCTCTCCATGCATGCCCCTCAAAACTATAGAACCCATCATGCCATTGCATGCCTATGTGGCTCTTGCATCTGATCCTCAGACTTATGCAGAAGCTGCAGGGAATCCTCTTTGGGAAGCTGCCATGGAGGAGGAGTACAACTCGCTCATAGCAAACCAAACTTGGGACCTAGTTCCGCTTCCTTCTGAGCGCAAGCTTGTCAGATGTAAGTGGGTCTATAGAACAAAGAAATTAGCAAATGGACATGTGAGTAGATACAAAGCACGGTTGGTTGCCAAAGGTTTTCAGCAAGTTCATGGCATTGATTATGATGAGACTTTTGCTCTAGTAGCAAAAATGGACTCCATTCGGATGACTCTTGCCATTGCAGCACCAAGAAGGTGGGAGGTTCACCACATGGATGTGAAGAATGCTTTTCTTCACGGTGATCTCAAGGAAGAAATCTACATGGAGCAACCGCAAGGGTATGTACAGAATTCATCTTTAGTATGCAAA
Organism: Sequoia sempervirens; assembly: GCA_007258455.2. Lineage (NCBI taxonomy): Eukaryota > Viridiplantae > Streptophyta > Pinopsida > Cupressales > Cupressaceae > Sequoia > Sequoia sempervirens. The sequence continues at coordinate 280,750,041 of VDFB02000013.1, forward strand.
CTCAAGAAGTCACTCTATGGCCTCAAGCAGGGACCTAGAGCTTGGTATGCTAAAATGGACTCTTATCTCCTGTCTCAAAATTTCATGCGATGTAAATCTGATCCAAATGTTTATATGATGAGAACATCTGACTCTCTGTTGATCATAGTGCTTTATGTAGATGATCTACTAATAACAGATAGTTCAGCCACAACCATTGCTGAAATTAAGTCTGCTTTGCATGCTAGATTTTCTATGACAAACATGGGTCTCCTACATTTTTACCTTGGACTTGAAATCAGCCAGAATGAATCAGGAATCAACGTTTCTCAATCCAAGTATGCTAGAGATCTTCTAGTTCGATTTCGCATGACTGATTGCAAGCTAGCAGCCACACCTTTCTTATCGGGGGTCAAGCTTGAGGATGGCAAAGATACTCCATTGGTTGATTGCACACAATTTCGTCAGCTTGTGGGGAGTCTTCTTTATCTCAGTCACTCTCGTCCAGATCTCTCATATGCAGTGGGGCTTATTTCCAGATACATGCAGAAGCCACATGAGCTACATTGGAAGGCTGCCAAGCGTATACTTCGATATGTTCAAGGAACCATTTGCTATGGGATTCATTATTCAGCAGGTCGCATTTTGGATCTCATTGGCTACACTGATTCAGACTGGGGTGGTGATAACATTGATCGCAAGTCCACTTCTGGATATGTACTTAGTTTGGGATCAGGCCCTATTTGTTGGTCAAGCAAAAAGCAATCTGCCATTGCTTTATCATCAACAGAAGCTGAATATAGAGGTGCAGTCAACATTACCATTCAAGCCATTTGGCTGCAAAACTTCCTAACTGAACTTAGTATCCTCTTCCATCATCCGACTGTCATTTGGTGTGACAATCAAAGTACACTGAAGCTTTGCAGAGATCCCATACAGCGACAACGGACTAAACACATCGAGATCCACATGCACTTCATTCGTGAATTGATAAATGATGGAGTCATCGACTTGCAATACTGTGCCACTTCAGAACAGATTGCCGACATCTTCACGAAGACATTCAATGAGCAGAAGTTTCACATTCTGCGAGATCTTCTTGGGGTGAAAAACACTGCAACACAGTAGTTGCCATGCACATTTCGTGTATATTTTTTGAGGGGGGGGTTTTGTTCCTTCAGGGTTTTCCCTCTTTCCTCTTTTCTGTCTCCTTAGTTAGACTTAAGGGGGGGTGTTAGCGTTAGTTTCCAGTTTATCCACAATCAACGGGCAGCTTTTAAGCTAACTCAAGCAAACCGTCATGTTTATTTTCCATGCAATAAGTAAACTTCAGATTCGTTTACTGTCACCGCCATGCGATGTGAACTCCAGATTAGTTTGTTTTCACCGCCTCTTTTCACCGCAATCTCTTTGCTGCGGTTCTTATTTGTATGAGTTCTAAATGCATTGTAATCAGTTCGGTTAATAGTATATTTATTTTCTGTTCTTGCTCTGTTTCTCTCTCTGTTATTTATCTGCAATCTTTCCTTTCTTTTCTAGCCAGATCTACACTGTATTGCAGGTTTAGCTCGAATTTTACAGTTAGCATGGATACTCCTGTATGTCTTACTCTAGTACGTGGAGGAAAACAAGCTTCCTGGGCCGAATAACTAGCCAACGCCACTAGAAGGTATTCTACATCAGAACCAGAATGACAATAGTTGCACTACAATTGGTCGTTGGGGATGACTTTATGGATCACAGTGAGCACAAAAGGGTGAATTTTGACCTATCCTCTCGTTTTATTGCTTCATTGCTAGATATAGGGCTCACGAGAGGGTAAGTGTGAGTGGCTACCACCACGATTATTCTTCCAAATTACCTTGGAAACCTCGACTACATACTGGCAACCGTGTAGCCAAGCGTTGGAATTCCTCCTGCCAGGGACATTCCTCGCAATTTGAACGAAGGAGCCATGGTGCCCCTGCTTCCTTTTATCAACAAATTGTGATGGTTGACCTTGACGAGCATAGACATAATGCTCACCTGGGCTACTTGTTACACATGGACGAGGCCGAGCAAATTGATTAGCAATGCATAGTAGTAAGTTTTGGAAACTTGCTACAAGATTAATTATCATATTGGAAATCTAATTTTGTATTTCCACTATACATACAGATACTCCAATTAATATAATGGAATTTTACTTTTAGTGTTTTAACCTTGCTTTCACTCTCTAAAATGATGTATGTCTTTTGAATTTTTTCTATTATGCCCTTTATGTACTGTGAATTCTATGGAATTTGCACTTAAGCAAGCACTAACCAATTTTACAAACCAAACCCAATGCCTTAGAACTAACCATAATAGCTGGAACTAACCCTGACCATGAATTAAATCATAAACAATGCCTTGAATTATGACACAAAATTCATTTTTAAGGACAAGCTTTGTTGTACCTTTTGTTTGTATTCTAGCAGATTTGTCCTTAAATTTGGCTATGTACATTTCAACTACAGGGTTATGATTGTATATCATTTTACACTTTTTACACCAAATGAATGTAGATTCAAATGTATATTTGCTAATTATCATGGAAAAATGGATAGAAAAAACTCGAGTTTTGGTCGATGTTGGGTAGTGTCCTATATTGCTGAATTCCATGCGTCTGCACAACCTTTGATCACGACCTCTGATTACATGTTTTGTTTCTTGATTTTGAGCTTTCTCGACACATTAATTTTCCTTTACCTTGAGCATTTATCCATTATGTTCTTTAACGTTTTTGGTTTCAAAATACACATTCATTAGTATTTTATCATTAGCAATTGCTTTGTTGCTTATTTCTCAAAAATCAAGAATGAAATTGTCACAAACTGGAAAAATGAAGGATTGGTCTTCAGATTCTAGCACTAAATCTCACATTACTTCCCTTTTTTACTGCAATTCCTCACTGTTCAACAGTGTCAAAGCGTTTTCCAAATGCTCCTTTGTGTCTGTTCCTTTGTTGTTATAGAGATGTTCGCTCTCCTGTAGTTCCTGTCTCTGTTGTCTCGCTTCCTAGTGAGGTATTTGTGGTGTCGTAAAATTTTATTCCCTATCCTACACACTTATCAAATCTTTGACCAGGAACTTCAAATTAGCAGGTCTACTGCCTCTAAATTTAGCTTTTGAAACTTCATGAACCTTACTTTTACTAGGATTATCCATTTAATTTGCTACAATTAGGCTAAGTTTCGATAATCCTTCAACCCTTTTCCTACATAACAATGCTTTGGTTAAAGGAATTCTTCTGTTAATGGTCAACCTAACCCTAATTAGGAAAATTGTGTAGTTAACTTCACTATGATCCTCTGTGTCGTGAATCCTACACCTATCTGTCCATTTGAAAGTAAGAAATTTGCAAGGAAAAGCTTCTTGTTAAGGATTTCCTAGAACCTTTGACGTTCACATCTCCATAAGCTTTCCTAAGGCTCACTCTAACCTTAGGGTTATTATTGTTAAAGGTACAATTTACCATTTTACTCTGAATTTCCCTCCTAGCACCAATTATGTTGACATGGATGTTAGACACACACCATGTAGATAAATATTTTCCAAATGAACAAAGGAACCTATCTATCTTGAAAGATCACTAAGATTTTCGGGTTAAAGATGATCTTAGATTTCCCAAAGCTCGAGAATGTCATGTCTTGATGCACTAGGCTCACTCATGGTTCATTGAACAAAAATGTTATTAATCACAAGGGGTCTCTAGTTTTAGAACTTCACAACTTTGAAAAAATAAAGTAACATAAAGATTTAGCAGATTTAACATGTATTACTCTTCACATTCCATGAACCCATAATTACAAAAAATTACTAAAAATCAAATTAAAGAAAGTAAAGATTTTATGAATTTAAAGGTGCTCCCAGCTATTATCAATGCATATACCAAGAAATGGACTAAATCAAAGCATAAACTATTCTATGTTTCACCAGATTGTTTCACAGCTATGTATACAATAGTGCAGGAAGTTTAAAGAAGACAACCATTTACCATCGAACAGTGTCAACATGCACCTGAATCTGGCGCAACACATTGGCTTTTCCAATACAAACGAAATAGAGCTATGTATGATTTACAATCATGAAATAGATTTCAAAATGACATTGATATTAGCAACTTCTATGGAATATACAAGTTTGTAAACTAGAATTGAACCAAAAAAAATATAAAAAATAGAAGTAAAATTGGTGATATGCACCAATCATAGGTCTATCAAATTTGATCCCTTAAAATGAGTAACATCCCGCCTTTATAGAGCACAAGGCCTCAATCGATTACAAACAACACGTGGCTAAGTGAGAATAAGCCAATCAAAAAATAGCACATGGCAATAAATGACAGGTGGCAGTAGGAAGATATTTGTCCTCATTCTTGAAATAAGTCAAAAATAATTTGACTTCCTTAGCTGTAGTTAGAATGCTTGAGAATAGCAGGAAAATGCACATCGAGTCCACTTTGATCTTCATCAGAATTTCTTAGAGTGATTAGTTGGATATAGAAGATCTATTATTAAACCTTCAAAAATGAGGCAAAAAACTATTGACACTTTACTTCAAAATTCTTGACCTCGTCATCAAGTTCCAAGTCCAGGAAAAATCTCTGTTAATGCACTTCGGGAAACATTTGACATTGTTTTGGCTTGCCAAACACCTGAGGCTTCCTACTCCTGGTTATCCACAACTCTTCTCTCGGATATTTCTTCTGCATATTTCTCTCTTAATTGTGCATCTTTAGTCTACTTCTGTATCATTACATTCGCCTAATCATTCGATTTGCATGAATACCCACATCTTTACCATGCTTCGCCATCTGTTAGACCTCCACCAACAGAATTCACATCATTTCAATGGGCCACATTTAAGTCTCTTTAATACACATGTCAGAAGAATTACTATTAAAATCATGTTCATACGACTTTAACCCCTTTTAATTTCATGATTAAAATAATGTATTATTCGATTTTTCCTCGACATGTCCATTTATGTGGGGGTTTTTTAGTTCTTAGTGTTATTTGGAATCTTTAGGCAATACGTTGGGTACTTTGATTAATTATACTTTTCCACATACCTGGGTATCGGGATACCTAAATACCCGAACATCCTCACTGCCTCTTTAACACCTTGCCACAATGACAATTTGAGCTGTATGACTTTGGAAATGCACCTTAATACCTTTCCTTACGCTCTTGTGGACCCACAAACATTCACATTACCCACCTGGAGACCTTAACTCCACCATGCAGCAACTTTGACTCATGCGTCTAACTTACTTACAACCATACATTCCCAATTGGTCCACTTGAATACCCAGTTAGCCACTTCCCGCTTCAGGTTTCATAGTTTTGAACAATAATTCATCACATTTTGAACTCAACATTTCCAACCATCCTCCTTTGGCCTTGCTAAGCAGGTAATCTTATAAATTTGGGTCCCCAAACCTTTGCAAATTTGGGGCATGTTGTATAACCACACAACAACTAGCAACCAAATCTTAGAAGGATGAACCAAATTAATAAAAAGAATTGAACTGCTTATATCAAGCTACTAATTTGGTTCATCCTTCTAAGCCAACCTTGGATATTGCCTTGCTACTAATCAAGTGTCCATAGCCCTAGGTTATCTCTGTAATTCCTTCCAAAGATAGCTCTAATGCCAGTCAGGCTTCCATAGCCCTAGTAGAGATATTTGGGTAACCGAAAGAATTGATTTCTCTTTTGATATTTCCTTTTTGTATTTTCTCTCTTTTTGATATATCTTTTAAAGCTCTTTTACTCAACTTGTTGGTATTGAAGCCTACTATTAAGTTGGGAATTACAGTGGTAGAAAAGGGATACCTTTAGATTTTTCACTTGATATAAACTTCCACTATCTCCTCTATGAATTCCCAAAGATTATTTAAATTTTCTTCGAGCGTACAACTCTTTAATAAAATTTCATAAACACTATATTAATTTGGGAGTAGTCATAACCAATTATTCCAGAAAATAAGCATAAGTTAAAATTTACTATGTAATTGACCACCCTAATTATCTCTAAATTTAGAGATGTTAGCTACTATACGATCAAATATTTACTTTTAGTGCTTTAGATCAATTTGTTGGAAGAATGAAGAAGAATGATAATCTCTACAGTTTTGTGTTGTCATTGATGTCACCATATTGTGTTTTCAAGTCTAAGTCAGTGCTTGATTCGGTATTTTGGTCTAGTATCTAAACCAGTTTTTGTAATGTCCCTTTTTTCATGAGCAATGGAGTTTAGAGGAATTAACCTATTCCTGATCCCCGTAGGCTAATGGAGCTTGATAAGAGGGTCGTTCAGCAGATACCCAGTTGATTGGTTGGCTCATTTCATGATTCAGTCTACATATAGAGGTATTCTAATGATTTCTTGATATGTTTCTATTTTTAGAAACGTCATGTTATAAAGTAATGTTATGTTTGCACTTTATGTTATGAATAATTATTTTATTATAAAATGCAAAATAATAAAATAATAATATAATATTTCTTCTAGAAGGTGACTTGGGAAAGTTCTAGAAGGAGGCCGACCTCTTGAGGAAAAGTATAAATAGACATCATGGGCTTCATTCTCATCATGCAAATTTGTTGTTGTTGATGATTGATGTTTGATGGTTGTGGAGCCTAGGGTTTCTGCAGTTGTCTTTGGCCATTGAGAACTAAAACTCTCAATTGGTGAGCAATTTTGAGGGTGTGAAATATCACTTGAATTATTGCAAAGTTGAGGAAGTTGCTTCAGACTTTCTACTTGTACTTCAAAGAAAAATTTTATGGCCTTTGGCCAAATTTTGGTTGTATCGATTTGAAGAAATCTATTGCAGATTTTGGAGGCATTCTGGAGTATTTTGGAATAGCTATCAGGTTGCTGGTAAATAATTTCAATGGTCTGATATACTTTAGCAAGGGCGCCATTGCCAAGACATTTTTGTTCATATCGCATCATTGAAGCATCCTATGGTTCTGGGCATTGTTGCATTTTAATCCTTTGGTCCTACCAATCATTTCAAGTGCCAAGAGGTGGAGTTTAATTGCTGCATTTATTTATCTAAAGTATTGCCAAGCAAGAACAAGAGCGGTTGGGTGAAAGCATCGATTGGGCCTAAGAGGAGTTCATTTTGCTTGGAATTTGATTGCTACTTCATCTATCATCAAGGGCTTCAACATTCAATCAGGTTCCACTATTAGTAGTTCATAATTTTATTGCATATGGGAAAGTTTAGAGTTGCAGCTATATATGCATATTTCTTTACCAGCAATCATCATATTTTGTAATCAATGCAAATGCCAAGAGTCTTGGCTTATTGATGAGCATTGTATTGGATCATTGTGTTGTAATAAGAGATACTAATTTACTGATCATTTGTAGTTGTCATTGAGCAATTCTATATCATTTGTACTCAGCTTAATAGTATGCATGCCAATTGTTTGACAAAATGTCAATTGGCTGTAGGTTCTCTTTTTGGCATAAATAATGTTATAATTTTGCATACCAAGTGTTTGTATTAATGCCACTTGGTTGTAAGTGCATAAATGCCATCTTAGGTTGCATCCAAAATGTTTGTCATAATTACTAGTTGTTGTAACTGCATATTGCAAGTAGTTTCAGTCACATATATGCATTGAATATTGCCAAAATAAGTTGCACATTCATGTTAGGTCATTGTTTAGACAATCTAGAGTCTTCTTGCAAGCATTCTTATTGATGTTAAGTGAAGGGTAGAGCCATTAAAGCAAACTGAAATGTTATATTAGTTATATGACCTTTGTATGCAAAGTGTTTGACAAAATTTCTTGAGCCTTCAATCAGAAGTTTTCAATCAGATTTGAGTAGGGTCATTACAGTTTTCAAGCTGCACTCTCTAGTATTCTAGTCCGCAATCCTCCGCAGTTGACAGTTACTTCTTTCGGTTTTGGGAAACTATTTATGGTTGTTGAAGGCATGTATGTTCAAAATTTCGTGTGCTCCATGTAAGACCCCACCTTGTATATACTTAATACCAACCTAATTTGTTATATTCCCTTCTTGAATTAATATATGGTGGATAATAAATATGATGATCGCTTGGCAATATTTTTTTGCATATCATTGGACATGAAGTTTTATTGTCAATAACATGAAGGCAGAATACACTCATGTACCGTAGAATGCAAATTGAGATTCTAAATGGATTATTATAGAGTTAAAGCTTAGAATGTTCAGCTAATAGATTAATGTGATACACAATTGATACTTATGATCATGTGGTAATGTGTAGGAAGGCTATGGTGTTCGCATGAAAAGGGAGAACCATCAAGAGCAAATCAAAAGACTTCTTCATGAGGATATAAATTTGAACCCATTTTGGGCCTAGAAAAAAGTAGAGTTAAGGTATTGGAAGACTAAGGTTGTGAGAGCATTTAGTTGTGATTCATGTGAGGTTTGAGTGGGGACTAGGTGTTGGTAACCCCTATCTAAGTTTGAAACTCGGATGGAACCTTGAGTGGGCTTTTAATGAGAGTTGTTGGCCAAATTTTTGGGTTAGGGTGCAAAAATAAATCCCTTAGGGTCTATAGCATAGTGGTAGGGGGTCAAGTGGGCATACAATAGTGCCCCTACAACATGATTTGACCCCTAAAAAGCTCTCATAATGGAGAGTGACGAATTTGGAGGGAAAGGATGGGGTGGAAGGATTGGGTAGTTGTCCACATGCATGTTCTCATTAATGGGGATATGACCTTCATTGATGGGGAGAGGTTCACTCCACACCTTCCCATCCAAGAGTTGCAACTTGTGAAAATTCTATATATTTGAAATGGAAGGAGTGGGGTGTTACCCACTTCTCCTCTTGGAGAACTTTAGTAGAGAAGTAGGAAAAAAAGGAGAAGAGAGGAGTCCACCTCTTGGGAAGATAGGGATCAAGATGGCTTGGCTTGGAGAGGAAAGATGGAGGAAAGAATTCAATCCATTCACCTAAAAGAAAAGAGATAAGTTCTTCCTACCTTCATTTACCCTTGTTATTTGATAGTAAGAAGGTGACATAGTGTATGGGTCATGATTGAAAATAGAGAGTAGGGAACCTAGATGTATGAAATTGTGCTATGTTAGTTTATTCCTTTGTAAAAATGAGAGAAGACTCCATTTATCATTATGGAGCTGAAATAATTCCTTGCTCGGGGGTATGGCTAGAACCCACGAGGTTCCATGACGCCATTATGGTAGGGTGGAGAGCAAGTCTAGTTCGATTGTATGCCATTCTTTGTATTTCTTGAGATTAAATGTTATATGGAAAGCTAATGACTGTTGCATTATGAAAAGAAATGGAGGAAGAGCAAGCCCTATGCATTTTTGTGTTATTCATAGTATTCTCAATATTACATGTAATGTGGAACGCTGATATTTTGTTGTATGATAAAAAAAAGAAATATAAAGAAATGAAAAGAACAGTCCTTACTCATTCTAGCATGGTGTTCATTTCACTCGTAAAAATTATTGTAGAAATGAAAATTTAATGTATTGTTGAATGGAAATAAAAAAATGAAAAAAATAGAAAACTGTAATTAATTTTTAACTGAGTGTGGGGTATCATAGGTATTCTTGTCTCCATGCTGTAGCAAGCGAAATGTGGGCACTACAAATAAATCCTACGCCTTGATTGTAGCATACCGTTCATTTGAAAAGGGGGGGGATGTTAGTTCATAGTGCTATATTTTGTTTTGTTTTATTTTTTTTCCTTTGGTATCTTTCTGTGCAAACTGCATATGAACAAAAACAATGAAAATAAATAAATAAACAAACAAACTTGTCCCAGCAAAATACGCATATAGAAAATCAATATATAACTATGGATACACCATCTTTCCATACAACTACTTTAGTCGACCAAACTGCACAGTAATTTAATTGAGAAGCATTTAATATAAGTTGTCTGGAAAAATATTGGCTTAAGATTGTACCATAAAATCTCATTATAGTTATAATCCATATTATAATTGTTACTTATGGGAATTATATCACAAATAAGACAAAGCAGAAATAAAATAAGGAAATGTGACTTGAAATTTATCAGGGAATAAAAATACAATACAACTCTATAATCGCAGAAAAGAAAGAAATTTAGAAAAGGTGGGTTTCCTGTGAGCAAAGAATGAACAGATCTATAAAATATGAGGTTGCATAGAAAAATGTATATGAAATGTTGTGGCTGCAGGTTGACCCCCTTTTGAAAAATGAATCGAGGTATTAATCTCAAGCCTTCTCTACAGTGATAAACACATCGGTTCAGAACATCAATAGACTGAATAAAATAATTCCTCCACCCTCATTCTGCAGGGGCACAACAACTCAACTATCCCTATTCGGCTCCCTGCAAAAATAATGCAGGCATAATAATTATAGCAAGGAAACTTTAACCATATTCTAAATTAGTGAAAATGAACAAAGATTGCGAACAAAGAAAACGGGAAAATACAAATACAAATAAATTCAATCGGCTCGTGCTGCATCCATGGTAGCCCCCTGACCTAGGCGTGGATCCTATGCTTGGTGGCAGTATAAGGCGCCCCTTCGCTATCATCCTCTTGCTCTGCTGAAGATAAAACAAAAGTGAAATTGTTTGTAAATGAACTCGATATGAATTAAATGGGATAGAGGCTTTAACTCGCATTAAGCAAGCCTTGGGCACCTGTAAGTAATCAATTCTCAATCTTGTTGTACATCAGACTAATAGGCCTAGGCCAGTTGACACCTTCCCTCTTGGATCAGTCCTCAAGGCAGTGTTGGATGTAATGGCAGACAAGAGAGATTGCGTACTATGCTATTGTTGAATGGGTGATGATCTTCACGCTACCGTGTAAACTACAAAAAAATCTTAGCCAAATTAGTAAGAGTTAATGCTCATGCTCTTTGGTCGATGGTTGGAAAAGCGGGTTGGTAAAGGTTTAAAGCAGTAATAGTAAATGCTTAAATGCTGCTGGCAGAAGGTTGGGATTGTCTCCCCCACCCATCAATATCCTTTAGTAGAAACGTGCTTTCCAATCGATTCTCAAATCAAGGGGCTACATTGACCTGGTGTCCTTTCGTAGAATTCATTGAGTGATGTTCACCTTCTACCTACTGCCTCGCTCAATATTGATGATCAGTCTTATCGTTCAAGGAAGACATGGATGGGAGAGTACATTTTGCCCCCATAGAAAGGCTCTTGAAAATAATTTGGGTTTGGCAAACATATAAATTATGATATTGCTATTAGGATTCAACCGTGTAGTTTCGAGTCAAACTCATTGACCCATGTTTCATGAGTAGTGGTTCAACAAGAACCCATCTCTCATGATATCGAATGGTCCACTTAGCACTCATTGCATCTAAGTGATGCTCAGAGGTGAAGAAGCGTCCGTTCTCCATTGAGTTGTTACCCCATTTGCAAAACCTTGCCCAAGTGTTTGTGTTATGAAACTTCATCAAGAGCCCCTTTAGCTCATCAATTGATAAGTAGGAGTATTTTTCCACGGTGTCAAATTATGATATTGCTATCGATTCAACCGTGTGACCTCGGATCGGACCCTTTCACCGCGTGAGCATCACCTAGATGCAATGAGTGCTAAGTGGACCATTCAATATCATGAGAGATGGGTTCTTGTTGAACCACTACTCATGAAACATGGGTCAATGAGTTTGACTCGAAACTACACGGTTGAATCGATAGCAATATCATAATTTGACTGCTGTGGAAAAATACCTCCTACTTATCAATTGATGAGCTAAAGGGGCTCTATTATGAATGGTTCATAAGGCACAACACTTGCTGAAGGTTTTGCAATGGTAACAACTGCGGGCTTAACCTTGAGAAAACTCCTCGTTTTTGCCAGGCAGCGTCGGGATGGGTGACCTGAGGACCACTTCACCTCGGAGCATCACCTAGATGCAATGAGTGCTAAGTGGACCATTCGATATCATGAGAGATGGGTTCTTGTTGAACCACTACTCATGAAACATGGGTCAATGAGTTTGACTCGAAACTACACGGTTGAATCCTAATAGCAATATCATAATTTGACACGCTATGGAAAAATACCTCCTACTTATCAAACATATAAATGTTATGCGTGGGATTTTGGAAAAGGAAGTGTGCATATGTGAAATACAGCTCAAAGTGATGGCAGGTGGCATAACACAGTTTACATCTTTAATATATAATTAAACACATCAGATTCAAGACAAGGCCACACGGGATTCCAAGGATGTATAATTAGGTTGTAAGTTATAGGTAATTCATTATGTAGAACCAAAAAATAAAGCAACAAGACTAAGTGCAAGTCTAACATCAGGCGGTTAATAGGGCGCCAAGAAATAAATTCCTTGGATACCTTAAACCTGATGTCTTATTTCCGTTGGTCTCTGCAACGACAGTTGGTTGTTCAATCTGTGAACCAAACTTTCACAGAGGATAATAACTACGGAAGATTCTATCATGGTATTAGTTGTCACAACATTTACCGAAATCGCTACAAAACAAAAGATATAGCTCTTCCCCTTCATTTGCTCGATATTCTTGTCATTCATGTTCTTGTCAAAATCGACTTTTCCAGATTTTAGTATACCTCCCTGGCGTCCACTTTTGAATGGGTCACCTTCCTTGTATCAGTGGCGGATTAACTTCTTCTGGCATTTCGTATCATCGTTCTCCAATCATACTTTGTAGTTCACCTCTTCCCCTCATAACCAGTCACATGTCAATCTCTTTGGATTTTATTGTATGTTAGGATTTTTACAGTCAAATAGCACTAAAGCCATTATACGCAAATGTCAACCAGAACAATCCAAAGGCATGAAATGCCTCTCTCTCTTTCATTCTTTACAACAGCGGTAAAAAAAATTTCCCCGAATCTCCCATGGTTGTTGGGCATATTAGATAATTGGTATTTTGTTGAATTTGAGTCTTAGCTATTGCAGAGTCGTGGAGAAGAGATTGTTTCGACCCCTTAAAAGCGCTTACCTTCCACTTCAATAATCTCCTTTGGCCGGGCCACTAATATAGTTTCAGCGAGAGGCTTATGAAATTAAGTCAGAGCTATAATAGTAACGTGCTCCGTTATTGAGAATGTAAGTTGGTGGTTTAAAACTTTGGGTAATTGGCAAAAATGGCGGTGACCATGATAACTGATTAAGTGAAGATGGTGAGGAATTAAATAATGACTTGCGAATTGTGTAATTAAATGAAAAGGTAAAGGTAGTTAAGTGCCACCCAATATCTGCGTTGCCACATGATTGTGTTATCAAATTCTAAATGGTTAGTAGCATGGCCTTAAATATAGTAACGTAAGTTTTAAGAAAAAAAAAAATTAAAAGAAAAGCAACTAAAATCGAGGGGGATGTTGCAAGTACTCCATCTAAAACAAAATAAGGCTTTTTATTGGGAAGCTATGTCTTGTATTAGAAAATTCACTAAGGGACATGTGTTATGGTTCTTCACTTTTATTTATTTGAAAACCAAATAAAAACATTACCTTTTAGATTTAAAATTATTTTAATGAAGCCTAATCTAGTTACGTGTGCTTCTCCTTTAAGAAGTACTCCTACCCCTATTTATATATAATTTAAAATTATAAATTTAAGATTTATTTAAATATAAATATAAGTTTTTATAAATCTCATTTATTAATGATAATTTAGATTATAACTTTAAGGTTGATTTAATTATTATATAATTTTCTTATAGGGATTATTTATATCCTTATTAAATAGAAAATATTTGTTAAGAAAATGAAAATATTGTATTTTGGCAACAACGTTAATATTGTTTTAACGGAATTATATGAATGTCATTTAAAAAAAAAGAGATCAATTATGGGAAATCACGTCAAGTGAATAACTATAGACTTAGGTCAATATTAGGTAATTTTAGGAATAATAAATGGTGTCTTCACAAAGAGAACTACTAAAATATTATAATCCTTTGTTTTAACCTAGTTACCTCACCACCTAGGTTTAGGGTTAGTGGAATGTTCATGAAGGAGTGTGCGCGAGATGCCACACACACCCAAATGTATTTTATTCCCACACCTCGCTCTAGGGCGATGACTCAGCTATGATGCGGCTCATCCAACCATCATTCAATGTGTGCAGTTGTTGGCTATATGCATGCATAAATGTCAGTGATCTAGGTTTTATGAAAGCTTATAAAATAAAATAAAAGAAAAAAAAAATTGGTTGGGTTTTCTAGCAAAAATTATTGGGCATGACACTCCAGTGCTTGTATGACGTATTGGCATTATTTTGTTGATTGCTTTTTGTAATGTAATGAAGTCTATTTCTGGCCGACTTCTTGGGTTAGTCGTGATATGGTGAATTAATTTTGTTATGCGCATGTATGTGCGACCTATCTTAGGTATATGCCGACATGATGTAACGTATTAAGCGTTTGAATTGCTTTTGGGAAGATTTTGTGAATACTTGAAGCCGACAGGTTGGTATTTTTGGAAAGCGAGGAGATGCATCTAATTAGGCCGACCTAATTGATGCTTGCGGATAGATCGAGTATATATATATATGTGTGTGTGTGTGTGTGTGTGTGTGTTGAATAGTTTTTGAAGAAGAAGTGTGATGTGTGTGTAATCAATGAGGCAATAGTGAATGTGAAAGTGAAGAGTGAAAATGATGAAGTGTGTTAAGTCAGTCTATTGAGCATTACCAGAATTGTATCAACACTTGTTAGGTGCATTATTTTAAGTTCATTTTGGTTGTCAAGCCCGATATTGTTTTGTGAATCTTTTGTAGGCAGCAAGCCTCCCTTGTAAGCAGTGAGTTTTTGTATCTGGATATTGAGTCCTTTCAGGGCAATGAGCCTTATATATTCAATTTTGAGACCTCTTTATATTGTGAGTTAATCATCACCGTGGTTTTTCCCTCATTTGGTTTTTTACGTAAAAATCTAGTGTTCATTGTGTTGATTTTTACTTTACGTTATCTACATTTCATGTTCATTCTTAATAACAAAATAGTGTGGTAGTAGGATTGATAAGTATTTAAGTTTTGAATTTGAATTTGTGTGACAACTGATTCACCCCCCCTCAGTTGTCCTACGCCTTTTAACACAATTTGCTTTAGCAAACCTTAGACTAAGGCAACTAAATTTGTGTTTCAATTAATGCACTACCATTTCATGATGATGCCTCGACCTCATACCTCAGCCAATATTCGTTCGACTGAACTCCTTTTAATTAATGCCAAAGCTTAATTTAATCCAAATATTTGATTGTAGCCTATTTAATATGCCTCAACCTTTGTGATGTACCCATACATGCCACCTCACTTTGCTCGAATTTGAACCTCATGCATACACCTAGACATTCTCTAACACACATGATCTCGTTTGAAGAACTTAGATGATGACGGTTTAATTACCGGGACATAAATTTATTAAATTTATTCTTTACACACACTTCCCCTACTTAATTCTATGCTTATTTGATCAAAATTTAATTCGAATTTACATTTCAAGCCTTGAAATATGAAACTAAAATAGCCTGGCATGCATTTTTTAATTCCATGGAATTTGTCATTAAATGTAGGAGTGCTGCTCTTTAGTTCTTCCCTTTGTCTATAAATTGAACTTTGGTACTCAAACAAGTATCCTCTAATTCTACACAACCAATTAGCATGGATACTCCTATATGTCTTACTAGTCCATGAAGGAAAATGAGCTTCCTGGGCTGAATAACTAGCCAATGCCTCAAAAAGCTACTGACACTTTACTTCAAAATTCCTAGCCTCGATATCAAGTTCTAGATCCGAGAAAGACATCTGTTGATACACTTTGGGAAAGACTCAACATTGTGTTGGCTTGCCAAACACTCAAGGCTTCCTACTCTTGATTTCCCGCTACTCTTCTCTCGGATATTTCTTCTACATATCTATCTCTTAATTGTGTATCTTTAGTTTGCTGCATTGTATCATTGCATTCAATCAATCATTCAATTTGCACAAATACCTGTATCTCTGCCATGGTTCGCCATCTGTTAGACTTGTACCAACACAATTCACATCATTTCAATTAGCCACATTTAAGTCTCGTTAATGTACATGTCAGAAGAATTATTATTAAAATCATGTTCATACGACTTCAACCCTTATAAATTTCATGATTAAAATACTGTAAATTTTGGTTTTTTCAGATATATCCATTTACACGAGTTTTTTGGATCTTAGTGTTATTGGGTATCCTTAGGCAATTTGCTGGGCACTTTACTTAATTACACTTTTTCGTATCCTCTCGGATATTTCTTCTACATATCTATCTCTTAATTGTGTATCTTTAGTTTGTTGCATTGTATCATTGCATTCAATCGATCATTCAATTTGCACAAATACCTGTATCTCTGCCATGGTTCGCCATCTGTTAGACCTGTACCAACACGATTCACATCATTTCAATTAGCCACATTTAAGTCTCGTTAATGTACATGTCAGAAGAATTATTATTAAAATCATGTTCATACGACTTCAACCCTTATAAATTTCATGATTAAAATACTATAAATTTTAGTTTTTTCAGATATATCCATTTACACGAGTTTTTTGGATCTTAGTGTTATTGGGTATCCTTAGGCAATTTGCTGGGCACTTTACTTAATTACACTTTTTCGTATCCTCAGGTACCCAAATATCTAGTTACCCAAATCCTCAAACATCTGCACTACCACTTTAACACCTCACCACGATGATAATTTGAGTTGTATTACTTTGGTGATGCACCCAAATACCTTGCCTTACACACTTGTGAACTTGCAAATTTTCACATTACCCACCTAGAGACCTTAACTGCACCATTCGGTAACTTCGACTCATGCAGCTAAATTAATTACAACCATACGTTTTCACTTCGTTCACTCGAATACCTAGTTAGATGTTTCTCGCTTCAGGTTTCATCGTTTGAACTACAACTCATCACATTTTAATCTCAAACCCTTCCAACCATCCTACTCTGCCCTTGCTAACCTGGGAATCTTAAAAATATTGTTACCTAAGCCCTTGTAAACTTGGGGTGTTTAATGTAACCACACAACAGTCCTCAGGATGCTTGACGGATGCCTAGGCATCCCCTGGACGTCCTAGAGGCATACCCTAGATGTTCCAAAGACATCCCTTAAATGTCCTAGCATCCTCAACGTCTCCTTGGTATCACCAACAAACCAACGATGGTGGATGGTGGAGGTACGACAGGTGGATATCCCAGACTCATCCCCACATCTCGGGCACATTGCCGTCCCTTAAACATAGGGATTTGGGGAGGACAAGTCCCTGTGGAACACTGAAAAATCCTAAATATTTAGAGGCTTGTAATGTAACCTACTGTTAGGTAACCAAATCTGCACCCTATTTCCTAAGCTTTTAAATGAACTCAACAGATTTGGACTAATATGGGACTGCTTTTAGGTTGTGGATATCCTGTTTGAAAGTAGACCTTTGGATTATGGGCCGACTTCCCCATTTGACAACACAAAACTATTAACTCTGAGACAAGGGTAAGAATTTTCATAAAACAAACCTAATGCTGAAAAGAACCTAAGGTGATGCACCAAAACAACCTAGACATGTTAATAACCTTACACATTCAAATTAATATCTCAAAACTTGACTCACACAACTCACTTTCCAATGCAGTTCACATCAATAATTTATAAGGAGGTTTGTAACAGTGCTTTCAAAAGGAAAATAGATTTTCACAGTCAATAACACCACTAAACAACATAGCTTATAACATGTAAACATACATTTTCTGTTAAATGGATGAAGGAACATGAGACAAGTTTGCAAGGAAAGATGAATTTTCACAAAAAACAAACTGATCAACCATTAATGGCATACCATTAAAAATGAAGAGAGAAGATAAAAAAACCTCCAATTTATTAATTCAAAGTGCTTACTATATAATAGGTCTGTCTGAGTTACAATACAACTCCATGAAAATAACTCCAAGAAAATAAAGCTATCCTCCTACTGGAAAAAGAAAGAACTGCCTCAAATGTTCAAAATGAACATACTTAAACCAAAACCCCTCACACAAGTGCTTCTAGAAGATTCTGGTCGGATACAACAGAAAAGGCCAAAAAGAACCTTCTAGAACTCTCCAAAATGTCCCCCACATGAAGAAAAATTAGGCCAAGTCGTCACCCCAAAAATGTGACAAAAAATGCCTCCAGATAGTCTCCTTTCCACCAAAATCAGTCAAAACAACGTCCCACACATTCCTCAGTTCTGTAAGTCATCATTGGTCTTCATACAAGACTTGACCACATTCTCCATCATGCAATATGTGTGTTTTTTAAAACACATGGCTTTAAAAAACATTAAAGATAATAACCTTGTTTTAGTGATTCATAAAACATCACTTAACAAGTAATTTTACAATTCAAGCACAAGATAAGGGACTCCACCATTAATATGTATTACATTTGCATTTAAAAGCAAACTAAAAGTGATTTTCAAATCACTTACATGATATCTTCAAAAGTTGGAAACAAATGCAACATATAATATCTTATCTAAAAGCCTTCAAAATTTTCTAAGGCACTTGACTATATCAACCTATAACACTCTGCATTTTACTCACACATGGCAATACACATGTTTGCAAAGGCATCATAGTCTCCAAAATACCTGGCCAATATGGCCGACCTCCAAACCCCTTGGAAAGCATATTCCAAGTCACATGAATATTGGGCAAAACAAAGGCATTACATTTGTGTAACTTAACACACTCCGTGTTGTATGTAGTCTGAAACACCTAGCAAAAAGTTGAAATAAAGGGAAAAATCCCTAAGGCATAAAATGCCTAAGTGAATAAGACAAGTTTCGGCTCCCAATTGCATTTACAACATGCCTCAATTTTTAAAACATGGGATAAAAAAATCCCATTAGCACTCAAGGGTCAAACCCTAATCATTAAACATCAAAATAATGGAAAAAGCACCATCATTTGATCACTTGGAAAATTTGGAGCCAGGCTCTGCCGCCATGGGGTTTGAGCAAACATAGAAAAAACGTGGAGAATCACACTGGCTTTTGGTGACTTACTGAGGAAAACACCATGGAAACACAGGTAAAAGCATTTGTTTGATATAAATCTGCATCTTATTCCTTCTTTGGAGCTCCTTCATTCACTTTAGGCCGCAGCCTGTAGCATTCTCCTAACCATATTGTCGCTTTTCCTATTGGTTATTGTAATTGTCTTTTTGACAGCCACCATGAGAAGCTTGTATGAAGCTTTTGATAAAAGAAAAGCTTGCAAATTGCCGAGATTGCATGAGCAAAAGCTCCAAGTGAGCTCAATCGACCACTCCATTGTTGTTTTTGAGCAACAAAAAGCCATTCGAGCTCTTCATTTTTCTGAGATAACAACAAATGCTCATTTTCTTTTATTTGCATTCGTTAACAATGACACCATCATTGTTTCTATTGTTTTCATGAAAAGAATGACTCACTGGCTGCGGCCATGAACAGAAAAAGTGTCTTTTATGTAGCTCAGCTTCACTTTTCAAAACCCTCATGCTATCTTTTGATTTTTTCTTTGTATTTCACAAATTTTTAACAACCCAGATGGGTTTCTTGATATGTAGAAAGAAAGGACTTGTTGTGAACTCGGCCTCCATTTTTGTAAACTGGGTTTTTCTACATTCATGATTTCTACTTCATTTTGAATTTTAATTGCAAAACCCTTATTTGGGTTTTCTATAGCATGATATTTCTATGAATCTGTAACTATTTGTTAAAGAACCCAAGTGGGTATCTTGATTTTCTTGAAAAGTTCAGATTTGTTGCAAAAAATGCAGATGATTTTGTAAGTTCATTCCATTTTTCTGTAGAAAATAGCAATGTTGCTCCATTTTTTGAAACCCCGGGTGGGTTTTCCATATTTTGCAAAAAAAGGTCAATCTTGACCACAACCTATCATAAAACATGAAGTGGATTTCATCTTTCTAATTCTTGTAGGACATTCTCCATTTTGCCATTTCTATATCAGATTTTCATGGTGAACCCATATGGGTATTTTTTCAATTTGACAAGCAACTTCAAATTTTGTTGCAAAAAATGATTCAATGTTATTGCACATTGTGGGTATAATGAAAGCCCCAATTTGTAGCAAAATGTGCCCTTTTAGTGAGCATTTAACTGTGTTTTTTGTAGCACTTCCTTTCTGTAGAATGTTTTTGCAAAGTAAAACCCCAAAGTGGGTTTGGTCACTATGAATACCCTGTATTCTACACTTCATTGTCACTGTCCTTATCAATGTAAAGCTCCTTGAAAGTTGACCCAACAGATACAAATCTTGAATTAAGCTCCCCTCATTCTTCTGTAGACTCTTATTGCTTTCAAGAGGATGTATTCCTAACTTCAGGATAAAGTAGGAATGGGAAAGTGTTGCTCTTCAAGGATAGCATGATTACACTTTTTCACAATTGCAGCTGTAATTATCATTTTCATTTCTTCTCCACAACTTTGTATGGTCTTTCATTGGTTGTTGCATCCCATTGTTTATGCATTGAATTGACCAAATTACTCATTGATTGGTGACTTACCTTAAATAACATTTATATCTTTCAATGCACATGACTACCCCATTAGAAGTAATGACTGCCACTATTTTGATTGGATCTGGGACTGCTCCATTGGAACACACTATGTTGTCACTTGTTCATTCATTGCTGCCACTATTTTCTCATTCATGATCCACTTGGGAGTGTCACCCTATAACTAAAGGCCATGGCCAATAAAGAATCATAACTAGCATTGAAATCTCTTTCTTTCCATAGGTTTGTGACTTGGCAATAGGCTACTCTTCTCATGTAATAGATTTTCACATTGGTTGATTAAAATGTTGAGGCTTGAACCTACTGACTGTCCTTTACTTATGCTCTACCTTGTTGTGAATGGACTGTACTTCATGTCTTCTGATGATCATGCTTATTCTTGAATTTCATGGCTTAGTCACAGTTTATCATTCGCTGTTGATTTGTTTTCTCAAGTTTATAAATAATCATGAATATAAACCTATAACTTCTAATGGAACTGCTCTTATTCATAACTATGCTCTACTCCTTAAAGCACCATGATTCATGATGGTTTCAATAATTAAATTTCATGAGCTCCTCTATTTCAATCAAGACCACTGCCATCTTTAATATCAGTGCTCTTCTTTGAATCCTTTGTCTATGCTTAGAGGAATCATTTCCAAAGGAAACCATTTGGCAACTTGCTCAATCATTCACATAAGTTAGTGGCTCAGTATAGAGAATAGCAGACCCATGTTCCTTGTGTTATGGTATAGCAATTGTATCTTGATCACATCATATGAGGGTTTGATTGCTGTCATGACTCCTTGTAATGGCATGTTCATAATAGGCATATATCTGTGTCAACTAGAGTTGATGTTTCTTGAATGTCTTTTCCTTTTGTGCCTTTCCTTAAACCATCATGCATTGAATGTTATATGAAAAACTTGTTTGTCTAATGTTTGATTGAGAAGGCCTTGAATAGAGCCTTGTGCAACTTCAGATTGTTTTTTGTTATTGTCCTATTTGACATGCTTAAATGCTTTCAAACTTATCATATTCCCAATCTAGAAGACAACATCTAACTTTTATTTATCTCACTTTTTGATATGTTGAACTAAAGTCATCAAGGAATGATGATGAATTAAACTTAGCTTAAGCATGTTTATCCCTCCACACACATGAGGGCAACAAATCATGGATTCTTTCATTTTCTCCTTTCACCCTTCTGGCCATGATCTCACAAGCAGATTACAGAAAATAGGTGGCCATGTTCCTTTGCCATGAGAAATAATTATGCTTTGTCATGAATACCCTCCCATACTTGTTAGATTGTGATTTTATTAATGTATATGCAGCTGCTCCTTGTTTATTTTCTGATCTCCACAACATTTTTTACCTTTTGGTTATGTGCAATAAATACATACTGTCTTCTCACTCTAATTTTAGTGGACAGCCCCATGTCACCTATGTGAGTGACCTGAAAGCTCACCTTCCTATGTGATGTGTGGTTGTCCAATAGGGTTACAGTGAGAGGGGCTTGACAACATCTTGAAATGCTTCCTCATTGTTTAAGAGATGCATAATTGAGCTTGATGCATCTTTGAAGTCACTTACTTCTTTTTATAAAATGGATCAAGGGTCCACTTAAGAAGATTGAAAGACATATCCAATAAAATGTGTCACATCTTTCGAATCTGATAAGGAAAGTTGATCAACTAGTATGATTCCATATTGATTTAATGCATTGATAACAGATAAATCTTTGATCAAGTTGCTCAATTTCCCTTTCCTTTCAAAGCATGTTAAGCTCTACCCTTGTGGGAGCCACATTTACCCCACATGTTGTATTTAATCTGAATCAAAACATTAACTGGACAAAAATCTGCACATGAAGCAAATAGTTAGAAAATAAATGCATATATTGAATGTATTTGATGACTTCACTGTTTTCCAGGACATCCAAGGTTTGCGTGCTTATTTTATGCACTTATGGATCAGTTTATAAATGCATAGTCAGGTGTGTATGTAAGGATTGAGATCTTTCATTGCTTAGAGCCTTGCTCTAATATCATTGTCTTTTTAAATGCAGGAGCTAAGAGCACTACGGAGCTGGGGAGAACACAATCAGCTTGGGGGCAGCAGCAGCAGGGCAATCAGGCAACTTTGTAACCAGTCATTCTCAGGCAATGACTAGTCTTCATTCTTATATGCACATTCATTTGTTTCTTTTTACTTATTCATGTATAAATTGCTTCATATTTCCATCGAATAAGTAAAGTTAGTCCCTTGCCTTGTGAGGGACATGTACACTTCATGATTATTAATAAAAGATCACATTTGTATACATATGATTCTCTTTTCTCATGTGTTGTAATTGCAACATTGAAATGACAAAATGTAATCTATTTCATTTGACAATCATTTTTCCATGCATATTAAACCTAGCAAACTTATGGTTTATCTTTTAAGTGTTCAAACAAACAACACAAAAGAATAAACACTAAACCTGATTTTAGCTTAAAGCTAAAAATTAGGTAAGATTTTTGGTGGCATCTGCTATATGTTTTTTCTGCTAAACATGAGACTAGTTGCCTAAGCTTATCCATTGGGCATGGGGTCACTCAGAAAACTAATACCACTTGAAAACAGCATTGCAAATTGTTGTAACTCATTAAACCAGCAAGAGACACTTTGAAATTTATTGAAAAGCTAACAATGCAGAATGAAAACTATCTATGTTGAAAAGTACTTAGGGAAAATTGGAAATACATCTGAAATTAAACTACACTACTTACTCTAACTAGCAAAGAAGTTGGTCAAACAAAACCATTGACAGGTTAGGTGAAATAACTGCCTTTTCTAAAGAATTTACAATGTTTTCCATGCTGGAGAACAACTAGAAGGAAATGGAAAACACATGAAAATTCAGCAAATAGCTGCAATATCTCTTGAAGAACATAGACAAGCCTACTAACCTTTTCATATGGAATGTAAACATTCCCGTTCTGAGGTGGAAAGGTAAGTTGAGTGTGCTACTCCTTAGTTGTACCCTCATGCTTGGGTGCAAGCAAGGTATCAATATCCTTATTGGACTCCATTCTGGTTAGATGTCTGATAGGGAATCCTTGTGAAATAATAGCATCCAAGCCAATCTTGTTGGGTCTACTTTAATCAACTGCTTCTACAATCACAACCTCATGATAATTGGAATGAGCTACCTTCTGTGATTCAAATGAAACTATGGTTGCTCTGTCCACTTGGTTATGCTGCTCACACTCTCCAGATTCAGTCAATGATGGCTTGGCATCAAGCTTTGAACAGAACTCCTCCACTATGCTTGAAAACATATCCTCTTCAAATTCATGATCAACTTCTGCATGCAAAATAGGTCCTTCTTCAACTTTATAGCCATTCTCAAGACTCGTACCTCTGAAAGCAATGTCTTGCTTCACATTTTGCTCCTTCTGAACAACATGCTCAGGCATACCAACTTCTTTAATTTTTGAGACAAGGTTGTCCCCATTTGCCTCTTGATGGACCAACACCCTGTCAAAGTGAACCTCCTCCTCTTGTTGTCTGAAACTTGATAATGATGTTAGCACAAGCATAGTGTCCTCATCATCGTCAACATACAATGGAAGTTCATTAAACATACCAATCATTATCTCATCACTCAGCTCAAAACTAGGCCCTGATGTTAGTATGTCTGTGTTATCCTCATTCTCATCCACAAAGGTAGTAAACTCCTCATGCACAATAGCTGGGACCCTCTTTACACTATCCAAGTTTGAGCAAAAATCTTCCAACTCGTCCCAAAATGAAACTTCATCACATTGATTGGTATCCTTAATGATAAGAGGATTATCATTTTCTTTAGGACAACATTCTTGAGGGAAGAAAATATTTTGTTCTTTCACATCTATATGTTGTTTTGTACTTAAAAATTTTGTGATCAGAATCTGATCTGCTTGACTATCCACCTTTGCACATGAAAACTCATTAGTTACATAAGCAATGACCTAGGGATCCCCATCCTTCTTGGGTTCTGAAATTTGTTGTCTTAAATGACTAGGCTCCTGAGCACACTGGTGAAAACCTTGCTTCTCAACTAGAAGGTCTAGCTTCTCAAGTTTGACCTGATAAGAGCTTTTCACTTGAGGAAAATCTTCAATTTGTTTCACCATTAGCTCAGCCTCCTCCTGTTTGAGCTTTTTTTGCTATAGTCGGTAACATGCTATAGCTAAATGCATTGGATTTACTTTGCTGATCCTCTCCATGAGGAGTAAGTCATCTGGATCAATGGGCTACTCTTGAGGGATGATGGACTGATCTTGTATAGGCACTACATTTTCTTGCATTGAATTGAATCTTTTAAAACTTGGAATTTCAAAATGGGAAGACTTACTAGGGGATTCTAGAGGCTTATTTTACCTAAAGCTTGCAAACTTGTACTTGGGAACTTCTTGTTTGGAAAATCTCAGCCTCATTTCTGCATCCTTTGCAGCAAGTTGTTGGACAAAATTCTCCTCAAATTGCCTGTTTTTGGCCTCTCATTCCTACTCATTTGTTTGAGCTTGGTAAGCTTCCTATTTCTGCTACAATCAACCTCCTACTGTCCTTCAAGGATACAATCCTGTGAGCAATCATAGGCTGGACAAACCACCCGTTCTTGTTGCATATTCAATCCACTCTTTCTAATCTGCTCTTCAAGAAACATGTTTCATATCCTCAACCTTAAATCTGTATTGTGGATTTGTTTAAGCTTATCCTCAAAACTTTGAAACTCTTGAAGCTGATCATAGGGATTGCTCTGCTGATTATTAGAAAAATGGTCGCCTTGGGATTGATCTTGAGCACATACTGACAACCATGATGGTTGAGCAGGGGTGGGATGGTAGCAAACTTGTGGAGAATATTGATAATCTCTTGTAGCAAAGGTATTTGAACTAAAAACAGTTGTATGCTCATTTTGATATGGCTGGTAATTTGGTATATGAGCAGCATTTTTCATGAAATGAGGGATGATAGAACATGTCGTCATAAAATGTAGACATATTGGAGCATTCATAGAAGCTGGAAATGCAATAAAATTTCTTGTAAAGCAAGAAAAGGGTACGTGCAAAATCATGATGGGCCAAAAAGTGGCAATATGATAGGTATGTGGCCGACGACTATTTTTTTACCCAAAATTGATAAAATGAAAAGAGTTTTTAAAGGAGATTCTCAGCTTTCCATCGATATAAATTATGATTTAATTTGAATTTAATAAGTAATTATTATTCATTTTCTATTGAGATTACGACTAAAGTCCTAATTGATAGGTTGATTGAAAAAAATCTATAGCTTTCAAACAGTATCACATTTTTTGAATCCAAAACATGTGTCACATTCTATGCTTCGCATACTATAAGATTAAAAAAAGAAAAATTGAATTTCATGAAGTTTTGACCAACTTAAGGTGGTCAGACATATGAATTTTTATATTTTTTAAAAATTTGTAATAAAAAATTCATAATTAATTAATTACTTGGAAAAAACTTACAAAAAAATGCATCACATCGGGGCATGAGTCCTCTACTTATATATAAAATCTTATAAAAAAATATTATCATTTTATTGTGGTTACGGTGGTCAAACAGACACCTACTTATTTTTTCCCTGAAATTTAAGTACCACTGCATTAAAATTTCAAATTTTCACCAAATAGATTTAAAAAAAAAAACAAACCTAGTAGTTTAGAAACTACATTAAATTTGCTACAAATTCTATTCATACATATTTTTGAAATAATATAAATAGTTTATTCAAATTTTTACATCAAGTTTCCTAACTTTGATTTTTCTAAATTTTTTGCCACTAAAGGGCCTTATTTTTTCCATGATGATCCTGCACATACCCAAAACCAAGTCTGATTTTTTTGGAAATAAGAACATACCAACATTTAATCTACCTGAAACTAGTTGTAATACTTCTGGAGTCACCAGGTATGTAAAGAAAATGCCTCCAAAAGGCTGAAACTACTGCTGTACACACCAAACAACAATCAAATGCATAAAAATGAACTAAGAAGCAGTTCACCGTCCCACCGGGCGTGCCAAAACTGTTAGGTACCCAAATCTGCACCCTATTTGCTAAACTTTTAAATGAACTCAGCAGATTTGGACTAACATTGAACTACTTTCAGGTTGTGGGTATCCTACTTGAAAATAGACCTCTGGATTATGGGTCGGCTTCCCCATTTGATGTCACCTAACTATTAACTCTGAGAGAAGGGTAATAATTTGCATGAAATAAACCTAATGCTAAAAAGAACCTAAGGTGATGCACCAAAACAACCTAGACCTATTAATAGCCTTACACATTCAAATTAATATCTCAACGCTTGACTCACACAACTCACTTTCCAATGCAGTTCACATCAATAATTTATAAGGATGTTTGTAACACTGCTTTCAAAAGGAAAATAGATTTTCACAATCAATAACACCACTAAACAACACAACTTATAACCTATAAACATACATTTTTTGTTAAATGGATGCAGAACATGAGACAAGTTTGATAGGAAAGATGAATTTTCACAAAAACAAACTGATCAACCATTAATGGCATACCATGAAACATGAAGAGAGAAGATAAACATACTCCACTTTATTAATTCAAAGTGCTTACTATATAATAGATTTGTCTGAGTTACAATATAGCTCCATGAAAATAACTCCAAGAAAATAAAGCTATCCTCTTACTGGAAAAAGAAAGAATTGCCTCAAATGTTCAAAATGAACATACTTAAACCAAAACCCACCAAAACCCCTCACACAAGTGCTTCCAGAAGATTCTGGTCGGATACAACAAAAAAGGCCAAAAAGAACCTTCTAGAACTCTCCAAAATGTCCCCCACATGAAGAAAAGTTAGGCCAACTCAATAGTCACCCAAAAATGTGACAAAAAATGCCTCCAGATAGCCTCCTTTCCACCAAAATCAGCCAAAACAACATCCCACACATTCCTCATTTCTGCAAGCCATCATTGGTCTTCATACAAGACTTGACCATATCCTTCATCATGCAATATGTGTGTTTTTGAAAACACATGGCTTTAAAAAACATTAAAGATAATGACCTTGTTTTAGTGATTCATAAAACATCACTTAACAAATCACTTTACAATTCAAACACAAGATAAGAGACCCGACCATTAATATGTATTACATTTGCATTTAAAAGCAAACTAAAAGTGATTTTCAAATCACTTACATGATATCTTCAAAAGTTGGAAACAAATGCAACATATAATATCTTACCTAAAAGCCTTAAAAAGTTTCTAAGGAACTTGACTATATCAACCTATCAACTCTGCATTTTCCTCGCACATGGCAATACACATGTTTGCAAAGGCATCATAGTCTCCAAAATACCTAGCCAATATGGCCGACCTCCAAACCCCTTGGAAAGCATATTCCAAGTCACATGATTATTGGGCAAACCAAAGGCATTACATTTGTGTAACTTAACACACTCCATGTTGCGTGTAGTCTGAAACACCTAGCACAAAGTTGAAATAAAGGGAAAAATCCCTAAGGCATAAAATCCCTAAGTGAATAAGTCAAGTTTCAGCTCCCATTGCATTTACAACATGCCTCAATTTTTAAAACATGGGATAAAAAAATCCCATTAGCACTCAAGGGTCAAACCCTAATCATTAAGCACCCAAATAATGGAAAAAGCACCATCATTTGGTCGCTTGGAAAATCTGGAGCTAGGCTCTGCCGCCATGGGGTTTGAGCAAACACAGAAAAAACGTGGAGAATCACACTGGCTTTTGGTGACTTACTGAGGAAAACACCATGGAAACACAGGTAAAAGCATTTGTTTGATATAAATCTGCATCTTATTCCTTCTTTGGAGCTCCTTCATTAACTTTAGGCCACGGCCTGTACCATTCTCCTAACCATATTGTCGCTTTTCCTGTTGATTATTGTCATTGTCTTTTTGAAAGCCACCATGAGAAGCTTGTATGAAGCTTTTGATAAAAGAAAAGCTTGCAAATTGCAGAGATTGCATGAGCAAAAGCTCCAGGTGAGCTCAATCGACCACTCCATTGTTGGTTTTGAGTAACAGAAAGCCATTCGAGCTCTTCATTTTTCTAAGATAACAACAAATGCTCGTTTTCTTTTCTTTGTATTCATTAACAATGACACCATCATTGTTTCTATTTTTTTCATGAAAAGAATGACTCATTGGCTACAGCCATGAACAAAAAAAGTGTCTTTTATGTAGCTCAGGTTCACTTTTCAAAACCCTCATGCTATCTTTCGATTTTTTCTTTGTATTTCACAAATTTTTAACCCAAATGGGTTTCTTGATATGTAGAAGGAAAGGACTTGTGAGCTCGACCTCCATTCTTGCAAATTGGGTTTTTCTACATTCATGATTTCTGCTTCATTTTGAAATTTAATTGCAAAACACCCTCATTTGGGTTTTTTGTAGCATGATATTTCTATGAATCTGTAACTGTTTGTTAAAGAACCCAAGTGGGTATCTTGATTTTCTTGAAACGAATAGAGCCTTGTGCAACTTCATATTTTGTTTTTTGTTGTTGTCCTGTTTGACATGCTTGGAATGCTTTCAAACTTATCATATTCTCAATCTAGAAGACAACATCTAACTTTCATTTATCTCACTTTCTAATATGTTGAACTAAAGTCCTCAAGGAATGATGATGAATGAAACTTAGCTTAAGCATGTTTATCCCTCCACACACATGAGGGCAACAAGTCATGGATTCTTTCATTTTCTCCTTTCACCCTTTTGGCCATGATCTCACAGGCAGATTACAAAAAATAGGTGGCCATGTTCCTTTTCCATGAGAAACAATTATGCTTTGTCATGAATACCCTCCCATACTTGTCAGCTTGTGATTCCATTAATGTATATGCAGTTGCTCCTTGTTGTTTGTTGTCTGATCTCCACATCATTTGTTACCTTTTGGTTATGTGCAATAAATACACACTGTCTTCTCACTCTAGTTTTAGTGGACAGCCCCATGTCACCTATGTGTGTGACCTGAAAGCTCACCTTCCTATGTGATGTGTGGCTGTCCAATAGGGTTATGGTGAGAGGGGCTTGACAACATCTTGAAATGCTTCCTCATTGTTTAAGAGATACATAAATGAACTTGATGCATCTCTGAAGTCACTTCTTTTTATAAAATGGATCAAGGGTCCACTTAAGAAGATTGAAAGACATATCCAGCAAAATGTGTCGCATCTTTTGAATTTGATAAGGAAAGTTGATCAACTAGTGTGATTCCATACTGATTTAATGCATTGATAAGAGATAAATCTTTGATCAGGTTGCTCAATTTCCTTTTCCTTTCAAAGCATGTTGAGCTCTACCCTCGCGGGAGCCACATTTACCCCACATGTATTTAATCTGAATCAGAATAGTAACCAGACTAGTCCTAAATCTGCACATGAAACAAACAGTTAGAAAATAAATGCATATGTTGGATGTGTTTGATGACTTCACTGTTTTCCAAGACATCCAAGGTTTGCATGCTTATTTTATGCACCTATGGATTAGTTTATACATGCATAGGTAGGTGTGTATGTAAGGATTGAGATCTATCATTGCTTAGAGCCTCGCTCTAATATCATTGTCTTTTTAGATGCAGGAGCTAGGAGCACGACGGAGCTAGGGAGGACACAATCAGCTTGGGGGCAACAGCAGCAAGGCAATTAGGCAAATTTGTAACTAGTCATTCTCAGACAATGACTGGTCTTCATTGTTATATGCACATTCATTTGCTTCTTTTTACTTATTCATGTATAAATTGCTTCATATTTCCATTGAATAAGTAAAGTTAGTCCCTTGGCTTGTGATAGACATGTACACTTCATAATTATTAATAAAAGATCACATTTGTATACATATGATTCTCTTTTCTCATGTGTTGTAATTGCAACATTAAAATGACAAAATGTAATCTATTTCATTTAACAAGCCTTTTTCCATGCATATTAAACCTAGCAGACTTATGGTTTATCTTTTAAGTGTTTAAACAAACAACGCAAAAGAATAAATAGTAAACCTGATTTCAACTGAAAGCTAAAAATCAGGTAACACCTACCATGAGTAGAAATAAAATCATGCAATGCACAAGACACAACAAAAAATATAAAAAATAATTGCTACATTTATTTTAACAACCACACCTTTTAAGAGAACCACTTCCCACTTCCCAGTAGGCAACACCTAGAGTTAACTTGAAAACTACTAATCATTTTTTACTAATGATAGGAACTAGATAATTTGCATGCATTGTCACTGGATAGAATCTTTTAGTGACTTCTTACCACCATGTTTTGCAGTAGCATTTGCATACATCAATAAAAAATATATAGATAGACTATTGATTACGATTTTATGGATGCACATGTCCTATTACAATGTGTCAATTTTACCATAAACTACAATTTGTGGTAAATATTGTGGGAACTGGCTTTACATATACTGATTATATTTTCCTGAGAGTTCTGAAAGATTTTCTATACAACTCAATAATATCAATATGTTTGCCTTTATTACTAGTGTTTGTCCTATACAATCTCCATAGCATTCTGTAGCATGGTTTTTAGTCTTTCGAAGAAGTGGAGCTTTGAAACAAGGTGAGGACATGCACCACAATATAGTCAAAACCGCAAAATGCTCAAGAACAATTTTAAAATCCTTTTATGGTGAAAGTTATATTCAAATACATTACATACCTTCACCAAAATACAAACCATATTGGTCCAATTTTTTCATAAACTACAATTGGCTGGCAAATATTATCAAGCTTGGTTTTACACCTGCCAATTGTATTCAACTGAGAGTTTTAAAAAGGGTTTTCTATAGAAGCACGATTAGTAATAGAAATGTGTTAGCTTGTACCCCAAATGGTTGTCCCCTACAAATCTGATCATATTCAACCAAACACAATTTACAAGTGTGAAGTCAATCTGTTGGGATTTACTGGCAGCATTGGAGCTATAATAATAACAAATTATTAACAACAAATAAAAGAGTTTAGTGGAAATGAATTCCACATCCATTGTGGGCTACATCCATAAAATAACAATCCAAATTTTATTCAATATCCAACCAAAGCAAGTTACATTAACCTACATCAATTTCTACATGTGAAATCACACGCATTAATGGTTTGTCTGTGCACAATAATTCCTCTTGTTGTGTACTCGAAACACAACGCATTCTAGCTCTTTTACACATTGTTGCACATTCTCTTCTCCAACACACAAACTATTCAACTTTCAATATGCATGTTTCTTGTTGTGAGCTACTTCTCCTTGTAGACGCCTGAAGTATTCCCTAGGTCTATTCATCATCACTAAAACTATCACCTAAGCCTTCATTAACCAATCTCTATCACCTAGTCCTACATCCTATCACCTAGTCCTAATTAACATAGGACTTATCCCTTTCACCTAAATTCCATAACTTACCCTTTCCATCTCATCACAATAAATAATCAATACATATTTTACCTATTACCCATCTTGCCCATGTGACTAAAATAATTAAATATTATTATTATTATTTAATTAAGTCTATATTCCCTCACCACTTTCCAAGAATAATGGGGACCTAAGAACACTAGTCCTTGTGCTCCCATTATTCTCTCAACACATTCCAAGAATATTGGGCACCTAGGAACATTTGTCCTTATGGTCCCCTTATTCTCTCAACACATCCCAAAGTTAACCCTTTTGGGTGCACATGTCCCTCATTTCCTTCATCCTCACAACTACTTACTAAATTTGGTAAGTTAATCCTATCCATTCACATTCAAACTACCTTCATCTCCACCCTTCATTCTCTCCTAGATCCTAGGGAATCCCTCTCAACTATTTTTCTCCCTTAATCTCACAATTAGACTTGGCCATACATTCCTCATTCCTAAAATCCATAAATTCAGGCATCCTCTCATCGAAATCATAATCCATTATCATTCAAGCTAGGTACTTGCTGTCAATTTGGTGATATTCAATCAAAGTGACCATCCACATCCCAATCATTCAAGGAGAAAATCATTCAACAATGGAGGTTTATGGTAACTTTTGAGTTTATTGCTTATGATGTTATCGTGTTTTTCCATCATTATTGAGCTCTATCTAAGGTTTGTGATAATTTACATAGGTTTCTTTTGCATTGCATTTGTTTCGACTTCCATTTCTAAATTACTCACTTACATTCTTGGCGACTCTGCTGGGGATCTAGCCTTGTATTCCATTCCAACTTTCATTTTCACGCATTTTAGTATTGATTTACACTAACAAGTTTTACGAGTTTTGCTAGTAAAGTTCTTGTACGTATGTCAAAGAGAAAAATGGATTACACAGTTGCAATCAGGACATCCCAAAGATGAATTTTTACATGAAACACTTAATATCTTGTAGACAAAATTTTGGAGTGTTTGCAAGCATGTACAAAAAATACACTGTACGGAATTACATACTTCTGTACGAAATTCTTACAGTCTGTACTATACAGAGTCAGACGACCATACTCTTGCATAAAATAAATCACATGGAAGGATATGCATGGTTGGGTTTTATTTTTTCACAGAGGTTTTGAAAATTTACACAATCCATTTTTTTGTTTGTTCACAGAGGTTTTAAAATTTACACAATCAATTTTTTTTCTTTATTCATAATTTTTTGTCAAACCTACCATCGAAATAAGTCGAAACCATACATTTTTGGTTATAAACTTCCCTTTGATTCACCAATAACACAAGGTTTAGTTAAATATGTTATACAAAATAACCAGACACATGACTTCAAAGTGAAAACAACCCTTTCAATGCCCAAAATCGTGAGTTATAGCTTACCCGCCCACCAAATCTGCCATTTAAAAAGCAAAACCACACGTTTAAAAGCGAATCCACCTTTCAGCAGCCAAAACCATGATTTAATAAGTACAAACCACCTTTGAAAGGCTCAAAACTGCTAGTTTGGAGAGGCCTGGGCTATGTTGGGGGCTTGTTCCCCCGCCACTTCCTTCTGCACAAGCCAGCTTTTGTATCAATTTTTGATGCAATCAAGCATACCATAGAAATGCAAAGCTCCAGGTACTTGCAATCGGCCCTCAACAGGTATGCAAGGGAAATCGGAGTTGAATTAACTAAAAGGATAAAAGTGAAAGTGAATGCTATAATGGTGCTTCTAACTCATGAACACAACCCTCCAATGACAACCATTGTAGTTGCTCTTGATAATTCCGGTGACTCTTCCCACCATCGACATGCCATTCTCTCGAACTTGAGTGCCATGGCACCCACGCAATCAGACATTGATAATCTTCAAGAGCAGCAGGATGAGAAAGATGTACAGGTAGTCCAAATGGAGGAATAGAATATGCAGTCTTATACATTTTTTTGTATTCTCTAAATGTAATGATCATATTTGGCCCTTTGTCTTGCCGTATGGTCAAGTATAGCCAGCAGATTAAGGTTAGGTTTGTGGGTCATAGTCTGCTATCTACCTAAAAATTTTGTTTTCAACTTTAGGGGTCTAAAGTACAAGATTGATGGATGCCATCAAAACTCTTCATATTATAAATAATTTTCTACTAAATATATATAGGCTTATAGCCTTTTTCCTTAAAAGAAAAAAAAGTCAAATTTGTCGTTCAAACAATAAAAAACACAAATTTTAAAAAGAAAAGTCATATAAAATTCCATAAATTGTTTTGGATTAATTTTCACGTCTATAGGTTTCATGGGAGTGGCGGTTAAAAATGCTCAGCAGTTAGAAGTTAAAAAATGGTTTAAAAAACTCTTTTAGATCCACACTCTTGGTCAGATGAGAAACCAAGAGCCCTGTTGCATTTAAGCCATTGGTCCCCAGCACTCCTAAGCCCTCGGTCTTGTAAAGAAACTAGGCAATACAACTCAGCCCCCCGTGATTTACCCCCCTATGCTTAAGCCGTCGGTCACTTGGCCAACCAAGGGTGAGGAAAGAGGGGCTAAAGCCCTATTCAATACAATTAGTATTTTCCAAAAACACCTTTTGTTCAAACGCTAATAACTTGCTCACTTTTTATCAGATTTTCAAACTTGAATAGGCGTTGGAATGTTGATTCTGTCACACATAAAAATAATGGAGGTAGTTTTTGCAAATGTTTATCTATATTTCAGCAAAAAATATTTGAACACAAAATTTTATTTTGTAATTTCAATTGGCCATATCTTTTTCATATTTATCCTTTTTCAATTCTTTTATTTAAAACATATAGACAAAATCTAATTTTTTTATTTTTCTCGTTTATTTTCCTACGAGACTTATTATTTTTCCATTTTCATTGGCTTTTGTGTGTAGGTATTTTCATGATTTCAAGGCTTTAAATCTTGTAAACTACTAACTCAAGTAGTTTTTGCGGGATGTTTGGTTGAAAAAAATCATTATAGACCTTTTCCTTTTTTCTATACTTTTGTCTTCTTTTTATTTTCTCACTTTAGAGTTGGGTTAAAATTTGCTTCACATTTCAATTTAGAATAATAATCAACAAGTGTCTCTTAAACCCCAAGCACACTTACATATTCTTTCTTCTCACACCAAAGGGTGATCTTAAGGATCAAAAATAAGCATTTTCTTGTTTTATTATTAGGGGTCCTACTTGGGGATTTCATCACTCCAAAGGATGACCTCAACTCCATATCCCAATGGAGTGTAATAGCAAGGGGTGAATCAAAAGACATGTGTCTTCGAAGTTTTTAGCATTCGAGCTAAGCCCCCAAGAAATTTATACCTTGGGAAAGTGAAGGAAAAGGGTCGGTTACCCTCTTCTCTTAGTTGTTTGAAGTTTCTTGCACATTCAAAGTCAAGGATTAGGCCTCACGTACCTTTGTGGTATATAGAGGGTACCCCTAGATAAGCCTTGTATAGCCTAGTTGAAGACCTTTTGGTTGTTTCTTAATAATGGTGTAAGGTACAATATCATACTTGAAGGTACTCACCATGTACCTTCTTGTGTTGAAATAACAACTATTCATTAACTAGGCCTTGTCCTTTCAGGGTAACAGGTGTAGAGGTGGTACATGAACTTTGCATACCCTAGTTATCCACTCACTTGAAGGTATGTTATCATGTGGGCCCATATTAAGTTAACACACCCTTCATTGAATAAATATATGCTTGTTATTGTGTCTTCTTATTTGAGTGTTGCATATACCAAAGTGCTTGTTTGCAAAACTTTACTACCAAGTTGAGTCAAGTCAAGTTTGAAATCCTTTTGATTGTTTGAAAACATTTTCCAAATTGTTATCCTTTTCAAACACAAAACGTTGAAGCAAAGCTTAGGATAACCATTTACACTCAAATCAATCCAACATTCCCCTCGTCACACTAATACCTCGTCGACTTCACATTTATCCATTTTTACCATACCTTCATCATTCATACATTATACAACTATTGACTTCTCCCATTATCAAACCATCCACAAGACACCTTTGAGTACAAAGTACACATCTTTTTGTCACTCATTGTCCACTTGATCATAACCCTAGCCATCCTTGAAGTCATACCCAAAATCCTTGGAAATATTAGGATACCCTTGAATCATTCCATCATTATCATCTTTTGTCTATCATCCAAATATCATCATCATCATCTTTTATCCACATCATCCTTATAGTCCACATATCATCAATCCACAATAATTCCTTGGTCATAGTTGAAAGCATCACTTTTGTATCTCTTAAACAAGATCATCACTTTAGTCCAAATTTTGGGACCTTTAATCATCCTAAGGACCATTGTATAATCCTTGGGAACTCTACACCAATCTATAGATTCCAAAATCAATCCATAATCAAATCATCCTAAGATCCAAGTGTGTAGATTTAAACTTTAATCCAAGCTTAGTACACCTAATCATCTATTCACATCCCTGGGGTCATCCTAACCATCTGAATTATCCATCCACATATTCCATCTAAGTCATTTATCAATTCCACCCTAGGGTTATCCTTTTGATATGTTCACCATTATTCAAAGCAATCTAAAATCCAAATCATACCAATTTTGAAATTTTTACGACCTAACTAAAATGATGGATCGATATCCAACAAAGCCCAAAATCATCATCAAAGCAAGCCAAAAGATCATAATCAAGGGAAAATCCAACACCATAATCCCTCCAAATGAAATACCTTTCCCACATCAAGCCAAGTGTAGTAATGGAATTGTCCATCAACTAAAATATGATCCTTATCATGACAAGGATGGTAGATTGTCTATCAATCTGAATATGATCCTTATAATGATAAGGATCTTATCTACCAATCTGAATTTGATTCTTATGATGATGAGGATGATCTTATCAACTAACCCAGGAATATGGCCCTTATGATATTGATGATATCATTGGCCCAAACACTATTGATGACATCCTTATGGAGCATCTTGTCATAGATACCATACACCCCACTATCAATTCTTATATCCCCCTAAACCAAGACCTTCCAAGCACTCGCCACCTCATGAACCAACATCACACACCCATTACTCATCCTTATCCCACCTTCGGAAAGGAAAACATCCTAGAACAATGTCCACCATCACCCTAATCCATGTCATTTAAAAGCTCTTCACACAACTCATTTAAATCTACTAGATCATCTACATCTTCAAAATGATTTGCATCGGCCTCCTCCAAATCATTATCACCCAAGTACCTTAATTCATCTCAATATACTAAAGATGTCCAAGAATTACTCACATGGGATAAACAACAAAGTAAAAAATACAAGAAATCTATGTCCAAAATACCTATCCATGAGTCTCCAACCATTATTGCTAGATCCTAGATCAAACACCATCAAACACTACCATCTCCATATGTCTACCCATGTGGGAAGATCAACCTAAACATTTCATGAAGTCTATAAAAGCTAAAAGGCCCAAAATCTATAAGCCTCATAAGGTCCAAAAATATCCCACTAGTCCAAGCATACTTTTAAATGTGACATTGGGAACATATATCCAAGGCCTAGTCGATATAGGTAAAATCAATGTAAAGAGCAATGTATCCATCCTGTCTAAGAAGGATCTAAGGCTATGTCAAGAGCTTTCTCTAAAGCTTGACACAACTTGCACCCAATCAAATAAACATCAAGTTATTGAGAAAGTCCCCATAAATGATCCTAATATTCATGTTAATAGATAATTTTTGACCAAGATCCAATAGATGATCATGAAGCCCATCACAATCCAATCTTTGAGCAAGATCCTATCTATGATCATGACACATAAAATCCAATCTTTGATCATGATCCTACTATTGGTCCTGAAATCTAAGATGATTCCCTCACTCCATTTTTATCCCATCCATGACAATAAAATCAAAGGCGATCACATTCATACTCCGTGAACTTCCATTTCTCAAGATGAGACACTTGCCTCCCTTAGACATATAGATAGTCAAACAAATGATATGGATCCCACCATGCATGAGGATTCACAAGACAAATTTCACCATATTGAGCATATGATTGATCAAAATATAGCAATTGCAAATAAGGAGAAATCAGAATCATTCTATAAATTGGGTTCAACCACTTTCATCAAATTTGGCCTTCCTATAGAATAGAACATAGATCTTTCTCCTAAGCCAAGGTTTCCTAATGATGGATTTGTATCCTATTTCAAAAGTGAAATGTATCTTATGGCAAACAAAATTTGTCAAAGCATGGGTTGCAATGGAAAAAGTTTAGGTCTTCATGAACAAGGTATTTTATAACCAATATCAGTATATGAAAATGATGGATATCAAGGTCTTTGCTATGCATCTCCAAGAAAGCAGTCTAATGGTGACAACTCAATGGTAGTTGGGGCAACCTTGTCCAACAAAAAAATCACAATAGAGGCTACCATAATTATTCCAATAATCCTACATCCACCTATCTTTTACCTACTTCCTCCATCCATAATTGCAACCTACATCCATTACATCCAAAACCCCTTAATTAGGATCAACAATATCATCCATTATACAAAGTGAAGCACTCCCAAGAAACAAAATATTGCTATTAGCTATCAAAGAAAAATCAAATACATGTTGCATATCGAAATCAAAATGAATCTAAAAAGTGATATACATCAAAAATTATGAAGTGAGCAAAAAATAAATATGGATCCTAAAGAAAAGAACATTGACGAATCTAATAAAATAAATTCATCAAAATAAATCCATAGATCAAAATTCACATATTAGAATGCATTACGTGAGCACCGCCTTCATAATTTTCATGTAAAACTTCACTATCCAAAAAGAATGTTGGTCCCCATCCTAAGCGGAATCCCAAATCCAAATCCAATTTTACCACCCAATCCCAACATCCCTCACTCCAATTGAAACCTCAAACTTCTAAATCCAAAATCCATCATTTTACACATCCTCCTCCAAAGCACCAACTATGCCATCCACAATCTAAATCCCAATGCTCACCTCCACCATCAAAATCCACCAAACCAAAACCTAATATCCATTGCATCCTTCCAACCACACTTTACCATAAGTGTTATGATGAAACTCTATCTTAATGTTTATATTTGGACAAGGCCAACCCAACTATCAAAGAGCATCATCACGATTGTGCATTGTACACTAGTGCAAAGATCCTATCAAAGCAACTTCATCAGGTAAGATATTATTGGCATGTCATGACAGAAGTATCCAAATTAGCTACATCAGCCATCTCTGAACATGACACCTAAAATCTAAAATTACAAAAATATAAATACAATATCAACAAAATTCAAAAAATGAAAACACTGAAAAATAGTAAAGATAAATAAATCCGTCCAATGGTGAAAACTACTTCTTATGGCACCTTGGGCAAGTACCATAATAAAAACCCATTCGTCGGCCTTATGTAAATCAGCTAGCTATGTGACCTTGAAATTGGGGACAAGCTTTCTCATCCACTCCACCAAACCTATCCATCCTATCATGGCACTTCGTCATATTGATCCACCATGTCCATTTAGCCATACCTCATCCGTATTTCCTACTCACCTTGGTCTTAATAATGATTAGGGGTACATGATGCATATTTTGGAAAACTCTTGATATAACCATTTTTTGGCCACACAACATCTACCATCACTTAATTTATTACATAGTGTTGCCTTAGTTTTGGTCCACCTTATCTCACTCGTATTTAAAACCCCATATTACTCATTAAATGGCTAGGTCTAAGTCCTATGGGTCTTCAAATCATCCTATGTTTTTAACCGTACTACTTGAGTTCCTAAAACTCCTTCAACATGGCCATTTTGGCTAAAATTGATTTCCTAAGGTAATTTCAAAAATATAGTTGAAACCTGATAAGGTTCTCACAACCGTGTCAAGTCCCGACAAGGTTATCACAACTTGCCTTAACTCTAATAAGTTTGTCTTTTCATGTTCTTTCAGCACCTTCAAGTCTTTTTATAAACAACCATCTCTAAGTTGTTTTTCAAAATTCTTTCAGACACCATCGAGGTTCCCGAAGCCTTCTATTTTTCTTAAAAGTCTTTCAAAATATAGTCAAGCTGAGCGAAGTGGCCCATTAACATGGTTTCAAAACCATTGTCGGGAGCCGACAAGGTTCTCATAACCTTGTTGATCCCCGACACCGAATAAAGAACATTGTATTTTATGGCCGAAGAAAGAATAAAGGCAGCATCCTAAAGTTTAAAAGCATTTCTATGAGTTGTGGCAACTCTTTCGGAACCGATGAACTTCTCAAAACCTTGTAGATCCCCGACATATAACTCATATCCTTGAATTCTTCGAACGTTAAGCAAATGATGAAAAAAGAGAAATGGTTAAAGCGAAGACCGATTGAGGTTCCAAAACCTTTGTCACTCCGACAAAGTTTTAAGAACCAACCAAAACTCCGACTCACTTTTCACCAAGCAAATTTAATGTTTCCACCAAGAGAGCCACCAACCTTGCATTTATTATTGTCAGAGCCGACTGAGAATAAATTAATGTTGATGTATATCAAGACAAAAAGGCTATCGAATTCGGTTATTCTACACATTCACAAACAAGAAATAAGGGTTTATAGAGCTCCAACAAGCAGAATTGTGACGGATAACTGAGCAAAAGTATAAGCAGATTTCCTTCACAGAGCAATTCTCAGTAGACATTTTAACGACTGATCATGATGGAGCCACCTGTCTACAAATGAACAAACATACACATATGCGAACAATGAGATAAGTATTAGAAGAGGTTGGTATTGAGGAAAGTGTACCTTAAAATTATGGCGACTCTGTAGTTAAGTTCCTCTAGTATGAGTCTGAATCAGAATGAGGTGATATCTATACAACATTGGATGATCCTTCTTGTGTACACTGAATTTCCAAAAACCTAAATTTTCCTCTAAGAATATCTCTTCTTCCTCTAGTTTCCAAAAGTATTTAGATGTTTCTTACAAAAGTCTAACAGTTCAGCCTTCTGAAAAGGGTGTTCATCCTTTTGATATTGTAGATTATTGTAAAAACTGTAAAATTCAAATTTCTCCTGTTGAATATTTAAAGCTAAATCTAAATGAACCTGACCAATTAGTAAAGTTTGTGAAATTTGAGTGTATTGAAGCCAATTTAGCTGATGAACTATTAGTCAAGTCTTGAGTCTTAGCTTTTGGTTTATCATCTAGTACCAAAGTCCAAACTTCTACTGTGCCTTATCTTAAACCTCATCCTTTTTATGTGCCTTTTTACATTAATGGTCATAGGTTGAGTAACCACGTCATTGATTCTGAATCCTCCGACAATGTGATGCGTGCAATAGTAGCAAAGGCCTTAGAGTTGACGTTGACTAAGATTTTTGGGAAGTGTTATTTGATGGATTCCAAGAAAGTCCCATTATTTGGTCAAATAAAAGATGCACAGGTGTCCTTGGCAGCTCATCCAAGCAAGAGACTCAAATTAACCATTTTGGTAATAGATATCCCTGCAAGCTATGGAATTTTATTGAGTAGGAGTTTGTGCAAGGACCTAGGAGGATAAATCCAAATGGATTAGTCCCATGCTCTTATTCCTCTTGGCAACAAGAATTGCCAAGAAAGTCCATTTAGAACCTGAAGCAAAAGCCAATTTCACTGTTTTAAATTTTGATGATCCTCGATCTCATATTTTGTATGAAGAGTCAGAATTTGGCAATTATATGTTGTCCTTAAAAGGCACAAACAATGAAAATTCTCTTGGTCCAGACATCTCATTTGAATTGTGGACCCTAGATTTTGATGGTAGTTGTTCTAGCTCAAGTTCCGGTGTTGCATTTGCATTAATATCACCTAATGGGGAAAGTTTTCTTCTGCCTACAAACTGGATTTTAGAAACATGAACAACACTACTGAGTACGAGGCTTTGTTGCTAGGACTTGCAGTAGCTAAATAAAAGGGAATCAAGAAATTGAAGGTTGTTGGTGATGCTGAACTTGTTATCAAACAAGTAGGGAAAGTTTTCACTATGAAGAACAAGAGATTAAAGCATTATAGAAATAGAGTGTGGGATGAGATCGAACATCTTGATGCCTTTTCTATTG
This sequence comes from Sequoia sempervirens, assembly GCA_007258455.2. NCBI lineage: Eukaryota > Viridiplantae > Streptophyta > Pinopsida > Cupressales > Cupressaceae > Sequoia > Sequoia sempervirens. The sequence continues at coordinate 280,792,201 of VDFB02000013.1, forward strand.
AATCAATACCAAGAGAGCAGAATTCTAGAGCAGATTCATTGGCAGTATCTACGCCATTGCTTCTTCCACATTCTGATTTCATGAAAGATTCATATAGTTTAGAGATGATCTATCGGCCTAGTGTTCCTGAAAACATTGAATTTTAACAAGTATTTGAAAATAACAAGAAAATTCAAGCTTTTCTAGAGAATGCCAAATTCTTGGTAGAAACTTACTTCCAAGGGAGAACAACTAGCTGCAAAGATTATGTCCAGATAAAGAAAAAGAACTGGAGGAAGGTATAATGCAACTTAAAGGCAATAAAATTCCTAAGGGTTTGGTTTCTCTTGAATAGTTGTTTGACAAACATGATAGCTATGTGAAAAAGAAGATGAGTAAATCTACTAACAGCTATGGTGAATATGAGACCGTAAATATTGGAATCCCTAATGATCCAAAGTTGGTATGTATTGGCAAGTGTTGTACATCAGATGAAAGAACTAGACTGATTAAGTTGCTGGCGAAATATAAAGATGTTTTTTCCTGGTGCTATGATGATTTGAAAAACTTCATGGGTGGCTAAATGCAACATAATATTCTCCTCAAACCTGGGATGCCCCCTTTCAGGCAAAAACAAAGAAATTATAATCCCAAAGTAGGGAAATTGACAAAAGGTTGAAGGTGAGAATAATGTAGCCCATTCACCATTCAACCTGGGTGGCTAATATAGTTCAAGTTCGTAAGAAGAATGGAGAGATCAGAATATACGTCCAATTTAGTAATTTAAATCAGTCCTCTTTGAAGGACAACTACCCTTTGCCAATGATGGATCATGTGCTTCAGACGGTAGCAGAATAAGAGATGATGTCTATGATTGATGTTTTTTCTAGCTATCATCAGATCATTGTGAATAAGGAAGATCAACATTAAATCGGCTTTATAACACGTTGGGGAATGTTTGCATATAATCATGTCTTTTGGTCTAATCAATGCAGGAGCTAAATTTTAGAGGGCGATGGACTTATCCTTTGGTGATTTGAAAAATAAAATTATGTTAATCTATCTGGATGATCTAACTATGTTCTCCAAAAAGAGGGAGAATCACCTGAAAGACCTTTAGATGATTTTGCAAAGATACAAGAGCATGGTATATCACTTAACAAAAATATTTTTTTCTTTATTTTTACTGAAGTGAAGCTCTTAGGACACACTGTCTCCAGAGAAGGGATCAAGATCGATCCATAGAGGGTAAGAGCCATCCAACAATTAAGCCTCCCTTAAAATAGGAAACGGGTGAAATCATTCTTTGGAAAGGTAAATGCTTTGAGAAAACTCGTTCCAGATTTCTTCGAAATTACTTAACACATTATATAAATGATGAAGGGGAGACAAGGTTTCAAGTGGAATGATTCTGGCAAGCAAGAATTTACTGATATAAAGGAAGCAATTTCCCATGCTCCTGTATTGGTTTATCTCGATTATAGTAAAGATTTTATCATCTACTACTATGCATCATAATATACTATGTCTGCTATTTTGCTGCGAGAAAATGAGTCAAAGATTGAAGCCCCTATTTATTCCATGAGTGTCCCACTCATGAAAGAATGAGTTGAATTACTCACAAATGGAAAAAAATGCAATCATTATGGTTAAGGCTGCCGAACAGTTTAGATTTTACATTCTCCATTCTCACTTTTGTGGTGTACGTACCCGATCCTGCAGTTAAGAGTATCCTTACGAACCAGGAGATAAGCTGCAATAAAAGAGGAACCTGAGTGGCAAAGGTACAAGAATATGACCTGAATATTAAAACTACCAAATTGGTTAGGGGTGGAGATCTTTGTAAACTCATCGATGAGAATAAACCTACGATTGGAGAAGAAACCCCAATTGTGTTATTCATAAGTTTACAAGATGAATGGTTTTCCAATGTGGCATATTAGCTCAATTATGGAGAATATCCTTCATACTAAATCACCAAGGGAAAAAAGGAATCTGAAATTAAAGGCATCCAAATATGTAATTTGGAATGACACCTTGTACAAGAAGGCTTTGGTTGGAACCTTTCTCAGATGCATGTATAGAGATCAACAACAAATGTTCCTGGAAGCTTTTCATAATGAAGCATGTAATGGTCACTTCTCATCTACTGTGACTGCTTTCAAAATCCTCCTACTATTGGCCATGTATATTTAAAGATGCCTATTATTGGGTAGCTAGGTGTGAAAAGTATAGATAAAGTTATGGGAGACCCCAATTAGTAGCCATTCCTCTAAAGATAGTAGTTATAGAGGAACCGTTTCAGCAATTGGGTTTAGATTTTGCGTGGCCAATCTATAAAATTTCAAGCATTGGTCATACTCACATCTTAACGCCCACATTATTTTAATAAGTTGGTTGAAGTTTTCTTGTGAAACATACTACCTCAGAGATCTACAATTTTATAAAGGAAAATATAGTAGTACGTTTTGGGGTTCCATAGAAGATGGTGATAGATAATGTAGATAATTTTTCATCTTCTGAGGCAGTCCTTTTCTACTATGAGCATAGAATTACTCCAGCTCATTCATCTGACTATTACCCCCAAGGGAATGGGCAAGCAAAATCTGATACCAAAAACTTGGTGATGACCATGAAGAAGCTTGTAGATGAGAGCCAAAGAAACTGGCATAAAAATATATGAAGCTCTATGGGCAGATAAAATTACACCGAAAAGAGCAATTAGAATGTCCCCATTTGAGTTAGTATATGGTATTGGCACTACATTACCTTTACCATTGGAGCTATCAGCAATAAAGCTATAAACCGTTATTGAAGAACGACAGTTTCAAGATTCTTTGGAGAAAAGAGTTATTTATCTCAGTAAAATTAAAGAACATAGAGATGATATGGTAGACAGGATCACATTTCATTAAGCAAGGGTAAAAGGGATTTTTGATAGAAGAGCTAGACCAAAGAGTTTTATGGAAGGAGACATGGTTTTACTTAGGGATAAGACGAAGGAACCCAAAGGTGCCCATAGTAAATTTGATTCCTTGTAGAAAGGTCCTTTCAGAATTAGTTAGATAGGGGGGAATAATACTTTTAGATTGGCATATCCGGATGGCACAATCTTGCCCCTTTCATTTAATGGGAAAGCCTTGAAGTTGTACCAAATTTAAAACAAGTATCCCCTATTCTTATATATCAAAAGTCTAGGTGTTTTTGGTGTGTGTGTCCCATTTTTGGTATGTTTTTTGATCCTTTTGAAATGTCTTTTGGTTATGTCTTTTGAATTTGTTGCCCATTCGAGTTTGAACCAGAGATTCTAGGTCCTTTATATATCCTTGGAAGCCTTGGCCCTTAGTCAGAGCCAATGGTTTCCTTGCTTTTGGTCAACCTTATCACACCAACATTTAAAACCACATATTGCTAATTAAATGGTTGTCTAAGTCTTATGGGTCTTCGAGTCTTCCAATGTTATGAATTTCCTAAGGCAATTTTGAAACTATCATCGGAACCTGACAAGGTTCTCACAAGAGTGTTGGGTCCCAACATGGTTCTCACAACTCGCCTTAACTCTAATAAGTTTTTTTCTTTTAAATGTTCTTTCAATGCATTCAAGTCTTTTCATAAATGGTCGCCGCTAAGTTGGTTTTTAAAATTCTTTAGAACAACGTTGAGGTTCCTGAAACCTTTTTTTTTTTCGTCTTTCAAAATATTGTTAAGTAGATTAAAGTGGCCCATTAACATAGTTTCAAAACCATATTCGGGAGCCAAGAAGATTCTTACAACCTTGTTGAGCTCCGACACTAAACCAAGAACTTCATATTTTATTACTAAAGAAAGAATAAAAGGCATCCTCCTAGAGTTCAAAAGCATTTCTATGAGTTGTGACAATACTTTCGGGACTCAATGAGGTTCTCAAAACCTTGTTGGGTCCCAACACTTAACTCATAACCTTTAACCCTCCAAATGCTAAACAAATGATGAAAAAGAGAAATGGTTAAAGCAAAGACCGACTAAGGTTCTGAAACCTTTTTCAAACTCCGATGAAGTTTTACGAATCAACCAAAACTCCAACTCACTTTTTCACCAAGAAAATTTGAAGTTGGCCAAAGAGAGCACCTACCCTGTATTTATTGTTTTCAAAGTTGAGTGAGATGAAATTAATGTTGATGTATGTCAAGAGAAAAAGGCTATCAAATTCAGTTATTTTACACTTTTGCAAATGAGAATTAAGGGTTTTCAAAGCTTCAAGAATCAGAATTGTGGTGAATAACTGAGTAGAAGTAGAAATAAATTTCCTTCATAGAGCAATTCTTAGTAGACATTTTAACGGGTAAGTACATTCCTACACTCTTGAAGTTGCTTCTGTCACTCATAACGAGAAAACTTCTAAGATACTCGAAAGTAAAATCAAAATTTCTAGGCAACACTAACAAAACCTTTCTAGAATTGGGAGATTGGAATAGAATATTAGAATTCAAGAAAAAATGAAGTATAAGTATCTCGGTTATGAGCACCTGTCTGGTTTAACTAGCTCATTACTTGAGATTGGTGACACTAAACTAGGGCACATAAACCTTGGTGATTTGGGAAAGAGTGAATAAACATAACAAAACCCCAATTATTCAAAGGTTGGTTGAGAGTGGTCTACTTGAAGTAGTTGCCTTCCCTATAGCTATGTAATGTAAAGATCTTGTTCTCGAATGTATTAACCACTATGATCCTCACACTAGGAAGATAAGTACAGAGGACAATAATTTGTTGATTACTCTTGATAGAGCCACCATCAGTGGTTCCTTTAGGCTGCCTAAAAGAGAAGTTTTCATAGACTTCAACTTCACTTTGTCTCAAGGTCATTTTAATGAAAAGAAATGGTATTATAAAAACATCACTTCTTGGGAGTGGTTTACAGTCCCCAAGAAAGGGAAGTCCTAGTTATCCAAGAACTTGCAAAGGTCACACTTCAAGGATGAGATTTCCAACATCATTATATTATTACACCGGTTAAGAGGTATTTTGAATGCCCAAGAGTTTGAAGAATGAATGTTTTTCTTTGTTCAGTTTATTTATGTTGGACAACAATACTTAGACTAGGCAACTTTTATCAATGATAAACTACATGTTATGACATCAAAGCTTTACTACTAATAAATCTTTCTATATGTCCTCATATCTCTTTTATGCCTTGGCATACACTAGACCATGGCCAGGACTCCACCCTGTTCAAGAATTCAATGATCAAATTCAAATTTATAACTATTACCCTAACCTATAGTTAGAAAGGAGCTATCATAAATTCAAGAGGGTGAATGATGTATTAACCATGAGACTAGTTAGGGAATTGCAAGGTGATTTGGAACAAAGAATTTCTCCTAAGGCCTTTCAACTGATAAACAAATATGGTAGCCACTTCATTCAGTTCCAAAGGTCCACCTACATTAGAGTAGGAGGATATGATAGACTCCCTCACAAATTACCTAAATATGAAGACAACAGGTTCATCCTTATTGAGAACTTGTAGTGTCAAAAAATGTACTCCTTACATTTCACACTATGTTTGGCTCCCTTAATTAATTGGACTTAATTAAGCCTCTAATTTCCTAAATTTTTCATCTACAATCCTAATTAATTACAATTTCCAAAAGGGGAATTATGATTTAATTAATGCATTTATTATTTTTAACACCGAGAAATGAATAGGTCCTAATTATTTAGGTCAACTCCCATTCACCCCTGGGCGAATGTGTCCCCCTTAAGATCACAATTTCAAATTTTAAACATGTTTTTCGCGGCATCTTAAGGTCCTAAATTCAAGATCTAAGTGTCAACTTGTAATGTTTAATTTTTGAGAAATTAGAAAATTGTTTATAAATACAAGGTCTTTTTATCAATTCAAATCCTAGACCAAGCTAGAAATTCATAAGAGCAAAAAGTATAGAAAATATTATTGTGAAAGGTGTTTAAGAGAAGATTTCTCAAGCATCATGTCAAAGTTATGTTCATCATGCATGTTTTTTGAGCTACCATTGTGATGTAGGTTTCAAGCATTCAAGCCAAATTTCAAGTATCAAGATCACATCATCAATCAAACCATTAATGCAAGATCAAGACCTTGGAGAGATCTACTGTGTTACAGTCCTTCAAGGGTTTGGTAAGTTGCAACACAACAACTGTTCATTCATCATTCCTTTCATGTTTCATTGTTTCAATTCAAGGTTTAATTACCAAAACCTAGTTTGACCAAGGCAAACCTCCATTCACCAAAAACAAACAATTTTTCCATCTTGTGTGTTTTGCAGGTCCTAGTTTGAAGAAAATGGAAGATTGGAGATCTCTAAAGTGCAAAATTGCAAAAGTTGCAAGAGAAGTTGTCAAGATCATAGAAACTCAAATCTTGGATGTATTTCCAACATTTTTGCAGTGAAACCTGTTGGAAAAGGCATCTCAGATCCATCTTCAAAGATTCCCAAAAATTCAGCTCAAAATACTACTCCTAGGACACATTTGCCATTCAGACACTTTGCGATAGTTCTAGACGCTCCTGTGCAGCTTTTGGAGACAGGTTTTTAACATCTTCACCTCATTCAATTTGTGTGAAATTGACTATTTCTTGTAGCTCTATGCTTCATCTACACATATTGGGCCTTAGATCATAGATTTGAGGTCATTTACTATTTTTTTTTTATCTCCCAAAAGTGATGTTCTGAAAGATTTACCCCATCGACACATAAAGGAAATTGTTAGATCTTCCATAGAATTGACTCACCTAAGAGCTGAAAATTAAATCTATCTTAGAGGATCTCATTTTCTCGATGAAATAGAAGAGTAACAAGTTCATCATACCCCCCCTTTTCCTTTTCCATTTATAGTAAATTGGAAATAAACCCCCATTTTTTAATGTTTTGGTGAACCTATGCTCCCTTTTTCTCTATTTCATTACGGTGATCTACCATTTTTCTATGTTTGAAACTTGTTGTCCCTTTGGCTATTTTTCTGCCTCCCTCATATGGTGAACAGGACTGGGATGTGGATGACCTACTAGAGGTTGACTCACATGTGCCCTATTAGTCTTCTCTTTGTGTTCTTTGTGATTGCATGTGTGTAATGTCATCCCTCATATAGTGCTACCTAGCGTGTATTTATATGTTTGTGAACCTACTTTGTATGACCCTTGTCACTCCATTGGTGCAAGGATACAAAGGAAGCAAATATGTTGTGACATTCTTCTATTTGTATCTACATTCTTCTACCTACCGTAACCATTTGTCTTGTGTTTTCATTTTGGGGATGATGCAAGGTGTCGAGACATCCAGGTCTCTTCCATGTTGACCCAAAAGCTTCTCTACATTCTCTCTCTATGTGTCATTCTTCCTTTGTGCTTGTGGTTCCATGAGTTATTTTGGGAATGACGACAGTTTTGAGCTTGATTATATCACTGCAATATTTAAGGCATATGCTGACCCTAGATCCATGGATCCCTTATGTGTAATCTTAGGATTGCATATGAGGGGATACCCTCCTTTATATAATGTAGCTCTACTTTGAAACATATGTTTACATAGGGCTTTCCGAATAAAGCTGTCATGTATTGGCATTTATTATGTTCTACTTTAAAGTAATTTCTCATAGCATGGTGTTTAATAATTTCTTTAAAGTGGGGGCATACGCATCCCCACTCATTGCTTACTTCAAAGTGTGGTCTTCTTACTTCGTGTGATGTGACTTCTTGGTGGTGTCATTGGATTTGATGTCCTCCAAGAGCATTACTTGTCTTGGCATATAACATTCCTCTTAATGGTGATGCTACAAATTGCATTCCCTAAGTTGCGAGTCATTTTTATCTTTGACTATTCCTCTCTTGGAGACATTAGACACAATGTTCCCTAAGGTGAGACCTTTCATAAACTAATGCAAACCCCTTTGAATATCCTATCACATATATCAAGGCCACTAAGAATAACACAACTTGCTTGCCAGTGGAGCCTTTTCCTAGCCTTGTGACCATTTTGTGTGGCACCTTATCAAAGTAATTAGGAGATATAACTTTTGTATGCTTAGTAAAATGGGAGCCTAGACAGAAGCATGACTTCCCATTAGCCACTTTTTGGGGGCTCAGCTAGTGGATAGCGGATTTTTCACTAGCCTGTGTGAGCGCATTTTGTTTGCATAGTGGACAGCAGGTTTCTACTTGTAAACGATTTTTGAACAAACAGCTAAGACTTGGTCCATATCAGATGGACAAACAGTTGAGGCTTGATCCACCCCCGTTTTCTCTTCTCTAATTTTGGTATTGTATGCTTGTTTATTTTGTCTTGTTGCTGCATATTTAACATAGGCATGTGTCTCTTTCTGCCTTTGTTGGTTTGCCATGTGGTCTTAGATCTTGGGGGCTTGATCATCCTCCTTGACCTATTTTGTCTTATCTTTCCAACCATTGTACAATTAGACCACTCTTGATGCTTGTTTAACTACTTTAGTGTGAGTTTGAGTGTAGGGTTCATCGTCTCAATAAAGTGAGGGCTAAATGTAGTGTTAGAAAATGTACTCCTTATATTTCACACTATGTTTGGGTCCCTTAATTAAATCGACTCAATTAAGCCTCTAATTGCCTATATTTTTCATCTACAAGCCTAATTAGTTATAATTTTTGAAAGGAGAGTTGTGATTTAATTAATGCATTTATAATTTTTAGCACCAAGAAATGAATAGGTCCTGATTATTTAGGTCAGGACCCATTTGCCCTTGGGTGAAAGGGTCCCCCTTAAGATCACAATTTACAATTTTAACCATGTTTTGGTGGCATCTTAAGGTCCTAAATTCAAGATTTAAATGTTGCCTTGTAATGTTTAATTTTAGAAAATTAGAAAATTGTCTATAAATACAAGGTCTTTTTATCAATTTAAATCCTAGAACAAGCTAGAAATTCATGAGAGAAAAAAGTATAGCAAAGATTATTGTCAAAGGTGTTCAAGGGCAGATTTCTCAAGAATTTGTTGCAACATTCAAGATCTCAAGCATCATTTCAAAGTTATGTTCATCATGCATGTTTCTGGAGCTAACATTGTCATGTAGGTTTCAAGAATTCAAGCCAAGTTTCATGTATCAATATCACATCATCAATCAAGCCACTCATGCAAGATCAAGACCTTGGAGAGATCTACTAAGTTTTAGTCCTTTAAGGGTTTCAAATCAAAGGTTTGGTGAGTTGCAACATAGTAAATTTTGTTCATTCGTAATTCCTTTCATGTTTCATTATTTCAATTCAAGGTTTAATTACCAAAACGGGGTTTGACCAAGGAAAAACCATTCACCAAAAACAAACAATTTTCTCTCTTGTGTGTTTTGTAGGCCCTAGGTTGAAGAAAAATTGAAGATTGGAGATCTCTACAGTGCAAAATTGCAGAAGTTGAATGAAAAGTTGTCGAGATCATGGAAACTCAAATCTCGAATTTATTTGTGATATTTTTGTAGTGAAACCTGTGGGTAAAGCCATCTTAGATCCATCTTCATAGGTTCCCAAAAATTCAACAAAAAATACTGCTCCCAAAACACATTCGCCATTGGGACACTTTATGAAAGTTTTGGATGCTCCTTTGCAGCTTTTGGAGACAGGTTTTTAACATCTCCTCATCCAATTTGCATGAAATTGACTGTTTCAGGTAGCTTTATGCTTCATCTACACAGATCAGGTCTTAAATTATAGATTTGAGGTCATTTACTATTTTATTTTTACCTCCCAAAAGTGTTGTTCTGAAAGATTTACCCCATCAACACACATAAAGGAAATTGTTAGATCTTCCATAGAATTGACTCACCTAAGGGATGAAAGATAATTCTATCTTAGAGGATCTTATTTCCTAAATGAGATAGAAGAAAGATAGGTTCATTACACCCCGCTTTTCCCCTTTCTATTTATAGTCAATTTCTAATCAACCCCCATTTTTCTATGTTTTGGTAAACCTACACTCTCTTTTTCTATGTTTCAAAACTGTAGACAAGTAGCAGAGGTAAAAAAAAGTTGTGCTAAAAGGAAGAAGGTTGGCATCCCATTCCCCATTGTTCTGGGGTATTACTTATGTAAGTCTCAATCACATGCCCTCAATATTGAGATGGATATTGTGAAGTTTAGTATTTTTACTTATGACATGAGATTCTATTTGACAATAAGTATTTTATAAAGCACAATTTGTAGCTTGGTCCTGGATTCTATCACATCCCTCATACAGAAGATTCTTGGGCTGATTGTTGTAATGAGTAAGAGGTTAGAAAAAAAAGTTGGATGAGTTGACCTTGAGTAAAATTGTTACATTTAGATTGGGCTAGGATATTGATGGTGTATCCAATCTACCTCAATCACATACATATGCAGCCCATGGTGCCAATTAATTGGAGTTTCAAGGAACCCAAAGATCTTGAGACTCGAGCTTCCATAGTCTTGAAGAGAACCTAGATATGGCTTGCAAAGAAGAATGGTGAAGCTTCTAAGATCAACCCAAAGGAAGGCAAAGGGCAGGAGAGCAGATTAGTCGTAGTCATGTAGGGACTTATTCATCAATTGTAGTGTCACCTCTCATGCAACACACGACTATACCAGGTGGAAGTGGGGATGGAGAAGAGCCTCCAAAGAGAAGGAAGAGTCCTAAGAAGACATGGGGTGATGGTCCACCTAAAGAAAATGGGGTGAAGGATCAAGTAGAGAAAGAAAACGAGAGAAGAAATGAACAAGAACAAGAAATTGAAATAATAGATGTTGAATTGAATCTATAGATCAGCCAAATCCCTCTCAAGATGTGACTGAGAAAAACACCCAAAAAGGTAAATCCCCAACCCCTTTCAATTTACAAAATGTAGCAAAGACCCCTCCTCTAAGGAGAGCTCTTCAATTTCGTAACCTAATTCTTCATCTCAAGCCATTGCAACTACCTCCTCTACCTCATGGTTAGAGAATACATTGGATAAGAAAAGAAAAACAATACTAGTCAATTTTCCTAATGACAACATTGTGGAGCAACTATTACAAAGATCTCCCAAACCCAAGAAGTTAAAGACCACTTAAGGGTTGATGGAGGATAGTAATTTTGGGCATTTATTTATAGAGATTGTACATCCATCTACATAGAAAGAACCTAGTCAGGCTACTATAGTCAACTATAATATAACAAAAATATACTTGGGACCTCAAAGCAAGGATGGTGATGTTCATAACTTTCAAGTGACTGCCACAAGGTTAGTAGAGAGAACTAAGAAGGATAAGCAGGATAAAGATTAATTGAAGAAGGCAGTAGAATTACTCTCCAATTTCCTAAAGTAATTGACCTTGAGTAAAATTGTTACATTTAGATTGGGCTAGGATATTGATGGTGTTGAAGATGGTGAATCCAATTTGGTGTATCCAATCTACATCAATCACATACGTATGCAGCCCATGGTGCCAATTAATTCGAGTTTCAGGGAACCCAAAGATCTTGAGACTCGAGCTCCCATAGTCTTGAAGAGAAACTAGATATGGCTTGCAAAGAAGAATGGTGAAGCTTCTAATATCAACCCAAAGGAAGGCAAAGGGCAAGAGAGCAGATTAATTGTAGTCATGTAGGGACTTATTCATCAATTGTAGTGTCACCTCTCATGCAACACACGAATATACCAGGTGGAAGTGGGGATGGAGAAGAGCCTCCAAAGAGAAGGAAGAGTCCTAAGAAGACATGGGGTGATGGTCCACCCAAAGAAAATGGGGTGAAGGATCAAGTAGAGAAAGAAAACGAGAGAAGAAATGAACAAGAACAAGAAATTGAAATAATAGATGTTGAATCATCTAAAGATCAGCCAAATCCCTCTCAAGATGTGACTGAGAAAAACACCCAAAAAGGTAAATCCCCAAACCCCTTTCAATTTACAAAATGTAGCAAAGACCCCTCCTCTAAGGAGAGCTCTTCAATTTTCGTAACCTAATTCTTCATCTCAAGCCATTGCAACTACCTCCTCTACCTCATGGTTAGAGAATACATTGGCTAAGAAAAGAAAAATAATACTAGTCAATTTTCCTAATGACAACATTGTGGAGCAACTATTACAAAGATCTCCCAAACCCAAGAAATTAAAGACCACTTAAGGGTTAATGGAGGATAGTAATTTTAGGCATTTATTTATAGAGATTGTACATCCATCTACATAGAAAGAACCTAGTCAGGCTACTATAGCCGACTATAATATAACAAAAGTATACTTGGGACCTCAAAGCAAGGATGGTGATGTTCATAACTTTCAAGTGACTGCCACAAGGTTAGTGTCACGCCCATTATTTTTTGCTAGAAAGACCCAACAATTTTTTTTTGCATAGCCTTAAACAAGTAAATAGTATTGACCAACCAATCATGAGCATGGCCACATATTTTAGACATCAAGAGATGTATCTCATGCAATGCCACCTTGACACGTCACCCAAGAGTGGGGAGTGGGGGTTACAACATAAGAGGGTATGTAGAGGCCACCCTGCACACCCTCGAATGACGAAGGAGAGGATCCTAGTTTCAAGATTAACATGGAGTGGTGATGTTAAATTAATAGAGATTGTTGACACCAATGATAAAGCTACTAGCACCAGAACATCTCAGTGTAAAGTTTGCTAGAACAACTCATAGGTTAAGTATTAAAACCACATATTACAATTGTTTGTATAAATCCTCGATGAAAATTTAAGATCGATTGATGGTACTATTATTACTTATTGCACATCCATTCTTATTTAAGAGTAAAAGATAAAGTTAACCTTCATATCATTGTCGACATTCTTGTTACCCAATTTTCACCCACGGGCTCAATCAGGCAAAATATCATGTGACGTAGGTTCGAGAAGGCCAAATGGAAAATTTGCACAAGGGAAGAAATCATGCATCTGATGACATCTCACAGGCATTTCAGTTGGGAGGCCTACTCTAAGGAGATGTGCCTCAATATTCTATGCTCAGTCTCCATTTAGAGCCAGGTCGGCATGACATCTTCACTGTCTGGCCTACTGGCTGCTTGGTACACTCCGTTTGGGATAGGTCGTTGTGACCTAGTCTTAGTCTTGCCGAACGTGTCACTATGCGGCCTATCGCTATAATGGAGAGGGGTTCGGTATGACCTCTTACCGCGTGGATCCTTTTGGCCAATAGGCCATTTAATCGTCATTCAGCGAGACTCACAGCGACCACGGTTTTCGGGAAGGCTTGAGGCTTTCGTAGTGATGTCTCGGCGACCGGCAAGTGTTGCACCGACAATGTTTCACCGGGGAGTTCGGCGTGGGTCTCGGCCAAGGAAACAGCTTTGCCATGATGTCTTGGCGAAGGCCAGATGTCTCCCTGACCGACGGAAAGAGGCCCCTCGGTATGACTGGGGGGTCTCGCTAAGATGTTTCGGCGATGGAAAACGGATGGACTCCTCGGCAAGATAAGGCATGTGTCTTGGCGACTGAAACAGGTGTCAGTATGACTGGAGGCGCTCGGTATGAAGTTTGGCCGACAGGCCAAAGTCCCAACGAAAGGGGAAGTCTACAAGAGGTCTCGGCAACCCGGGGGTGCTATAGCAACAAGCGGGGCTCGGCAAAGGTTTTTTTCCTTCGGCAAGGTGTCTTGCCGAAGGATGAGGGTCACACCGACTAGACACTTCGAGGTAGGTAAAGGAGCTCGCTAAGAGGTCTTAGTGAAGACATATGGTCTCGCCGACTGAATGGAGGGGGGCCTCAATATGATTGTCTTCGGCAGGAGTCTTGCCGATACCAGAATGGGCTCACCAAAAGTTTCAAGGCTCGACATAAGGTCCTGCCGAATTAGTGCCAATCTTTCAGAAAGATGAGAAGAGCTCCGAAAGAATGCAGGAGTTCGGTGTGGGTCTCAGCAAAGCAAAAAGAAGCTCGCCAAGAGGGAAAGACCTCGGTGTGAGGTCTGGGCGAAGTCAAAACGTCTCGCCGAAAGTATGAAGGGCTCAGCAAACCAAAATGCGTCGGGGTGACATCGGCAAACTCTTGCCGATATGGTTTGTAATATCAAGTTCGTTGAGACTTCGAGAGGACGTTGTACACTCGGTGTGATGTCTTACCGATGAGCGCTTGTCTTGGCGACCACAGAGGCAACATCGGTATTAGATTTGAAGCTCGATAAAGGCTCTCAGTGATAGCGCCATGTTATGCCGATAAGATGCAATTCTTTTCGGAAAGGACTTTGCCCGCCTGCCGAGCCTTCGTGGGAAATGTTCAACCAACCATGAGGAGCTGAGACGAACCATGGCAGTATGGTTAGAGCGTAGAATGCCAACACAAGATGAATGCAACCCGAATCACGGTGAACTCAGTAGCATTCAAGGCGTTCGGCCGAGGAGCTTCGCGAAGACACGAGGATAGAGGAATGAATGCAGTGGTTGCAGAAAGATCAGAGGACTTCTTCGAGAATGTTTCTTCACCGACACCAACAACAAGGACACGCAAGGATGCAACATTACATTCGATCAAAAGATCTATGGGAGATCTTTTCTGAGCCCGATATTTTTGTAAGCCCTAAGGGGCCGAGATCTTTTCTGTATATAAGGCATTTTTATTCCTTTTTTGTAAAGAGTTCGGATGTATGCTCTTCTGAAGTCTGTGACCCTTTTGCAGTCCTCTCTCAGACTAGTAGGCTTCTGTAATTTAACTTGGAACATAATATACAAAATCTGCCTTGGTTACCATTGATGGTCCATCATTATGCCTGTTGATTCTTGCGAAGTATTGTGCATTCTTTAGTGATTTATTGAGCTACTTAGTGAAATTTTCTCTTTCCTTATAGCTTTTGTTTCATGTAGATTGCAAACTGTGCTTACTTAGTCTTGCACATGATCTTCTAGTTTGTGAAAATCTGCCTTTCCTTCTTGAAGGCATGTGCATGTCAAACCTGTTTGTATGCGTGATCTACAGGATCTTGTTGTGCAGTCCCATGGCTGTCACCGGTGTTCAAGTGTAGGTTGAGTGTTTTATTGTTCCTGTCATTTCGGTGCATCACCTTAATCTAATTTCAATTTATGTATTCCTTATCCCTTTCCTTCTAAACAATCAGTAGTATAGGTGACACCAAAGGAAGTCGGCCTTCTCCGGAGGTTCATTTTAGTTATAGGTAACCCACAGCCTTGAGATGATCCCATGTTGCTGTAGAATGCTCAGTTTTTTGTAAACTCTGCACATGGTGCAATTCTAGGTGACAACAATTCTTATTACCATCATCATATAAATATACTTTTTTAAAACATCATGGTATAAGGCCACAATTCCAATTACCAAGTTAAATCTCATACAAAATTCTTTACACTCCCTAATACCTCCTTGACCCTTATATACTAACACTCCTCTTACTATTAATATCAAGATTTTCGAAGTAATAATATTGATTCCCCATAGTATTTACAATGATAATATTCAAAAACATTTAAATTTACCACTTAGTAAATTATAGTTACTAATAATGATAATTTCCAATGATAATTTCCAACAACTTTTAAATTTACCACTTACCTAATTATTAATTGTATATATATATACACACTATTATTTTAATTATTATTCATTTAACTATTTACATATCATATATAATATTCATTTTGTTTAATTATTTTTAATTTAACTATATATGCATACTCACTCTAAAAACGTAAACTTTAAAAAAAACATAAGATTAGGAATTAACATATGCAAATAAATTTATATATTAATTCTTTTACATATAATATTAATTTTATTTGAAGGGAGAGGACCTCGAATATAGAGAAGCTTTGTATATTTTTCTTTTCAAAGAAACTCCACTAATACTAACCTTTATTCTCATATGATTTATTATTTAATTCATAAAAATCTCATTTTTAGAAGGTGGGGATATATCCTCTCTAATGAAATTCCCATTATCACGTCAGACAGATTTTAATGTATTTTTGATATCATAAACCTTTATTATTTTCACCAACGTAACTGGTGTTATCCATTTGGAAATAATGTAGTTGTAACTTTAATATCATTGCATATTGTTGCGTGGAGAAGTATGTTATTATTGTACGCAATTCAAATAGAAGGAGTTTGTTGATAGTCTTAGTAAGGAAACTTATTTTATTAAAAAAAATTCGTAGATTCTCACAGCTTCAATTTGGATGGCTGGGTTTTCATGACGGCAGAAAGGACAGGTCAAACCAGAGGGATGAGTATTTGTTATTTAATTCTTCTCTTTATTGGTATTAGCATTTTACTAGCCCTTATCCTCAATGATATTAGCGCTGATTTTACACCGCCCCATCAGGAATTTAATGCATGATTCATAGTAGTGCTTCCATTCACCGCTGCCTGGACAGAGTACGTATATTATTTTATTTTATCTTTTAACCGTAATAATGGAAGAATAAACATAAACTAGATTTAATCCATAAGTGGAATATTTAGGTATGCGTAATTAATACACAGATTTTAGGCAATATCAATACGGTGTTCGCTTCCACATCCTCTTCTCTGCCAACTGTGTGCAGCTGTGCATATATTCACCATGAATAATATGTGCAAGGGCTCCTGCTTAACAATTAATAAGGATTTATGTCTGAATGCTTCTGGATTTGATTTTCATCAAATTCAGAAGCATTCAGACATAAATTCATATGGATTGTGGAAATCTAATTACATTGAATTAATAAGGAGACAGAAGACGCATTTTATTTCTGCAGTAGTAATGCTAATGATTTCTTTACCTCGATCTCCCATTGAGCCACTACCAAATTGTGAGCAGGGTACCAAGCAAGCTAAGGGAAGGCATTTAATCTCGGCAGTTGAGAAGGGATGGTGGAAATGGCTTCAACGAAAGTTCGGACTTTAATCATTACTTAGCTCACCACATTCATGCTACTGTTGATATTGAGTCCATAAAAATATAATTATTGGCATTCGATTTGAACATGGATATAAACGCTATAATCCTCATTTACACTTACCGTTGTTTAAAAATTGTGAAAGCCATTATGGTGTATGCCCTTGCAATAAGCAGACTGGTTGGTAGCTGAGAGGTCACATTCTTGTGTTTCAAGCTGCGGTAATGTCTATACAGGTGACAATTTGCACCTTTCACTCTATTTATTAATTAATTAAAAATAAAAATGAAGGCACTCTTTATTGCCTTCATTTTTAATTACTCTTTATTTTTAATTAATTAATAAATAGAGTCAAAGGCGCAAATTGTCACCTACATAAACAATTCCTCAAGCTGCTGTCACTCTTGATACTGATGCATGCCATATTTATTGCTGACAGTTCTGAGTCCACACGCTAAGCTGCTCTTCATGCATTCGACTTAAATCTCGTCCTGAATTGTTAGCAATTAATTGGTATGATGGGAAACATCATCTCAGTCTAATCATCACGACTAGGATTTGACGCACCACGCCCAGCCTCCGTTCTTCTTCATTAACTTTTCATTGTTTTTTTTTTTTTTTTTTGCTTTCACATAACACTTGCTAAAACTCTTATCACGCGATTAATATTTTTGTGTAGAAACAAATGTTACGCAGTTTTTATTTACAACTACCAATGTCAGACCCACGATTTAATCTACCCAGTAAATCTTCATTGACAAAATTAGCTTGGACAAACGTATACTCCTATCGAGCTCAAAGATCGACCACCTCAGAAACTTGATGTTCTTTCTACCTTTCCATGGGACAGCTTGGACAATAATTGAGGTAAGTTAGTTGTCGCCATTGTCAATGCCTTGTTTTGTTCCTCTTTTATTCATCTGGTTTGATATCTTACTAGATAGCATAACTGATTTCTTTTTTTTCTTGTTTTTGGTTGCAGGGTACATGGAGTTGGGGAGAACGGATCGATCCCCACCGAGACAAGTCATTTCCAAACTACCTGCCTTACTACCTTACACCATTTTGAACCATCAACTGCTTTGGAGTTTAGAGACCAGCGAATAGTGGTATGACGACATGAGACAACTCACCTGGTTTAAGCTGCTACAACTATAGCCTATCAGCTAAATCAATGAATGACCAGTTTCTCTATATTGCACAGATAGGGAGGAGTAGATTACATATGTTTGAGAGTTTCAATCCAACAATTCTTTCATAAAGGGCTTTTTAAGATAGATCATTGTTCCTTGTTTGGGGGTCTACTTTTTAGGTTAATGTCTATAGTACCTATTAAAACCTCAATGCCGTTTACCTGCTCTGAGTTCCCATACTGGTGCTGGTTAAGGTTGTAATATCTAACTCTCCACCTACCAACTGTTTTTGCACAAAACCCTTTACCCTCTCCAACATACCCATAGTATACATATCCTGCAATCATCGAACTTCATGAGATAATATCTCTTCAAGGCATTTTATCGATCAGTTTGCATGCCTCGTCAAGACAACCACCTTTGGGGTACAACTCTATACAGCTTTCCATCTACAATATTTGATAATAATCCTATCATTTATACTTTTTTTTTTTCTCTGATTATAATCTATTTCAAAGATTCCATTATGGCACAGGGACAATGCAAGATTGCTAAACTTGACATTTCACCTTCAAACCAGAGATGTCTTCACTATTTATCTGATCTTAAGGCCTTCTAGAACTTTTTGCAATCACAGAGGTGGTTTTCTCTGTCTGTCATGTAGTTAATTGGTTAAAATGCAGTGCATGCCACTTCCATGATCTTATATAATTAGTGTCGTTGAGGTGTGTATTTGTCATATAAGAAATGAGAAATTGTTTTGTGTCAAAAAGTAGGAACCCTTGGAGTTGGATAACTATTGACATCCCTCACTGTCATTTACATTTGGCAGAGGAAAGCTAATAATGTAGCACATAAGTTTAAAGTTCACATATTATATTTGAAAAGAGCATAACTTGGTTATTTCTTATTTGAAATAGAAACTACCATCTCTCTCTAAACTTTGAAAACAAATACTTATATATTAGAATCTCTAATTGGTTTATGCAACAGAATAACTACTTCCTTTACATAGTATATGATTCTGCAAATAACATATTTATGTGCTTTAGTAAGGATCGTTCTCAGCCCTGAGAAATTACAGCAACTTGATTAACTAGAAAGGCTCCCAATAATTACTTTGACTATAAAGAACTTGATTGAACGATTAAAGGAAATACAATTTGATATGCTCAATACTTCTTTCAAATACCAAATAGAACCCCTTGTTTCTCATTTCAGAAAATACATGGAAATTAAATAAACAACAATCAATGCATAAGGGCTTGCTCTCCACCCTACCATAATGGCGTCATGGAGCCTCGTGGGCTCTACCCATACCCCCGAGCAAGGAATTCTATTAACCCCAAGATGATGAATGGGGTCTTCTCAACTTTTACAAAAAGAGGATAAAAAAAAATAGCATAACATCAAGTTACATGCATGTAGGCTCTCCACACACCATATTCAGCAAGGATCCACAAAAACATATTTACCATCTTACAACAAAATGAATAAAAGAGAATGAAAGAAGGGAACTTATCTTTCTTTGCTTAGATGAGGGAATAGAACTCTTCTACCATCCTTTCCTCTCCAACCAAACTATCTTGAGCACCATCTCCTAAGAGGGAGGAATCCTTCATCTTCTCTCCAATTCCCACAAAAATTCTCCAAAAGGAGAAGTGGGTAACACCCCAATCATCTTCCTCTCCCAACTATATAGGAGTTTCCACTTGCAACCTTTTGATGGGGAGGTGTGAAGTGTACCTCCCTTCATCAATGAGGGTTTTTTTCCTCATTAAAGAGGAAAGCATGCACTTGGACAACCCCTCCATCTTTCAACCTCATCCTCTTCTCAAAATTCGTCACTCTCCATTATGAGAACTTTTCAGGAGTCAAATCATGTCTTAGGGGTGCTATTATATGCCCACTTGACCCCTACCACTATGGTACAGACCCTAGGGGGTTTATTTTTGCACTCAAACCAAAAAAAATGACCAACAACTCTCATTAAAAGCCCACTCAAGGTTCCATCCGAGTTTCAAACTTAGCTAGGGGTTCCCAAGACCTAATCCCCACTTACACCTCACTTAAATCATAACCAAATACCCTCACAACCTTAGTCTTCCAATACACTAACTCTACTTGTTTCTTGGCCCAAATGGTGTCAAATTTATATCTTCAAGAAGAAGTCATTTGATTTACTCTCGATGGTTCTCCCTTCTCGTGCTAGCACTGTTACCTTCCTACACATCACCAACACGATCATCAAAACAATCATATATCGCATTACTTTAATAGTTGAAATAAGATTTAATTGTAAAACCATTCCATTTACAGTTTCAATTCATATTCTCTATTTACAAGTCCATAACACCTTCACAACAATGACAATGAAACAAATGTCAAGATGGAATTCAAGAATATCATCATACAATAACATTATGTATTGCCCATAGTACAACTATCATCAATTTATGGAAACATATAACAAACTAGATGTATTATTAAGCATATGCAAAGCGGGGTCTTACAGTTAGTAGAGATAACTAAGAAGGATAAGCAGGATAAAGATGAATTGAAGAAGGTAGTAGAATTACTCTCCAATTGCCTAAAGTAATTGATAAACCTTTCTCCCCAACCTGACAGTCAAGAAAGTTCTTCTTTTGATCTTAATTTTATAGCTGGGAAAGAAATGATCAACAAAGTACAAAAGGATAGTTGTTATAGCTGAAGTACTCAAGAATGGCTAATAGATTTGAAAGCCAAAAGCCCCCCTTTGATTGAGAAACTAAAGAGAGTCCATGATGAGCTAACTTTTATGAAATTTACTATCAAAATTGAGATAGCAAAGTACAAATAGGAAAAATCTCTTTGGCTGCAGGCTGATAATGACCTCAAAGAAGTTTTAGACATGGGTTTAGATAAAGCTGCAACAGAATAGCTCATCCCATCTGCAGATGAACCAAGATTTACAATATAGAGAAAAAGCATATAGTGGAAAATTTTCCCTCTGAAGAAA
Organism: Sequoia sempervirens; assembly: GCA_007258455.2. NCBI lineage: Eukaryota > Viridiplantae > Streptophyta > Pinopsida > Cupressales > Cupressaceae > Sequoia > Sequoia sempervirens. The sequence continues at coordinate 280,813,147 of VDFB02000013.1, forward strand.
AACATCTAGGAACAAAATAGGATGTTAAAACAATGCAACTGTATAAATACTAATCTTATCAAAGAATTCTTAGATTTTGGTTGTCAACTTAAGAAGAGTGATAATGATGGCATGACTACAATAGATAAATTGAAAGAAGGATTCCTAAAGGTGGTTGATACTTTGTCTAGTGAGCAAGCTTTCAACAAAGATAATTTGAAGAAGTTGGCTAGGATTAATTCAAAATTATCTTGGTGTGAGAATTTTCCAGCCAACCTTACCACCAAAATTGAAACCATTCATAGTAACAAAGCCCTCTAGAAACTCATAACCAAGAATGTCACGATTCCTCAAAACACTAAGATTCCAATTCTCACTCAAGCACTTAGGGATTACAAAGCACGAATGTCATCCAATCAGCAAAACCCAATGGATAAAGTTTTTGGAACACAACTATCTACTGAGAGGGGGGTGAATCAGTAGAGTTAAGAAAACTAGTCCATTAAATTTTTTAAAGTAAATTAGAAGATTATGTAGAAAGTCCAATTACACACAAATCCACATAACAATAAATGTACATGGAAAACCCAGTATTGGAAAAACCACGGTGAGAATAGTTGTTTGAGACTATCGCTCAAATCTAGCCTCGCAAGGAAAACCTCACTGGTTACAAAGTTTAAGAGCACCAAACCTAAAGAGACACCAATCCCCTAACTAAGCACCAACTTAGCAATCTGATGGTACCAACCAATTAGAAAAAAGAGCTACAACTCCAAATTACATAAGCGATTCAACTAAATCAAATTCTCTATTGCAAGTCTAATCTGCAACTGTATATTTACTTGTTCTCTACTCTGTTCTGCTCTTCAGAACAATCTTTGTTCACTGCTGCAATAGGAACACTTTATGAATGTCAAGATATCATTTTATATGCCATGTTCCATTTCTTGTATGCTCTGTATCAAAACCTTAACCCTTTCTTTGATACGTGGATCTAAAGCATAACAAATGCTTTTTCTAGACAATTAGAATTATATCTTATCTTCCAAATGCCTGAAAGTCTATGACAATGCTTGTCCAGTAGAATTTCAATCATTTGTTGCCGTGGCTTATCATAATTCTTCATCTACGTCAAGCTCCACCGCCTAATCATTCAAACCAACACCTGACCGTTGTGATGTTCAACTTTGAATGTGGTTCGTTTGATCTCTATCTTCGTGCCATTACCCACTAATCTATATTTAAAGTCTTCAACTTTAAAACATAGTCATTCGATCAACTTTACATTGAATATATGTCATTGATCTTCTATCGCAAGCCTTATGCTTATTGCAACTTTGTTTATGCTTAAAAAATCATTTCCATGATGTATTGGACATAAGCGATGCAATAAAATCTTGCCACCTATTCTCTTGATGTCACACTCCACTTCCTATCACACGTCACAAATTTTCTATACATGTGAGGGATTGAAAACGTCATACAAAGAACTCATGCGATGAAATAAGAAATTGCCACCTGTTTGAGTTGAAGTCGCCTTCCACTTACATCACATATCACAAATTATTGCTTAAATCCCTTTTGATTCACAACTACGATGTGAAGCAATGATGCGATGCAATAAGATATCACCATATATCTTTGTGATGTCACCATCCACTATCATCACATATCACAAGTTTTCCTTGTGAAGTTACACGTGAAAAAGTGATGTGAAGAACACATGCGATATAATCTCAACCATTGGATAGATATTAATTGAACCTTTGATCTTCTAGAAAGCATATCGCATATCGAAAATAGCTTTGGCCAGTGTAAACTTCAAAATCTGATGCATAGAGATGTGATGTAATGAAAACTTGCCATGTTGCCATCGGTGGGAAGGAAAGAAGTTTTGATAACTCCATTGATGACTTGACGAGGATTTTCATACCAACATCATATATCGACAACTTTTAGACTTAGTAAATATTGAAGTCTTTGATAGATGACGAGCAGGTAATTGCCTAGGTGAAGGGGCTGGTTAAAAAATGACTTTGAAGACATAAGTTATAACTTTTGAGATTAGTTACCAATAGCATCAAGTCAACGATGAATTAGAATCTTGTGAAGCGCTATGACCTAAACACTTAGGCTTTTTCTACAAAACCCTAGTTATGCCAAAGAACAAAAATATTATTTTTGAGCTAATCCTTAATCTCCCAAACATCCGAATTATGTTTCTAGAATTTTCATGAAAAACCCATATCAAATATGCTTCCCATTTTCACTATAAACTTCTCAAAAAAGACCTCTACAATAGCATGACAATACTGCAACACATTGAGCAACTTTGCAACATTTGCAAAACATGATCTTCTCTCCATCATTCAACATGCTCTTCTCTCCATCATTCAACACCATTACATCAATTGCCTTTTGACATTAATGACAACATTATGCCAACAATCTCCCCCTTTGGCGTTGATGGAAAAACTTAAATGCTTTGTACCAATTCTATATGAAAGGCTATGTACCAAGTGTACCAGTTGAACGCTCATATATCAACATGAACCATGTTAGCAACCGTTCTTCACAACAACCATATGATTATCGACAATCATAACTGCCCCTGCTTAATTGCATTGGCATTTGAACATTCTCTCCCAAAACTTGCAAACTCAAAGCAATTTGCTCAATTTCTCCCCCTTTGTCATCAATCACAAAGGAACACTTTTTGGACACCTAGCTTCCACTAATGTCCTCCCCCTTTTATATGATATGCAAAGAGAGATAGTGTGTCCAATCTACAACCATCATGTTGTTAGAAATTTGTAAAACCATTCATACTTGACTTGACTCTTCTCTTTCCTTCTAGGGATGAATAAAACTTCTATGAATCTCTCCTTGGACTTATGTCCCATCACTATTGTCAGGGATGTAATTTGGGAGCAAGTACTCCCAATTTTTGTTTTAAGTACACAAATTGCTCTTTGGGAAGAGGTTTGGTAAATATGTCTACAACTTGTTTTTGAGTTGGAATTATTCCATTGTAACTTCTTGATCTACTACCTTTTCTCTTAAAAAGTGATATTTTATTGAAATATCATTGGATTCTTTGATGTAAATTCATAACACTTGAATTGTCACAAAAAAATAGAGATATGCTCTTTATACTCTACCTTGATGTCTTTAAGTGTTTGTTTCATCCATAGTACTTGATTACAACTTGTTGCTGCTATCACATACTCTACTTCTACTATTGAACGAGCAACTGGTCCTTTCTCCTTGCTCATCCATGAAACAAGTTTGTTTCCTAAGAAAGATGCACCAACACTAGTGCTTTTTTAATCATCTACACTTCCAACCCAATCAGAATCTATATATGTTGTCAAAGTAAAATATTTACCTTTTGGATACCACAATCAATAGTCAATTATACTCTTGATATATCTAAAAACTCTTTTCACTACATTGACATGTGACTCTTTTGGAGAACCTTGGAATCTTGCAACCATGCATATTGCTTGCATAATATTAGGTCTTGATGTTGTTAGGTATAACAAACTACCTATCATAGATCTATACATAGTTAGATTTGCATCAAGAGATTCATCTATTTTACTCAATTTACATCCAAAATTATTAGAGTGCCTACTAGTTTGTTGTCTTCCATTCCAAATTTCTTAAGCATCTCCTTAGCATAATTGGTTTGAGGTATGAATATCCCTTCATCATTTTGTTCTATTTAAAGACCAAGGAAAAATAGAAGTTCTCCAAACATGGACATCTCAAATTCATCTTGCATTTGAGTAGCAAACTCTTTGCACATTTTATTGTTGCTACCACCATAAATGATGTCATCTACATAAACAACAATTAGCATACGATCACCTTATGCTTTAAAGTATAGATTAGTATCTGCACATCCTTTACTGAATCCTTATAGTTGCAAGTCTTGATCTAGTCTTGAATACTAGGCTCTAGGTCCCTGTTTTAGACAATACAATGCTTTCTTCAATCTACAAACAAAATTCTCTTTTGTTGATAGTTGAGAACCTTCAGGTTGTTCAATATAATCTTCCTCTTCTAGGTTTCCATTTAAAAAAGCAGACTTGACATCCATTTAATAGACTTTGAAACCCTTAAAAATCGAGAATGCTAAAAGAATTCTTATACATTCTAATCTAGCAATTGGTGTAAATGTTTCTTCAAAATCTATACCTTCCATTTGTGCATACCCTTTGCACACCAATCTAGCCTTATATCTTCTAACAGCTCCATCCTTATTGAGCTTGTTTCTAAAGACCCATTTTGTACCTATTATATTCTTGCTTGAGGGTCTTGGAACTAATTCCCAAGTTAATAGTTTTCTCAATTTGGCTTAGCTTTTCTTCCATTTCTTTTATCCAGCTTTCATCCTTGTTGGCTTCAACATAGCTTTTGAGCTCAATTTCTGACACTAAAGCAAAATTGGCTTGCTCTTTATTCTTTGTAAATCTTCTTCCTATTTGAACTCCTTCATTTTTATTTCCAATAAACTGTTCTACCGGATGATCCTTTTGAACGTATTTTGCAGGTACCTTTTCATTTTCATCTTCTGATTCTTCCTCAACTATTTCTTCTTCAAACCCAGATTTTTATTCACAAATATCTTCATTAGATTTAATATGCTTCATGTATTCATCAACCTTGACATTTATACTTCTATAATTCTTTGTAGCCTCTTATTGTAACATTTATAGGCTTTGTTTTGTGTGGAAAATCCAAGAAATATTCCTTCATCACATCTTTAATCAAAGCTTCCCAAATTGTCTTCATCTCTTCTAATGTAGCATTTACTACCAAATACTCTAAAGTATTTAATAGATGCAGGTATACCATTCCATAGTTCATAAGGAGCCTTCTCATTGTTTACCCTTAGTTGAACTCTATTCAAAGTATATACTGTGTTATGTACTACTTCTCTCCAGTATATCAGGTAACTTGGCTCCATTTAGCATTGTTCTAGCCGTTTCTTCGATTGTTATGTCGTTTCTTTTAACAACTCCATTTTGTTGTGGAGTCCTTGCTGCCAAATATTTCCTTTTAATCCCATATCTTTCACAATATTCTATGAACTCATTTGAGGTGAATTCTCCACCTTTATCAGATCTTAAGCATTTAATTCTTCATCCAATTTCCTTCTCAACCATAGACCTAAAGATTTTAAACCTTTCAAATGCTTGAGATTTGTCCCTCAGAAAGGTTACCCAAGGCATTCTTGAGTAATCATATATGAGTAACATGAAGTATCTTTCTCCTTTAAATATTTTTGTCCTTGTAGGACCATAGAGATCAATATGTACTAACTCCAAGGGTTTTGAAGTAGCATGTTCTTTTGTTTGAAATCTAACCCTTATCTACTTGCCTCCTTGTTATTCTTTGCATGTAGTATTTGTAGGTTTGGTTATCTTGGGAATATGTCTAACAAGTTTCTTTGAAGTTACCTTTACCAAATTATCAAAGTTTGCATGACCCATTCTTCTATGCTATAACCAACTCTCATCAACATGTCGTATAAGACAATTTTTATTATTTACTTGAAGTTGTAAATATTACTTTCAATCTTTTTTCCTTCTTCAACTAGTTTTCCCGATTTAACTTTCATTACCTTGGAGTCTTTTGCATTGAATATGACTTTGTATCCATTGTCATACATTTGACTAATAATTAGTAGATTATGCTTTAATCCTTCGACATAGAGAACATTATACATAGGCAGTTTTCCATCTATGCTAAGAGTACCTTTACCACATATTCTTATTGTAGTATTATCTCCCAAACTAATAAAACCTTATTTGCAGCTACTTAGTTTGATAAACTTTCTCTTAACACTAGTCATGTGTTTAGAGCAACCACTATCTATAACCAACAGATTTTTCTTTTCTGCATGGAATGTAGTTTGAGCAATCATTGATTGTGCAGCCTCTTGATCTTTCTCTTCCCATACCTTCTTGGTTTTTTCTCTTTTTTAGAAACTTATGAATCCTTGTTCACCTTAGGGAGTACATCTCTCCTTTTACTCTCTACTCGGCTTTAAAAAGTTTTCTCTACAATGTTTAGCTATATGACCAAGATTGTTGCAATTATAGAATATAAATCCGTATCTACCAAAGGAGCAAATGGATTTCTATTGACAAAATTTGTTCTCTTTGTACATACAATTCTACACTCTCTAGCCCTATGACCGAACTGACTACAGTTATAGCAATAACCATTGAAATATCAAAAATACCTTGTCATAGTATTTCTTGTTGTAGGAAAAGGGAGTCTTCTTGAATTTTGCTTCTTTAAGTCTCTCACCCTTGTGAAACCATCTGCATCAACTACTTTTATGTTTTGATTCTTCTTCAAGTTCTCAATGACATGTATATTAACCTTCTCAGTTGTCGTGGGCTTCTTTTCTCCAACATCTCTCTTCAACTCAGCAGTATCTGATTTTGCATTTTTAGACTTCACTTCTTCTTTGAAGTTACCATATAAATTTGTATATTTACTGATAATAGGACTTTTACCTTTCTCAAATCCCAAACCATACTTTTCCTTTGCTGGCCTTAGTGAGTTTATCAACTCATCAAGTATCTCAAATCCTCCTTTCAACTTCAAACCTCTATCAATCTGTTCTTTAGCATTTTCTAAAACTTTTCTTAGATCAACTACTTCAACTTCTAGCTTTATGCATTCATCAGATTTAGTTTGTAGTTTAGACTTGACTACTTCTATTCTCTTGGCTTCTTCAACTTAAATCTTTAAACTGATTATCTTTTGATCAGATTCATCAAGATTTTTAGACAGTTTCTCTATTAATTTTTGTGCATGCTTCTTCTCCTTTTTGTTCTCCTTTTTTAAGCTCTTAATCTCATCAAGAGCACTAATGAGTTCTCCTTCAAGATCTACTACTCCTTCTTCTTCCTCATCAAGAACTTCAACTTATTTCCCAATTTTCAGATCCTTTTGCCATGAATAGGGATTCATTCCCTCAGCCACAAAAGCACAATCATGCTCATCATCTGAGCAATCACTCACATTAGATGAACCACTTTCTTCTTGTGTAAGAAAATTCTTATTGTCTCTAAAGGAAATCTTCTTCTTTGGAAAGAAGGATTTCTTTTTATTACTATCCTCTTCTTGCTTAAAGTTATCCTTCTTACCATAAGGGCACTTAGAAGCAAAATGACCTATCTTACCACAATTAAAGCATTTAAAGGGTAACTTATCTCTGTATTTTCCAAAGCCTCTTCTTAATCTGCTAACGAAGTTAGCTTCTCCTTCATCAATCTTCTCAGATTCAAATATAGGTGTCTCTACCTCTTCCTTTCTACCTACTTTGAATGCAGCTTCTCTTTAAGGGGTGTTTGCATCTCCTATTCTCTCAAAGGCAGTGAAGATACCATGCAACACATCAACAGTGGTTGTATCCAAATCTATTGATTCCTCTATTGCTAAAATTTTAGAATCATACCTAGATGGTAATGATTTTAAAACCTTTTTTACAATAACTGGTTCTTTCACTTCTTCTCTAAGGCCTCTAATGGCATTAACTATTTCATCTACTCTTAGGAGATAGTCTAAAATTTTCTCTTCTTTACTCGTCTTAAGACTTTCAAACTTCCCTTTGTAAGTTTGTGTCTTTGCTTATTTTACTTTATCATCACCTTCATAGATCTTCAACTTGTCCCAAACACCATGTGCAATTTGGTAGTGCATTATTTTGACAAAATGTATTAGATAATTTACAAAGAATGGCATTATTTTCCTTGGCATTATTCTCATATACCCTCTTACCAACCTAATTAGTGGGGGCTGTAGAAGGAATTACGTAACCATTTACAACAGACATCTAGACATCAAATCCTAGAGATGATATATATGCTTGCATTCTGATGCTCCAAAAAGCATAGTTTGATCCATTGAAGAGAGTAGAACTGTTTGAGGATGAACCTTCTTGACTAGCCATAGTGTTCACACTTCAAGATCTACCTAAGCCGGTTAAGCTTCTCCAAAGTAACCAAGGTTTTGATACCAATTGTTGGAACCATAGTTGAAAAACTCAAGCTCAGCAATAATTCAGCAAGGCCAAAAATTTAACTTGGGACTAGACAAAAAATGGGGGAAAGACTCGGCAATAACTCAACAAATTTATCGAAAATTTGAAAATACACAATTTTTTAAAATATTCTTAAAAAACACACATAAACTAAATTTTTAGAGCATATTACTGATTTCATCATATATAAATCAAAATTAGAGTTTAATACATATCAATCCTCAATGTATCAATTGATTTTATCATATATAAATCAAAATTACAGTTTAAAACTTTAATACATATCAATCATCAATGTATCATAGACCAAAAAATAAGTTCAACTTCTGATACATATCAACTTCAAGTTTCAGTATCAATAAAAATTATCTATCATAAATTTCTTCTACAACCAAAACTCAAAAGCTTTTGTCACTGTTGTGTAGGTGGTGTTGAAGTAGATGGTATAGTTGCAATGTCCTCAATAGGAGCCTCAATAGTTTCCTCAATAGGTGCCTCATCCATAGATATAAGATCAAGCTATGTGTGTGAAGAAATTGCCTCAGCTAGCTGAAAAAGTTTGCCTTCTTCCTCCTCATATGTTTCCAATTCTGATTCCCATTCAGCTGCCTCTACCTCCCTCTCCACCTTAGCTAACTCATCATCACTTATCCATGGTTCCACAATGACCTCATCATGCACAACAATCCAATATGAGAATGAATCAATGTCATCAAGGTCAAGTGCTTCATGTGAACTCAGCCCTTGTACCTTCTTCTCATACAATCAAAAGGTTGTACCACACATAGACAAGGTCATTCAAGCGCTTTTGAGTCAACTGATTGCGCTTCTTTGTGTGAATAGCCTCAAAGACACTCTAGTTGCACTCACAACCAAATGCACTACAAGGCTGTGATAAAATACGAATGGCAGCCTTTTGAAGATTAGGTGTTGTGGCACCATAATCTTGCCACCACAAATCTGAAAGGATAACAATTACCATTTATAAATGAGTAAGGATTTAATAAACTTAAACATTAACATAAATAATAAAATAATATTAAACACATGAATTTGTTACCTAGTTTTAGAGTGTCTCTCCTACGAATGCAATCCTTGGAAGAAAATAATGGCCCTTCGGCCTTCTTATAGCTCTATATCTCATCAAGTATGATACCTCGCAGGTCATCATTACTAACCAATCTCTCAATACGTGTTGAGGACAACAAGAACCTCTACATCTGCTCTAAAAGTGGGAGATAAAACTTGGACCTCAAAAAGTAGGTGCTGGAATAGCATGAATATGTTGGTGGAGTTGTCGGTTCCACCTCCGATCTATTATGCGCCATATGAGTTTATATTTAGTCTTGTTTGACCCATATAAATACTGAATTACCTCTTTGGCCTTATCCATGGCCTCATATAGATACCCCATTTCTAACACCTAAAATATTAAAAAATTAACAAAATCAGCAAGTTGTAATATTAAAAAGCAAAAAAAAATATCATCAATCAATGTTTGAAAACTTACATCGATGATCTCCTCCATTAGTTTCACAAATCTATCATAAAAAATGGTCTTCACAACCTTCTCTGCTTTAGGCTTCCTGCAATAAGGACTCTCCAACCATCTTTCACTCACAAAGATGTGCTTGAGGTTGGGCAATGTAGCTAAAATACTTTGCAAGGTGAGGAAATTGGTGGAAAAGCGTGTGACTCTTGATCGCATGAGATCCTTACCATGAGTGTGCTCTCTCATGAGACTTAAGACCCATGTGTGATTGTAGATGTACTTTGTGATATTTCTTCCATATTCCATCACATTCTTCACCAAACTTAGTTTCCCTATGTCCTCAAGGAGCAAGTCAAAATAGTGGGCAGCACAAGGGCTCAAAGATAATGTAGAATGCCTCACCATTAGAAGTTTACTGACTGACACATATGCAACTGCATTGTTGGTCACAATTTGAATTAAATTTTGAACCCCGGCTTCCATCACCACCTCATCCAACATGTTGCACAAGGTCTCGACATTTTTTGTTTCATTGGAGGCATCAACTGATTTTAGAAATACCAATTGTCCCCTTGAAGCCACTAAAAATTTGATCAGTGTCCTATTTTTTCCATTCGTCCACCCATCAAATATAATGGTGCAGCAATTCTTTCCCACATTCTCCTATGTTCCTTCACTAGTTGGTATGTGTTTTGGACCTCATTCTGCAATAATGACCCACTCAACTCATGACGACTTGGGGCCTTGAACCCCTTACTTGCCATGGTAAATGCATTGACCAACCCTTCCACATAAGGACTAAAAGTAACATTGAATGGAATATTTTGTAGAACCAAAATCTAGCACATGCCAACTTCACCTCATTTTCCAACTCTTTATTCCAAGAAGTACCTTCCAATGAACCTTGTGCACCAAGAGTTTTACGTGGAATAAGAAAACTAGAACTAAGGCTACCCACACTTCCAATTCCTAGTCCTCGTATTCATGGCCCAAGAGAAGATCCCCCAATATCTCTTTGTGACCCTGTAGAACTGAAATCTGCATATGGGGTTGTCATTGCCTTTGTTGTTCTCTTTTTATTTTCCTTCCTTTGGTCAAATGCTGCAAGGAGTGTTTTGTCCTCCATCTCAACCTCTTCGGATGCCTCTGTACATGGTGTAACATCTTGGCAAAGGATTTGTGCAAGGTGGTATTTCATTTGGTTTATGCCACCAAATAGAGGCCTAGTGCAATGTATGCAAATAATCTCTCCTCGTGTTGCACCTGGTCATCCATGTTTCCAACAAAGATCTCTTGGTTTGCCACCACTCTTTTTACTAATAGAATCCATATTCTCTTACCAAATTACAAATGAGAACCTAGGAAAATAAAATAAATGAAATTAATTAGTTTCAATCTTATATGTCATTAACATTTTCCAAATTTCAACAGAACTTTGGAAGTTGGCCCAAATAGAAGAAACAAACTAAATTATTGTACTGATGTCAAGGGATGAACAAAAACAAAAGGATAAGACGACAGGTATTCAGGAAGGATGGTTGGATGGAATATCAAGGACAAATGTAAGGATTGAGAAAGAACCAAAGGTTTTCAAAAGCATTCAAGGTTTGGAAAAGGTTCAATTCTTCAAGCTTGCACTAGTGCAAATCTGAAGCCTACTTTACTACATGATTTTGCATATTTATTTGTCATTTTGTATTTGTATTTCACAATAAGCGTGCTTCCTTTCCCTTTTTTTCTTGAAAGCTTAAAAAATATTAATGTAAATACAAAGATATTTAAAAAATTGACTCAATGTGTTATAGGTTTGAGTTAACGTTATGATAAGTCTGAATAAAAAGATGATTCTAACTTTGATATGTTGATTTTCTACCATCTAGGTTTTTTTTGTAGATTAAACACAATCATTAATATCTATAACTTCATAAACTATTATTAATATTTAATATATTTATGTTTGATTTATAATTTTATATAATAATATTTTCAATTTTAAATCTACATTTAATATATTTAAGTTTGATTTATATTTAAATAGAAAAAACTAAACTATAGTGTTCAAAACTTTAAAGTTCAAACTTTTAGATTTATTATTTTATCAATTACAATTAAATCGCTGATTGGGAAGGGTTGTTGTTGATTTGGTTCAATTGAAAATGCCAAAAAAATCTGAAAATCATGGGCTAGGAAGGTTTGGTAATTTAGCAATGAAAACATAAATAAAAAAACATTATCAAATAATCACAAGAATGAAACAATGGAATTTATTTGCAAAAAAGCTGTGAAAAATTCCTCCCGCACCTTGGTCGCATCGTGTCCTCCCATGCCCTGGTTTCATCACGTCCTCCTATGCTCGCGTCACGCCGTCCTTTTGCCTCCAAATCCCGTTGCATAGGGTTTGTAATGAAATAAAATCTTTATTTTTTTTGTTTTCTTAGATATATACTTATTAACCATCACTTTTTGTCTCAAAACCCACGCATATTGGCACATATACAAAAACAAATCGCTGCAATTTTTCCTCATAAAGTGGTTATGAGTAAACACATGATTTACTCAGTCCCTCTTCTAGCATGCGATTACTCACGATTTTCGCAATCTTCATGCGCATTTTTCATCTATGGTTGGAAAACAACTATCTACTGAGAGCGGGGTGAATTAGTAGAGTTAAGAAAACTAGTCCTTTAAAAACTTTAAAGCAAATTAGAAGATTATGCAAAGAGTCCAATAACACAAAAATTCATATAACACAATGTACGTGAAAAACCCAGTATGGTAAAAACCATGGTGAAAATAGTTGCTTGAGACTACTACTCAAATCCAGCCTAACAAGGAAAACCTCACCGGTTACAGAGTTTAAAGGCACCAACCCTAAGGAGACACTAGTTCCCTAACTGAGGACCAACTCAGCAATCTAATGGCACCAACCAATCAGACAAAAAGAGCTACAACTCCAAATTACATAAATGATTCAACTGAATTAAATTCTTTGTTGCAAGTATAATCTACAACTGTACATTTACTCCTTCTCTACTCTGTTCTCTTTAAAATAATCTCTGTTTACTACTGCAACAAGAACACGTCTATCTTAGTTACTATTGCAATCTCAATAAAATCATCCCTCTCTCTTCTTTGTAAGTGTGTAACTCTTTGTGTTATGAAGAAGCTCCCGACGACAGTAGTTTTTGAATGTCAGGACATCATTTTATATGCCATGTTTCACTGCTTGTATGCTCTATATCAAAACCATAACCCTAGCTTTGATACATAGATCTGAAGTATAATAAATGCTTGTTCTGGATAATTAGAATTATATTTTGATCTTCCAACCACCTAAAAGTCTATGGCAATGCTTGTCCAATAGAATTTCAATTATTTGTTGTCGTGGCTTATCAGAATTCTTCATTTACATCGAGCTCCACCACCTGACCATTCAAACTACTGCCTGACCGTTGCGACGTTCAACATTGAATGTGGGCCATTTGATCTCTATCTTCGCGCCACCATCCACTGATCTATATTTAAAGTCTTCAACTTTAAAACATATTCATTCAATCAACTCTACTTTGAATATATGTTGTTGATCTTCTATCGCAAGCCTTATACTTTTCACAACTTTGTTTGCACTTGAGAAATCATTTCTGTGATGTATTGAACATGTGTGATGCAATAAACACTTACCACCTATTCTCTTAACGTCACACTCCACTTCCTATCGCACATCACAAATTTTCTATGCACATGAGGGATTGAAAACATGATACAAAGAACTTCTGTGATGAAATAAGCAATCGCCACTTGTCTTAGTTGACATAACCTTCCACTCACATCGCATATCACAAATTGCTTAACTCGCTTTTGATTCACAACTGTGATGTGATTAAAGAAATCATTTGAATCACACAAATATAAAATACGCAGATATATGTGGTTCGGCCGTAGCCTACGTCCACGGAGAAGAGAGAGAGAGATGATATTATTCATCGGTATGTTTTAAGATTACAACCCCTTCTGTTTATAAAGCGATACAAGAGCCTTTAATTAGAAGGCAGCAAGGATTAGAACAAATCCCACAATTTACTCCAGCACAGATAAATACAAATCCCGAAAATCTCTCTCTTCTCCAACACTCCCCCTCAAGTTGGTGCGAAAATGTCAATAGAGCCCAACTTGGACAATACTTCTTGAAACTTGAGAGCTGGAAGACCTTTTGTAAATATATCCGCCAATTGCTGAGTTGTAGGGACAAAGGTTGTGCAGATGACATTGGCTTGCACATTCTCTCGAACAAAATGGCAGTCAACTTCAATATGTTTAGTGCGCTCATGAAACACTGGATTTGAAGCGATATGCATAGCAGCCTGATTATCACAGAACAATTGAGTTGGAAGAGTTGAACCATAACCAAGGTCCTGCAACAGAGCTCGAAGCCATATAATTTCACTGGTAGTTGATGCCATTGCTCTATATTCTGCTTCAGCACTTGAACGAGCAACAACAGTCTGTTTTTTACTTTTCCATGTGACCAAGTTACCCCCAACAAAGGTACAATATCCAGTTGTAGACCGTCGATCAACAGGGGATCCTGCCCAATCAGCATCAGTATAGGCAGTAATAGAAGTATGACCAGTCTTACGCATCCATATACCTCTGCCTGGGGATCCTTTCAGATACTGTAAAATTCTTGTGACGGCTTGCATATGTTGAGCCTTGGGAGCATGCATAAAACGACTTACCAAACTCACTGCATAAGAAAGATCAGGTCGAGTAATGGTTAAATAGATTAACCTACCGACCAACCTTTGAAACTGACCAATATCAGACAACAATGGACCAGTATCATCCAATTTTCCTCCGCTATCTGTTGGCGTATCTGATGGTTTGATTCCCAATTTACCAGTTTCTTGTAACAAATCCAACACATACTTTCGTTGATTGAGAAAGATGCCATTTTTTGAGTAGGCAACTTCTAATCCTAGAAAGTACTTCAAAGTTCCCAAATCTTTAATGGCAAATCTATTGTGTAGCAGAATTTTTAGCTTAGAAAGTGCATTATCATCATCACCAGTAATGACTATATCATCAACATAAATCAGCACAACAACAATACCGGAGTTACTTCTTTTAACAAACAGAGAAGGATCTGCATTACTTCATTTTAGCCCATTCAACATAAGGACAGAACTAAGCTTAGCATACCAGGCCCGTGGAGATTGTTTAAGCCCGTAGATTGCCTTCTTTAATTTACACACTAAACCAAACTTGGCCTCTTGCGGATGTCCAGGTGGGATGCTCATGTAAACTTCTTCTTTAAGGTCACCGTGCAAGAAGGCATTTTTGACATCCATTTGAAACAATTTCCAGTCTTGATTGACGGCAAGAGAAATGAGGACCCGGAATGTGTTCATCTTTGCAACAGGCGCAAAAGTTTCTTGGTAATCTATGCCATATGTTTGTGTGAATCCTCTAGCAACAAGTCTGGCCTTATGTCGTTCTAAGGAACCGTCACTATTGTATTTATTTTTGTACACCCAACGGCATCCGACTGTTTTCCTTCCTGGAGGTAGCTTAACAATCTCCCATGTGTGATTGTCATCAAGAGCTTGTATCTCGTCTTGCATAGACTTCCTCCAAACTGCAATGGAGTTAGCTTCTCTAAAGGTCTTAGGTTCCTGATTATGATCAACGGTACTCAAGAAAGCTAGGTGAGACTGAGAAATATTATTATAAGACAGGTGATCCTGTATAGGATAAGATGTAGCATGATAAGTGAAGAAATCTTTCATCCGCTCTGGAGGACGAGTTGCTCTACTCGATCTTCGAGTAGCTTGAGGAGATGTGGGGATGGATGTTGCTTCAGGAACTTCTGTATCGTGATCAAGAACAATTTCCTCATTGGTAATGGTAGGAAGCGGAACCGGGTGAGACACAGACTCCCCCTGTGATTGACTCCCAGATTCAACACAAGTGTGAAAAAAAGATTCAGACTCCACAAACTTGACATCACGTGAAACAACAATTTTACGAGTGACAGGATCATAACATATGTACCATTTCTTAGTGGAAGAATATCCAAAAAAAACACACCGAGTAGAACGAGCTTCTAACTTATCTCTGTGTATTGCTTGCAGGTGCACATAACAGACACATCCAAATACCCTCAAGTGTGAGATGTCAGGTGTCCTATTTCTGAGTATTTCCAATGGTGACTTGAACTTAATAACACGGCTGGGAAGACGTTTGATCAAATATGCAGCGGTCAATACACCATGAGACCAAAATTGTTTTGGGACCTTTGTTTGAAACATAAGAGCCCGTGCAGTTTCAAGGATGTGTCGATTCTTTCTTTCGGCCACCCCATTTTGTTGTGGAGTTCCAACACAACTTGTTTGATGAATAATGCCTTGGCTTTGAAGATATTCTGAAAAAGATCCTTTAACATATTCGGTACCATTATCAGACCTAAAAGTTTTTATTTTAGTACCAAACTGATTAAACACCATAGTATGAAACTCTTTGAAAACAGAAGTTACTTCAGTTTTTGATTTTAACAAGTATAACCAGGTAGCACGAGAAAAATCATCAATGAACAACACAAAATATTTATATCCATCATAAGAATCAATAGGCGCAGGTCCCCATAAGTCGGAGTGAACTAATTCAAACAACTCAGTAGACATAGAAGAAGAATTGACAAAAGGTAAACGCGTTTGTTTAGAAAACTGACACACATCACAGACATCGGAATCAACAGAGGCAGATGGACAAAGTCTTGACAAGATACGGTTGGATGGATGTCCAAGCCGTTTATGTAAAGTGTGACTTTCAATTACACTACTGGCATGACATGCCTTATTGAGGGAGTTTAGAAAATAAAGTCCATGTGAGTATGTCCCTTTACCAATCGTCTTCTTCGACTTTCGATCCTGAAAGATGACAGATGTTGGAGAAAATATGACATCACAATTTAAAGAATTAGTAATTTTTCCAACAGACATAAGTTGAACAGGGAAGGATGGAACAACCAGAGCATCAGATGTAGCATTATCAGGAAAGAAATTAATTTTACCACTTCCTACGGCTGAAACATTACTTCCATTTGCAACAGATATATCATGCTTATCAGTTTTTGGAATAAAATTGACTACTGAAGAAGGACTATTGGCCATATGATCTGTAGCTCCGGAATCAATAATCCAGGAATTAAATTTGGAATTGGAAGTAAGATAGGCATGAAAATTACCTGACACGTGAGAGGAAGTGGATGGACTGTTGCCAGAAGAGACAGTCTTACTGAGTTGTTGAAGAAGATGACCCAACTGGTTGATTGAAAAAGAAGTTTCGGCTACAGCAGCATGATCCTTCCGACCCTTATATTCAGATTTGAGATGAGGATGTAATTCCCAGCAGCGATCCTTGGTATGCCCAGTTTTCTTGCAGTGATCACATTGATAGGGTTCCTTCTTACCCTTGTAGCGAGAAGCATTCCTGTTTTTGTCAGAAAAAAGAGGCTTTCTTTTATCATCCTTTTCGGCCAAAAGAACATGAGATTCAATCTTCTCTGTTGAAGTTTTGGATTCTGAGCCCATAGTCTTTCTTCGAGTTTCCTCTCGCTGAATAATAGCACAAACACCGGCGAGCGTGGGCAATGTGGCATCCATCAGAAGATTGCGCCTTATGTATTCATACTCAGGCTTCAGACTATGAAGAAGTGAGAAAATTTTATCCTCCTCAGCTCGTTTCAAAAGAGTTTGAGCATCAGTGGTATGTGGACGATACAGGTTCAATTCGTCCCACAGTTTTTTAAGATTACCAAGATGTTCACTAAAGGTTTTCTCACCTTGTTGGGCTGCAGCAATTTCACGGGTGAGTTCAAAAATACGGGCAGCATTATTTTGGTTCCCGTATAATTCAGCAATGGAATCCCACAGTTCTTTTGCTGAATTAGAAAAAGTGAAAATTTCGGCAATATGAGTTTCCATTGAATTGAGTAACCATGATCGAACAAGCTGATCATTGGCTATCCAATCCTCATATCCCGATTCAGTAGTTTGAGGACACTGTTTATCACCGTTAACAAAACCAAATTTTTTCTTGCCACCAAGCGACAAAGTGACAGCTCTAGACCATGCAACATAATTGATGCCATTTAACAGAACCGATGAAAGTCTCCAACTAGGATTTGAATCGAACTCAGCCATGAAAAAAGGCAAAGAGGAAGACGTAAAAAAACTTACGAAGTTTCTGAAAAACACCAGATTAAGCGAACCAGACTTTGTGTTTTATTGCAGCCGCGATTGACTTCACTACCCCCAGACTTTTTGTGAGGCGCTTCGGCTGTTGCTTCAGCAGCTTTCAAGCTTGGCCTTGATTCCAGCGAATCTTCACACCACCAGCAGCGCTCAAGCCTTCTTAATGGAAGAGGTCGGCTCCAGCGAATCTTCACACCACCAGCAGCGCTCAAGCCTTCTTAATTAACAGACCCCCAATTGCATTCAATAAGGGAACAGATGAGGAGTTGTGGAAGAGGTCGGCAGCAGAGAACCCCCAAAAAACAACGCACTGCATAGAACAAAGATCGCGGGTCTGGAAGAGGTCGGCGGCAGCAGACAACCCCCAAAAAAACAACGCACCACACAGAGCAAAAATCGCGCGATCTGATAAGGCTAGATCACGCGCTTGAGAGCACAGACAAATGGCTCAGAAAGGGCACAGAAAACAACCGCGGGACTGAGAGGATTAAACCGCGAATCAGATCTGGCAGGATCACGAAAGAGGAGAAATCGAACAGAGTCTCCTGTGACGAAAAAACAGACTAAGACCTGCTCTGATACCATAAAGAAATCATTTGAATCACACAAATATAAAATACGCAGATATATGTGGTTCGGCCGTAGCCTACGTCCACGGAGAAGAGAGAGAGATGATATTATTCATCGGTATGTTTTAAGATTACAACCCCTTCTGTTTATAAAGCGATACAAGAGCCTTTAATTAGAAGGAAGCAAGGATTAGAACAAATCCCACAATTTACTCCAGCACAGATAAATACAAATCCCGAAAATCTCTCTCTTCTCCAACAGTGATGCAATGATGCGATGCAATAAGATATCACCATCTGTTTTTGTGATGTTACCATCCACTATCATCGCATATCGTAAGTTTTCCTTGTGAGGTTAAACATGAACAAGCAATTCGAAGAAAACATGCAATGCAATCTCAACCGTTGGATAGATAGCACTAGAACCATTGATCTTCTAGAAAGCATATTCCATATTGTAAATAGCTTTGGTCGGTGTAAACCTCAAAATATGATGCGCAAAGACGTTGTGATGCAATCAAAACTTGCCATGTTTCCATCGGCGGGAAGGAAAGAAGTTCTAATAACTTTGTCGATGACTGATGAGGGTTTTCATAACATCAAATGCCAACAAATTTCAGACTTAGGAAATATTGAAGTCTGTGATATATGTCGAGCAGGTAATTGCCTAGGTGAAGGGGTCAGTTAATTAATGACTTTGAAGAAATAAGTTATAACTTATAAGACTGGTCACTGACAATATCAGGTCGACGATGAATTAGAACTCTGCGAAGCGCCATGACCTAAAACACTTAGGGTTTATACACAAAATTCTAGTTATTCCAGAGAACAAAAAATATATCATTTTTTAGCTAACCCTTGATCTCCCAAACATACGGATTATGTTTCTGGAATCTTCATGAAAAACCCATATCAAATATGCTTCATGTTTTCGCTGTAAACTTCTGAAAAAGACCTCTACAACAACACGACAATATTGCAACATATTGAGCAACTTTACAACATTTGCAAAACATGCTCTTCTCTCCATCATTCAACACCATTAAATGACAATATCATACCAACAAAAGTGAATGTGGGCGCACAGAATCAGCCACCTCAACAATCACTGTGCTTTTACTTGAATGTTTAAGTTTATAAATTTTTAAATGTATTAAACTTTAATTTATGATTCTTTTAAAGAATTGGTTTTCAAGACTCTTGGATAGTTATATTTTGAAAGATATAAATATGTAATTAAAAGATATTTGAAGGATCCAAAATTTTGATCCCTATTACATTGTGGTGTAAGAATGAGACTTGATCAAAAGGAAAGATAAAAAATTTCTTGTTCTTCAAAAGAAATCAATTATTTGTGTGTATGTGAGATTGAATGCAATGCTTTGATATTTATTTCTGAATCTATGAATTTAAATATCTGGATATTGCCTTTCTTTGTAAATGTGACATCTATTTGTATGGTATTAATTTTTTTGGGATGTGGTGAAATTTAAGATTTGGAGTTATTTGTCTACCACTTGTGTTTCAATCTTTGCATTAAAATATTGGTGATATTTATTATTTTGGTGAAAAACAATGTAAGATCTTTTATATTTCACGTGAGGATCACATTTATGTCATAGCTATGCATAGATGCTAGTTTTCCTTTCCTACGTTCCGGTTAAAAGTATACCTCATATTTAAATTTGAAAATTAAAATTTTGATCATAAGAGGGCGTTGTACCTTGTTAAAAATTTAGAGGGAAAATGATCAACAACTTACCCAACTGTTTATTACATTTTTTTCTTCATTTCTGGGTATAATAGAGTCATTATATTTATTTATTTAAGAAGACAACTCTATTAGCCAACATATAGTGCTACTTGAATCCCTATCTTGGATCAAGGCACGTTAGTCCTATGGGATGTAGTCCCTAAGTATCTCTCCCTAAATCCCTCCATCAAAATCCATATCCTCTCCATCCCATCCAATACATTAACCATTCCATCCAAATCATGTTTATCCTTGTCTCTAGGCTTGGTTTTCCCTTAAAATTAGCTCTAGCATCACAATGACAAAAAAAAGAAAACACTTATCCTTCAATATCCTAATCTACAAAGCATGATCCCAAAGACACTTTATACATGTTGAAGCCCTTAGATCCTAACATACCCCATAAAAAATCAAACATCCATCTAAACATATCCATAAGATTTGTTCCTTATCTTCCTGAGAAGCCACTGAAACTCCTTGACTTGAAATTTTAGGGATCTCTTCTCTATTCTGCTCAATAGCTTTGGCCTCTACAATTCTTCTCTTCTTATCCAAACATTCATCATAGCCTAACTCACTTATCATCTTATGTTTCCTTTTCCTTGTGAGTATGTGGGGGTCATCCGGACTTCTTTTATCAACTTAATATACCCATATATCTAGGATTGGCTGAATTCAAGTACCTACCTAGAGATTCCACCTATAGTCACTATCTCAAGCTACCTCCAATCTGGATTTGGAAGGGGTTCATCATAAACCTTGTCTAATTCTTGTGTGGGATTAACATCACCATTGTCTACATCCGTTTCCATGGGAACGTCATGTGTTTCAAAAGTTATCATCTTGGTAATTGTTAACCTACAATAGGACCATTTTCTGATGTTGTGCTAATCTTCACAATCACCCCATAGATCCTCCAAGTGAGGGATATGAGAATATCTCTTGTTGATTTATTTGGCTAATCTCTCAGCCAGATCATAATTACAACTTTTGAGCATGAACGGCTCTACCCCATATGACTTTAATTCATTATCACAAAACATAGTGCTCCTAATTGAGGCACATTTCTATTTCCCTATAGAAATAGGAAATTTTACTAGTCCCCTTTTGTGAGCTTACTAAAATATTTCATGAGACATCAACACCTATCTTGCAAATTCCAACAACACTATTTTATATGTAATGTATCTCGGTAACATGTAAGAGTAGTCTGTAAATCCTTCTATCCTTATGTAAGTGAATGTGGGGAGCTGAATAAACTAGCACCCAATAGAATTGATAGCATCATGTGCTTCAAGAGATATCCTCTTTTCTTTATCTCACTCTATTAACCTAACCGACCTCACTGAAAAGGCACCATTTTCCCTATGGTAATGATTTCTACACTTACTGACAATGATCTGAGGAAAATACTGGTGAACCAACTTGTTCCCTTGTTCTCTGGCCAGAACTCCTACACTTTTTAATCCTTGAATATTGGCCCTTAGAGAACAGGAATATATAATGTACAACAATATAGTGAAACTGTGAACCATTGTGAATTGAAGAATGACTGAATTTCACTGATAAATCTTTCCCAGTGAATCCTAATAGGATTATCCCTCAATGTTCTGATAACTTCGTACATCCATGGTTCGAATTTACTAGTATCTTTAAATACAACCATCTAGCTCAATAGGGTTATCATATCTTGTATTTCTTGGATAAACAATGACATCAATACATTCTTCAACATCCTAGTAGCCTTTTCTTGGAACCAGGTTGACACCATGACCCTCTTATTGCGCTCTTCCATAGCAGTGTATGCCTTAGTTGCATCCTCCATATTCAATGTATTTATCTTCGAGAACATCGAGATTCCAAATGTGTAAGAAATACCATCTATGGATAGGTCAGTATAAACTCTTCCTTCTTTGATGACCACCCTTTTGTGTGCATCATACCACTTCATGCACTCTAGGAATAGCTTTGGGGCTTCCATTGCTAATGGGAACCCTACCATAAATTGTATCCCAATGGCAATCATATTCTTAATGTACAGGCTAGTTTCTTGCTATTGAGTCCTCTTCATCAATTCATATTCATTAAAGCTTCCTAAATGGGTATCCATCACTAGTCCGTAAGTGGGAACTACCTGTGATACGAGAAACTCGAACTCCTCATTAGGTCATTTCTTCTATGAGGTGCTCATGTCTTCCCTAATTTCCTACATGATTAGGGTATCAATATTCTACATATAAATTAGGGTAAATCCTAATAATGCACTTTCTACAACTTGTCTTCACGAAATTCCATTACCCATTACCATTCATTCATGAATTTAAGTTAATTCAATCAAATTGCATACCAATTTATTTAGGAATTAACCAGACAGAATATCATTCCACTAGAACCAAGCACATGTGCAAGAAGAATTTTTAGAGTTCAATTAAAAGAAGAGTACCTGGTTTTGTTAATGGTGAGCTCAATCCAATGCAAAATTGAATTCTAGCACTTATTCTTTTATCACATTCCAATGTTTCACCTTCTAGGGTGCTTTGAATGATACCTCGATCCCTGAGTAGGTTTTACAGACATCTTGTTTTATGTGCTATGGTGTGTTGCAGAAGTAAGCGAAAGCTAGAAATTGTGACAATTACGTGCTTTCACCACCTTCTTCAATCCCTTCAATACTTTCACATTAATTGCACTAAGAAAGTTACAATCATGAAAGGGTAAGGTTCACATAACAAATTCTTGGGTACTGTGCCTTGGTTCAATTCGAAAAGGCAGTGAGAAATCTGACATGGCGCACTTGTAAATTTACTTTGTCCATGTCCAACAAAGATGGCTTAAGTGGCAACTCATGCTTGGGTAGGAAAAGGATTAGTTAACATTCTGTCCAAAAAAATTGATAAACTTGCTTTTGAAAGCAATGTCAGATTTTTCCTTATCAGGTGTTCAAGGGTCAGGAAAACATCTGATGCATGCAAGAGGACACTAAGGTGCGGGTATAACATTGAATCAATATAGCATAGGAACACTCTCGAACATATTTTTGATTCCCGCCTTCGAGTAACAAACTCTAGCTAACAAATTAATGACTAATCACAAACACAGGCGGACTCAGGAAAATACCTTCCTCAAGAAAAAACCATACGGGTAAACTACTTAGAGGGTGAAACCATTCATCGAGATAACTACTAATCTGGTAAACTACGGGACTTACAAAACTTGCACTTACTTTGCTTAACAAAACCCGATGAACGAGAACCCGAAAACCTCGAAAGAGATAGGATTCTCCAGGAACTAGATATAAACGAAATCCAAAGCATTTTGACTTGTGAGAACCATTAATTCAGGCGAAATCCAAGTATTTAAGCCAAATGACACTCCATTTTACCATTACAACCCCAAAACCAAGCAAAATCAAGCGAAAGAAAGAAGAGGAAAAAAGGGGGTCCATATTTTACCAATGGCAAAATGGAGCGTGTTGTGAGTACACAAAAC
This sequence comes from Sequoia sempervirens, assembly GCA_007258455.2. Taxonomy (NCBI): domain Eukaryota; kingdom Viridiplantae; phylum Streptophyta; class Pinopsida; order Cupressales; family Cupressaceae; genus Sequoia; species Sequoia sempervirens. The sequence continues at coordinate 280,836,749 of VDFB02000013.1, forward strand.
ACACACTTCATTGATTTCATTACTACTCATCATTTCCTATTAAATACACTTCTATCATTTATCCATTAGCTTACAGATGATTATATGGCTTGTGATAATGATTATCTACCTTGCAAGGATTTATCATATGTTAGTAATGCATCTAACATAATGGTTATTGATAATGTTACAATGCCTTTACCTATACACGAAAAGCTTACACCTTTTTATGATATATGTCTTACATGTGTCATATTAGCCCTATATCATGTCCTTTAAATGAATATTATTCCTTTATAGATGATGTTTGATGCAACAACATCGAGTGGTGTAGGGCAATCTTGCATCACCCAAAAAATATGTTTTTCCTTATTTTTATTTAGTTATTTTGACACCCATGATGGAAGATAAGGGGTGTAAGATGGTCAAAAGCCAAAAAAGGTGAAAAACAGTCACTTACTATTATTAGTAAGTCGGCCTAAATGGATTCATATGGACCTAAAAAATTTACCCCAAGGAGTAGAACTAAAAAAAAAATTTGAAAATGAAAGAATCATCTCAATACCTTGTATGGTTTGAGAGATATTAAAGTTTTCATCTTGAGAAATTTCTTCAATGTAGCTTCAAATTCAAATTTGAAAACCTTAGAAGCCCCGAAACAACTCAAAAATTAGATGAAATGATCTCTTATGGTTTCTACATTGAAGGCTTTCCAATGATATATTATAATAGAAAATCAAACACCCAGATCAAAAGTTATGGCCTCGAGAAACTTCCCCACTAAAAAGTGAATTTCATTCAAATATCTTCCTAGGCAAGAAATTAAACGATGGGACTTTTGGTGCCAAAACAAAAGGGAAAGTTACACTTTTTAGACCATTCCAGGGCAGTTATTGGGTAAAATAAAAGGGTTCAGTGGGGGTTGTAGATGGTGGCTCCATTAGTACAAATTGTGGCACTGAATAATAGATTTTCTGTCAGATTTGATTTTGTTATAATGAATCAAGCCCATGAGGCTGTAGCATTGGAAGTTCTGAATCTGTAATTTAATTTTTTGAAAATAACTAACAGTGAGTTATTTTTTGTCTCGCATCTTTTGTGTTGGTATCTATTGTGGTGTTTTGTGTGGGTTTCGAACAGTGTAGCTCTCATCAAGTAGTACCAGAGTGGTTTCTCCTATGTGCATAAACAGATCATCGACCATGAGGAAGTTTGCACTAGGACTTATGGTTGTGGATTTCTGAGAAAAGTGATCGAAATGCCTTCGCAAAGAAATTGTGGTGGTGGAAGAAATGTTGTTATACCATAAGAGGGTTTTAGAGCCCTACAAAGACAAGTTCAAGCATTGCAGAAGAAGCTACGTCGAGAGTTTGAGCCAAGAAGAGGAGATGAAAGTCAAAATGAAACTAAGAATGAGGAACAATTCGACGAAGAACAAGATGCAATAGATCCAAGTCAAGTTCTAAAGAATATTTAAGGCCATTTTCAATATTGGAAAAAGGCCAAAGATTGATGATTCTACATTTTTTTGGAAATCTTAACCCAGAAGAGTTGATTGATTGGATCAACGATATGGAGGAGTACTTTGAGTATGAGGAGGTGGAAGATGCTAAGAGGGTCAAATTTGAAAAGACCAAGCTAAAGGATCATGCAAATATTTAGTGGAAAGAGGTACAACTAGAAAGAAATCGAAGAGGAAAAGAGAAAATAACAAAATGGGACCGGATGGTGGACAAATAAAAAAGATAGTTCATTCTCGTGGACTCTGAGCTAGATTTGTTAAAGAAGATACAAGGGTTGAAACAAGCGGGAAAATTTGTTAAGGAGTATATAGAAGAATTTTATCGTGTCCTGATTAGAATAGGCCATTTTGAGGCCAATAAGGAGAAAGTTGTTTGTTACATAAATGGGTTGAAGCCGAGTATTCAAAAAGAGTAGGGTCTTGTAAGAATCTCTACCATTGAAGATTCATATCAATTTGCTTTGAAGGTAGAAGAAAAGTTGAATAGAAATTTTAAAAGCAAGCAAAGAGGTGGGGGTCGTGGTGGAAAGACTAATGGACAATCATATGGAGGTCGAAATGAAGATCAAAAGAAGGTTGAATGATATCATAGCAGCTAGAACCAGAAAGGAGATAACACCTACTATCCTCATGATCAAAATAATAGAGACCATACAAAAAGAGGAAGATCTGGATGAGGACCCGGAAGAGGAGGCTTTCATGGAACCTGTTTCCAATGCGGAGGACATAGAGCCTATGAGTTTCCTCAACATCAAGGAAGGACAAATAGACAACGTGAGGGTAATGTATGAGTTGTACATGTAGACGAAGATTTTCAATCTTCACATTCTAAGGATGCATAAAGAAGAGAGGTTCTTGTTGCCAGAAGAGTCTTGTTGAATGAGGAGAAAGAACCAACTCAAAGGAAGAATCTATTTCGCACCAGATGTAAGAGCAAAGGTAAAGTTTGCAATGTTTTTATTGATGGAGGTAGTTTTGATAACCTTGTTTTAGAAGAGATGGTTCTTAAGTTGAGATTGGAGAGAAGAAGGCATTTGAATCCATATTGGATTGCTTGGTTGCAAAAAGACCATAAAGCTTTGGTAAATGAACAATGTTTGGTAAAGTTCAAGATTGGAATTACCATGATGAGGTATTATGTGATATTATGCCTATGGATGTTTATCATATGTTGTTAGGTAGACCATAGCAGTATGATCGGTGAGCAATACATCATGGACATGCCAACACCTATTATTTGACAAAAAATGGAGTTTGTCATCAGTTGAAGCTCTTAAAAGAGGCAGAAAAAATGGTATGCAGTAATGCCAGACTCTGTTTGGTTGACGGAAGAAATTTTTTGAAGGTATGAAGCATGAACATATGTGTAATGCTTTGATTCCTAAAGTTGATAGAGAAGGTGAAATAAAGATACCCATAGAGGTTTCACATTTATTGGCTGAGTTTCAAAATGTTGTAACTGATAATGTACCTCAGGGTTTGCCTACAGAGAAAAATTAGTCATCAGATGGACCTGATTCCTAGAGCCATTTTGCCAAATAAGACAGCTCATCGTATGACTCCAATAGAGAGTGAAGAGTTGAACATACAAGTGCAAGAGTTGTTGCAAAAGGGATTGATCAGAGAGAGTTTGAGTCCATATGCACTACCTGCAATACTAGCACCAAAGAAGGATGGGGAATGGCGGATGTGTATAGATTCTAGAGCCATCAAAAATATCACCATCAACTATCAAGTATAGATTTCCCTTGTCGAGAAAGGATGACATTATGGATTGTTTAAATGGAGCTAAGAACTTCACGAAGATAGATTTGAAGAGCAAATATCACCAAATCTGGATTAGAGAAGGAGATGAATTGAAGATTGCCTTCAAAACCAAGGAGGGCTTATACGAGTCGTTAGTCATTCCTTTTGGGCTAACCAATGCACTGAGCACATTTATGTAGCTTATGAATGAGGTATTGAAAGAAGTTGTAGGAAAATTTGTTATTGTTTATTTGAATGATATTTTTATTTTCAATAAGACATTGGAGGAGCACCTGATGCATATCTGAAGAATTTTTGAGAAGCTAAGGGAGGAGAAGCTGTTGATTAATTTGAAGAAATGTAGTTTTGTGAAGAAAGAGTTGGTGTATCTGGGATTTGTTGTCTCAGCAAAGGGTCTTAAAATGGATCTAGAGAAGGTGAGAGCTCTCATTGAATGGCCTACCCCGAGGAGTGTTACAGAGGTAAGGTCATTTCATGGTCTAGTAACTTTTTACCAAAAGTTTATTAGAAAATTTTGTAGTATTTGTGCACCTCTAATTGAAGTAATGAGAGGGGATAGAAAGGATTTTAATTGAACTATAGGAGCAACAAAGATTTTTGATATGTTGAAGAAGAAAATCACAAAGCAACCTGTTTTGGCACTTCCAGATTTCAATAAGGTTTTTCAGGTAGATTGTAATGTTAGTGGCATTGTCATAGGAGCAGATTTGAGTTAAGAAGGTAAGCCTATTGCCTATTTTAGTGAAGTTGAGTGATGCTAAGAAGAAATATTATGTCAATGATAAGAAGTTTTATGCTATAGTTCAAGATTTCAAGAAATGGAGATAATATTTGTTGCTAAAAGAATTTGTTTTATATACTGATCACCAGGCTTTCATGTATCTCAAGAGTCTAGGAAAGTTAAATGAAAGGCACTTCAAATGGGTTGAGTTTTTACAGATTTATACTTTTTTTTTGAAGCATATGAGTGGAAGGTCAAACAGAGTTGCAAATGCCTTAAGTAGAAGGAAAAATTTGTTGATAGAAATGAATATAGAGATTTTTTTTGGGTTCAATAAACTCAAGAGTTTGTATCTTGAAGATCCAGACTTTGTAGAAGTTTGGAAGGCTTGTTTGGAACCTATTACATTGGATAGGACAAGATGGTTGGATTTCTTAATCCAAGATGGGATGTTGTTTAGAGGAAGCCAATTGTGTATTCCAAGGAGTTCTATGAGATACAATCTAATCAAGGAGAAGCATAGTGGAAGATTGGCTGGATATTTCAGTCGAGATAAGTCCATTTCTCTTGTTAATGAGAATTATTACTAGCCATAGTTACAACAAGATGTAAAGAAGTTCGTACAAAGTTACAAATTATGTCAGATGGCAAAAGGAACAAGTCAGAATACTGGATTTTACTTAGCCATTTCCTATACCTGAGAGGCCATGGGAGGATATTAGCATAAATTTTGTTCTTGGCTTGTTAAGGACACAGAGAGGGCATGATTCCATATTTGTAGTGGTGGATAGATTTTCAAAGATGGCATATTTTATTCCATGTCATAAGACCAGTGATGTTGTTCATATTGCAAGTTGTTTCTGTGAGAGGTGGTGAGACGACATCGTCTAGCGAAGAGTATAGTTTCAGATAGAGATACCAAATTTGTTCATTATTTTTGGAGGAAATTATGGAAGAAGTTGAAGACAGATTTGAAGTTTACTTTTTCCCACCATCCACAAATTGATGAATAAACCAAGGTGGTGAATAGGAGTTTGGGTAACTTGCTAAGATGCTTAGTAGGATATAAGCCCAAGGGATGTGATTTGATCATACCAGAGGCAAAATTTTCTTACAACAATTTTGTCAACAAGAGTACTAGTAAATCCCCATTCCAGATTGTATATAGGAGTAGCCCGAGGAATTTTTCTGTATTGAGGAAAATGGACAAAGGAGAAAAGAGTAGTGTTGAGGCTGAGGATTTTGCAAAGCACCTAAAAAACTTACATGAAGAGGTAATAAATCACATCAATAAGATGAATTATCAGTACAAAGTTAAAGCTGATCAAAAGAGGTGATTTAAGGAATTTCGGATTGGTAATGATGTAATGGCTCACCTAAGGAAAAAAAGGTTCCCAATGGGAACGTATAATAAGTTGAAAATGAAGAAATTTGGACTATGCAAGATCCTGAAGAAAAATGATTCAAGAAATGCTTATGAGGTAGAGTTGCTAGTGGAATAAATATTTCTCCTGTGTTCAACATTGTTGATTTGACAAAGTATCATGAAGTTGATATAGAGGATAGGTCGATAAAAGAACTGTAGCGTAGAACAAAGTATGCCTTTTCCTTGCTTGATTTGGGAATAATTAATGATGACTTAGACTTAACATTGCCTTGATTTAATGTTGTGATGTGGTTAACACATTCACATTAGGTCTTGTGCCCTTGTGAATTAATAAGAATTTTATGATGCCTTGTAAAAGTGTTGTAACACACCTTCACACTTTTTTTACCTAAATAACCTTTCTATCACTTAACAAGCCTTATTTCAAAGTGTTGTAAAGTGTTGTAAAAACCTCACGCTTTTTTAGGCTTATAATTAATAATTATACCTTTGTTATGCTTTAATTGGCCCCATTTTACGTCTACAGGCCTTATTTAAATGTATTTTTCAAAATAAACCCAATAAAAATCATTTAAAATATTCAATTTCCAACACCCACATAAAATGCCTTGAGTGGGACCCATTCGCCACTAGAGGTGAACGAGTCCCCTTTGGCCCAAAAATCAAAATAAATTCAAAATTCTGACGGGTTTTTATTTTCTAAGACCTAAGGTCGGCCTGTGATGTATTATCTTCAGGAACTAGGGCATAATTGTGTATAAATATAAGGTTTTTCTCTTCATTTCGCCCCCAATCATTCATCCATCATGTTCTCAAGTCAAGCAAGCTAGGGTTAAGCATTTCAAGACTTCACAAGATCTATTCTAAGGCATTCAAAGGAAGATTTTTCATCCATTGTTGCAGAAATTTAAGATTCGTCATCATGGCAAGTTTCTAATTACATTACTTCGTATTCATGCTTCACTATCTTATTTTATCATTTTGGTTTAATTACCTAAAAGGGGTTTGACCAAGGCAAACCCCTATCCTCTAACAATCAATAAGGTTTCCCCTCTTTAATGCATGATTGCAGGTTTGCAAATTGAAGAAAAATGCCAAAAATGATAAGATTGCAAATGTTGTCAAAATTGTCATGAAAACTTGTCAAGACTCACGAAAACTCATATCTAGGGAAAAATATCCATCCAATCTACATGAAATCAGTGGGAAAGTGCTTATTTCATCCATCTTCAGAGGCCTGCAAAGTTTCAGTTTGAGATTCCGCTCCTGGGACACTTTTCAACAAATGGTGTATGAGTCCTAGAATGGCGAATGAGTCCCACCAGACCTAAAAAGCAGCAATTTCAGAATTTTATAGAAATTTTCAATCTTCAACACATTTCCAAGTGCACACCATTTACATCTTTTCCTTTCTGTTTGGCTTTATTTGCATTTCTAGGTCATTCTCTAGGTATTTTTGCATATTACATTGTGTTTTCAAACATATTGCATTTTCTAAGTTTTGCATTAGTAGTTAATCTCTTTTATCAGTTTTTCAGCCTTTAAAACAATCCCATTTGACAGATTTCAATCTCCTTTGCATTGAAATCTCAAGGGTTTATTCTCAAATGAAGTGATTGATCCTTGTCTCTCTCTTTTTAGGTGCAAAACCCTAGAGGTGCAAGAGGTGACAAAAATCTTTGTTTCATTTTGGTGAACCTAACTTTTGAATACCTTCTTTTTTGATTTGGAGTCCTTCATCATCCTAGATTTAGCTTGCATTAACATTGCATTGCATTTTACATTAGTTAATTTACATTCTAGGGTTTCAAATTTTGCATTAGTGAAAGAGCATATAGTTTGCATTTTTGCATCTCAAATCATTAAAAATCATATAAAATATGCATTTACATTTAGTCTTCAGGTCATCCAACATCAAAAGCATCAAAACCAATTGCAAATTTCTGAAAATTTTGAAAAAAGCCCTTATTGGGACTCATTTGCCATTCTGGGCGAATCAATCCAAGTCCATATTTTTACCTGCCTGTTACATATCAAAAACCTCATTTTTGTGCTTCTTGAGCCTCCTAGTATCGTATACTATAAGTCTGGAAAGTTTTGAAAACATTTTTTTTATGCATCTAGGTCAAAAACATCAATTTGGGGTAGTCATTTTTTAAATCATTTCAATTACAAGCATCATTAGATCTGAAAATGCTCGTTTCTAAAATTTTGTATAACATGGATAAAAATACTTTTCACTTTTGCATACACAATGTTTCTATTCATAAAACTTTGCATAAGTTTGATAAAAGTGTTTTTCATTCTTGGATACACATTGTTTGCATTCTCAAAGTTTTACATACATTAGATAAAAGTGTCTTGCATCTTGGGATATACATTGTTTACATTGCTGAAACATTGCATGAAATGGTTACAATTACTTTTTCTTTTTGTTCAAACAATGTTAGTGTCTTACATATCTAGGCATGCAAAGAAAAAGTTCATATCCCCTCCATATGAGAGTGTTTTAGTGCAAGAGAATACAACCTTGGACATTCCCAACGATCATATTTGTTCTTCTCGTAATATCTTTCTTATTGAAAAAGAAGATATTTTGGTGTTAGAAGAACCAATCAATGAGAACTCTGAGAATCCTAGTTGTTTCTCTCATCTTACCTTTCTTAGTGGACAAGACATTGATGAACAACACAACCATAGGTGATCATGAAAATAACATTTATTCTTCTCCTAATATCTCTCCTAGTTGTTAAGAAGATACTTTGACATTAAAAAACACAATCGATGAAGGTCATGAGAATCTTAGTTGTCCCCCTTCACCTAGCGGAACCCTATTGAGCAAGAAAATTCAACCATTAATCATTCCCCTACTTGTGATGAAGTCCTTTTAGAAGAACCAACCTTTAATTGTCAAGAACATTTGGCTTGTTACAATCTTCCTAAAAACCCTCCTATGGAGGCTATCATGATGCAAGACAAGGATAACATTGACAATAATGATAATATACCCTTAGAAGAAAATAAAGAGGAAACATTAGACTCTCACTCGCTAAGGGATGTCAATATTATCCAACTGCAACTCATCACTTACCCACCATCACACAAACCTCAAACTCAAAACAAAACCAAATTCATCCTCTACCCATCTAAGAATAATGTGTTGCAACAGTCGATTCATCATACCGTTGCTCATACATATAACACTAGAAATAATCCGCAACCAAAACAACCAACCCCAACACCCTTACCTTTGGTTAATCCCATATTGCCTAGTGCTGCTTGTTTACCTGCACAAGGTGGAAAGGAGTAAAATCTTGTTGAACAGCTTAAGAAAACTCCCGCTAAGATATCATTATGGGACCTTATTCGAGCCTCCCCTCATTATCACAACATGATTCAAAGTGCTTTACAACAAGTTCCTATCCCTTCTAATGTGCAACCAAATAAGATATCAGCCCTCATTCAAGGAATAAATGTTGACATTGTTTTTCACCAAAGTGAGCTCCCTTCTTTGGAAGTACAAAAACAAAATGAAGCTTTCATAATAATATTTCAATATAAAATAATAGGGATAAAACGAACCCTTGTTGATAATGGCTCCGTTCTTAATGTGTGTAGTGTAAACCTTCTAGACAGGCTTAGAGTGGATAAATCAAACATTCAACCCGATTCTTTATCTGTCAAGGGATTTGACAATGTAGGAAAACAACCGCTTGGTGTGATTACTTTGCCTATTACAATTGGAAAGGCCACATTAGAAACACTGATCCATGTTATGCCTAACGATCTTTCATATAACCTCCTTTTAGGTAGACCGTGGATTCATGCAATGAATGGTGTGCCTTCTACTCTTCATCATAATATGAAATACATCTACAATAACAAAGTGTACCAACTTGAAGCCGACCCTAATCCAAATAGTTGTTTGAACATTGAGAAAAACAAGGAAGATCCTTTAGCAACATTAACACCAACTACAAAAGCTAAACCTGTCCAACAAAAAGACAAAGAACAACATATTGAGCAAGTCACAAAGCTATTTGAAGATGATTGGGGTTCCTTAGATTTTTGACATACATTCATGGGAGAATACAAGATCATAAACAAAGACTCTGAAAAGAAACAAGAAAATGTGGCAATGTCGACACAACATTCAGACAACCCTTCCAAAGCATCCACCTCAATCACTAAACAAGAAGCAAATTATACAACAAACTTTGACGACACTGACTATCAACTACCACCAGATCCAAAAGCAATGAAAAAGCTTTATGGAAAAGGTTATGAACTTATGAAACAACTTGGCTACAATGGAAAAGGATGTGGTGCTAGAGAACAAGGTATCTACAACCCTATAGAGCCTACCACACAAGAAACAAATAATGGTCCTGGTTATTGTCCTTTGATAGAAATAAACAAGCCTTCACTTAACAGTAACCCTATTACAAATAATTCTTTGAAAGAAATAGAGAAATATTTGCTTAATGTCAACGTCATCTTGTAAAACACTAATGATTTGAATTCGTTAGATTTTACATCCTCCTCTAAAGGAGAGAACAAAATCTTGTAATCTAACAATCTTGCATAAGTATGACATCTTTGCTACAAACTACAGGAACACCTCCTACCATTGATCAAGAGGATATCTTGTCAAGAATCCTCCAAGATCACTTAATATCTCTCCCTCCAAGAACTTGCAAGAAATTTTATTACAAGAATTCATTTGCGCATATCATAGAGTTCATGGACATTCTACTAATGAATGTAAGGCTTTGAGTAGTAAAATCCAACATCTTAAGGAGTTTGGTGCTCTCCCTTATGTGGGGATACCTAATTCCTCTAATTGATACTGATTTTCGCTCTACCATGCATATTATCAATCATTTCGACTCACCCTTGTCCTGCACTAAGTGGGGGCAAGGGGTTAGTTAGCCTTCTCCTTGTATGTCACTTGTCATTGCTTCTTTCGACTAGTTAATCACCTTTCATGAACATATAAAAACAAGCTTGGGATGTGGACGACATGACTTAAGTTGGCGCTCATGTGACATACTACCTTTTTCATGACGTAGCTTATAGGAAACATATGACTTAGCATAGAGCTTTCCTAGTTAGCTCTCATGTCTTCTTCTTCTACTTTAAAGAAATTTCTCACAGTAATGGTGTTAGCAACCACTTTAAAGTGGGGGCATACATCGACACTCATATTTCATTGTGCGATTTTCTTTTTACAATGTCTCCTTTTCTTGGTGGTGTCATTAGGATTGATTCCCTCCAAGACCGTGATACTTCTTTAACACATCCTCTCTTGGAAACATTAGGCACAATATTCCCTAAGATGAGACCTTTCATGAAATAAGCAAAACCCCTTTCAACTTTCCTTACACTATTTTGCATTTACAACGCCTATGAGTTTTAAGAATATGAAGTTTTACTTGCCTCATTGAGCTCAAAGATCATTTTTGTGTGGCGCCTTATCAAATTTATCAGGAGGTATAACTTTGGTATGGTTGAGCGGGAACCCCAATTCGAGGCATAACTTTCCCCATAGCCACTTGCGTGTGTGTGAGTGCATACCAACCATGAGTGTATGTTTATTTCCTTTTAGGACTTCTCACCCGACGGACAGCCATGAGTTCCATCGCCTCAGAGTGAGTATACGTTGTTTTGGACAAATAGCCTAGATCTTATCTATAGTGTGTTGGAAAAATGGTCGAATCTTGATCCACCTCATTTTTTTTTATTTTCCTTTATTTTAGTTCTTGTCATTGCATGATTGCATATCTTGTTTTGCTACAAATCATTCACCATTGTGCGTGTCCTTTCATGCTTATGTTGGTTTGACTTAGGATCTTGGATCCTACGGGCTTGTTTACCTCCATCTTTGTTATCTTAAACCATCCGCATTGGTACACTTGGACCCCTCTTGAATGTCTACTTTAGTGTAAGTTTGAAGAAAGTTCATCCTCTCACTAAAGTGGAGGCTAAATGTAGCGTAGAAAAAAGTATGCCTTTTTCTTGCTTGATTTGGGAATAATTAATGATGAATTAGACTTAACATCACCTTGATTTTATGTTGTAATATGGTTAACACATTCACATTAGGTCTTGGGCCCTTGTGAATTAATAAGAATTTTATGATGCCTTGTAAAAGTGTTGTAAAATGTTGTAACACACCTTCACACTTTTCTAGGATCTTATTAATATATTTTACCTAAATAATCTCTTTTTATCACTTACTAAGCCTTATTTCAAAGTGTTGTAACAAAATTTCACGCTTTTCTAGGCTTGTCATTAATAATTATACCTTTCTTATGCTTTAATTGGCCCCATTTTACGTCTGCACGCCTTATTTAAGTGTATTTTTGAGAATAAACTCGATAAGCATCATTTAAAGTATTTAATTTCCGACACCCACTTAAAATGCCTTGAGTGGGACCCATTCCCCACTAGAAGCAAATGAGTCCCTTTTGGCTCAAAAAATCAAAATAAATTCAAAATTCTGACGGGTTTTTATTTTCTAAGACCTAAGGTCGGCCTGTGATGTATTTTTGGGAATTAGGGCATAATTGTGTATAAATCAAAGGTTTTTCTATTCATTTCACCCCCAATCATTCATCCATCATGCTCTCAAGTCAAGTAAGCTAGGGTTAAGCATTTCAAGACTTCACAAGATCCATTCTAAGGCATTCAAGGGCAGATTCTTCATCCATTGTTGTAGAAATTCAAGATCCATCATCATGGAAAGTTTCTAATTGCATTACTTCATATTCATGTTTCACTATCTTATTTTATCATTTTGGTTTAATTACTTAAAAGGGGTTTGACCAACACAAACCCCTATCCTCTAACAATCAACAAGGTTTCCCCTCTTTAATGTGTGATTACAGGTTTGCAGATTGAAGAAAAATGTCAAAAATGATAAAATTGCAAATGTTGTCATAAAAAGTTGTCAAGACTCACGGAAACTCTAATCTAGGGAAAAATATCCACCCAATTTGCATGAAATCAGTGGGAAAGTGCTTATTTCATCCATCTTCAAAGGCCTACAAATTTTCACTTCGAGATTCTGCTCCTGTGACTTTTCAACAAAACAAGACTCGTCCCCCAGTAGTGGCGTATGAGTTTCAAAATGGTGAATGAGTCCCACCAGGCCTAAAAAGAAGCAATTTCAAAATTTTAGAGATATTTCCAATCTTCAACACATTTCTAGGTGCACACCATTTACATCTTTGCCTTTTTGTTTGGCTTTATTTGCATTTCTAGGTCATTCTCTAGGTTTTTTTGCATACTACACTATGTTTTCAAACATATTGCATTTTCTAAGTTTTGCATTAGTAGTTAATCTCTTTTATTAGTTTTCAGCCTTTAAGACAATCCCCTTTGAAAAATTTCAGTCTCCTTTGCATTGAAATCTCAAGGGTTTGTTCTTGAATGAAGTGATTGATTTATCTCTTCTTTTAGGTGCAAAACCCTAGAGGTGACAAAAATCTTTGTTTCAAGAACATTGGAAAATTCCAACACCTACTTCAGAGAAGAAGGAGATAGAAGAAATCTTGGATAGCCGTGTGGGTAAAGTACAAGAAACAAGTAGTATGAAGAATATCTAGTTAAATGGAAAGGAGGGGCTGTTGAAAATTCATCATGGTTGTCTAAGGTTGAGGTTAACTGTCTTAGTTTCCCTCTAACTTCTGAGAAGTGATGGGGTCACTTTTCAAATTACCCTAGGTGTCTGATGCAGGACCATCCATTGGTGTAAGGAAATCTTGCATCACTGAAACAAATATTTTTCCTTATTATTCTTTAATTATTATTAGTCCCATGACTTAAGGGGTGTAAGACAATCAAAAGTCAGAAAATTTGAAAAACGATCACTTACTATTTTTAGTAAGCCAGCCTAAACGAGCTCATATGGACATGAAAATTTATCCCAAGGAGCGGAACTGAAAAACATTTCCAGTAGCGGAAGAATAATCCCAATACCTTATATGGTTTGGGAGATATTAAAGTTCGTGTCCTGAGAAATTTCTCTAATGTAGCCTTAAATTCAAATTTGAAAACCTTAGAAGCCTCGAAATAACACAAAAAATGGACAAAACGATCTTCGATGGTTTCAATGTTGTAGATATCTCGGACAGCTTTCCAACAATATATTATAGTAGCAAATCGGACACCCAAATCAAGATTTATGGCCCCGAGAAGCCGCCCCACTAAAAAGTGAATTTTAATAAAATATTTTCCTAGGGAAAAAATCAAATGGCAGGACTTTTGGCACCAAAACAAAAGGGAAAGTTACACTTTCTAGAACATTCTAGGGTGGTTATTGGGTAAAATAAAAGGGTTAAGTGTGGGTTGTAGAAAGTGGCTCCATTAGTGCAGATTGTGGCTCCGAATAATAGATTTTCTTTTAGAGTTGATTTTGTTATAATGAATCAAGCCCATGAGGCTGTAGCATTGTAGGTTCTAAATCTATAGTTTCATTTTTTTTAAATAATTGAAAGTGAGTTATTTTTTTCTTGCATCTTTTGTGTTGGTATCTATTGTTGTGTTTTGTGTGGGTTTCAAGCAATGTAGCCCTCATCAATGATGATGGGTATAATATTTAACATTTTTTAATATCTTATTTTTTACTAATGGATACTTGTGATAGTTTTCATAACACCCTAATTGGCCTACCAAAATAATGGCTTAGTTTTTTGGGCAATAGATTAAAGTTAATATTCATATTATTTATGCTAAGATATTATGGTCTACTAACAACATTTTTTTCTCATTAAATCATTTTAATATTATCCTGATAATCTATTCTTTATCAGGTTTAGCGAGATTCAAAGGCTTAGCTTACCATAAAGTAATGCCCATGGATTGGCCTTAACTTAATTTTTGGTCCAAGTGTCAAATTTTACTCAACCAAAGGTCTTCGTGCTGATTTTGGAAGAGGGTATCTTGATTATAAATGGTGGTGTACATGAGAACCATATGATCTTCAAACAATGCAAAAGATATAGCAATCCTTATAAACTTGGACATTGTCATAGATATTTAGCTCCTTAATGTTGAATCAAATATTATCTATCAATCTAATCCAAGGGATCCCACACCATTTACATATTATCAAAATCCATAAGTCTCGAGAATCATTCTAACTATTCAATCATAGAGCTTTTATACTCCTAATGTGGCAGCACCACTCTATTAAAGTATGAGTTTATAATTCAAAGTGATGGTAAAACCCACTCTTTATGTTTGATAGTATAATCTCATGTCATTAATGATATCATGGTTGCTATGGTTAAACCCCATAATTTCATAATGGTAAAGTTCTTAATAATGCCTAAGGTCAACAAATTACCACATGGTACACTCCCACACTCCCAAGAAGTTATTAGAGATTCTAGGTTTATGAGATTACATCGACTATCCAATCATACATCAATTTATACTTGTACAACCTCTTGAAGGTGTACTCAAAGGTGTTGATTTATTGTTGTGCCAATAGTTAAGAAACTCCTGCCAATAGTCAAGAAACTCTACACACATACACACACACGATTGTACCGATCAAAATATAAGCACATTGTATGGTTCTTGTAGTACATACTATTTTTAAAGACCATCAAAATCATAGAACCTACTATTTTTAAAGACCATCAAACTCATCTATTTACAAACATCATGCGATAATTTCTCATTTAAAAAATCATGCACTCTCATGGAGACATTCATATGGGTGTCAAACAATAATTATATTGTTCTTCCAAATAAAAGTTAAGCCATATTGGCATTAACGTAAGGAAAATTGATATCTATTAGCCTAGGTAACAATCATTCAATGAGCATGCAAGGAAAAATTCTTAGTCTATAAGCCCTCTATCATTTCTTTGATGTCCTCCAAGGTTTGGCCAAATAGACAAATATTAATCCCTTCATCTATATCTTACTACCATCATGGATAAAATTTTAAAGGTGACTTGCTATCAAGATATCATGTCACCAAGTGTATGGCTTAAACTCTAAAAGTATACAAATACCACTTCACATATAGGATAACTCTTTAAGACCTTTTTCTTCTTATTGCCTCTACTTGAGGGATTTTTTATGGTCCTAGAACTCTCTTCCTCATTCTACTCAAATGCACACTTAAGTCAATATTATTCAGCTTTATCTCAATCCTTAAATTATCTCAAGCTATAAATTCATTTATTAGATATTTGTCAAAATTTTAAGACCATACTTTGAAATTAATAATGAAATAAATAGCATAAGGTAGATATTTTCAAAGATCGTTAGAAGGAAAATAAATTTACTTGGCATCCAAACATAATGACCCAATCTACTTTTAAGCCAAACCAACCTCATATGGAGTGAAAATGATGTACATGGTACATCAAGAGTGTAGGTATAGTCCATCACAATAAATTTTATATTTACAATCTTATCATTAGAGCACCTACTATATATTTACTTCAAGATTGAGACTACAACCATCAATATATACATGTCCATATAATTTAGGTACAATGACACAATCAAGACTACCACTAAACATACACATATTACATTCATTTATGTGCGTGACTCATCTCCAACTTCCTTCTTCGCTTCTCCCATTTTTAAAAAGTCACAACCTTCATGTTGAGCTTGTCCATATTACACAATTGCATTGGGCTTATTCCGACAAATCAATTTTGGAAAAGGCTTGTTGTACACCTAGCATAATAATATAAATAGTAAAATAAATATTCAACTATGGTACATTCTAGAGATGTGGATACCACATGAATTAGGAATTCTTGGAGACACTTGTATGCTGTATGAGATAGTGGATTAAATATTTGATGTGGCTATTATATTTAGAAAATATTTAATATTGCAATCACATGGGGTACAATGTTTACATTTGGGGTAATGGTTTAGTGAGCTCATGGTTTTGACACAAATAATTTATAGGTAGAATTGAGCATTGATCTCTTGGAGATTACATATGTGATTACAAGAAGCGTGAATTAGGATGTGGGTTGCATGCTTCCAATTTACTTGTTCATATGGAGTGAACTTGACATTCTTGATGCTTCAAAGGCATTATATGGAGAATCTACAAGTATATTTTAATTTTATTCTAAAAATAACGAATTCAGTTATGTGGGTGCTTTTCAAGGAAGATTGTTCCTAATAAGATTTTTTGATAGTAAATATGATGTTATCTCACATGGGTATGCTCTTTGTTATTATTTTGCATCATGAATTTTGAAAACTTATATATTTTAAATTGCTATATTTTTCCTACAATCTCCTTTTATTTGGTATTAGAGCCCAATTTTCAACTTGTATAAGGAGATATCTTAGTATCGGTTAAGCCTATGTTTTAGAGGAAGCTTGTGCATGATCGAATCAATGATCTTGAAAGAAAGTTTTAAGCTATTGCAAAGTTTCATATTTCTTTTTAAAAGGGGGTATTTTAGATCTTGTGCTTTTTATTGATTTGGCAAATGGGTTTTTGTAAGTTTTCATTTTGCAAAAGCTTTTTAAATAGCCTCCTGGGTGAAATTAGAGCTCACTACTAGATCCAAAAGTCTAAAAAAGGTATGGACTAATATAAAACTCAATAAGTTTTGGAGTAAAAAAAAATTAAGGCATGGAAAAAATTTTGATAATAAAAATCTATATAATTATATAGATTTGATGATTGTATGGCCATCAAGTACATACTATTATACCAATCTATAGAATATTAGACATTAGATCTTTGTCAACATCACTATCATCAAGGTATGCTTAGCAGAAAAAATATTTTATTACAAATCTATGTACGATATTGCTAGGTATGTGTGCATTTGATCAAGTGGCGATAACCTTGCTTCATTTGGCAGTCAACACTAAGGGTTGGTCATGGAAGTTTTTGTAGCTTATTTTCCAAGGGAGAGGAGGGGGGTAGTGTACAATCACTCCAAGCCAACAACGCTACATAAATCTATCACCTCTACAGAAGTGATCCCTCCCATTGCTCAATTGATGATTCTTGCTTGTTCGACACCTAAGTTATTAGTTAATTATTCTACTACCCTACACTACCTCCACTTAGCCAAGAATGACACCCTACAACCACCAAAAAGGTATAAAGGTGATTTTTATTTGTCGTAAAGGAATAATTTTTCTACAAGGCAAAGATTTTAACCCATTGTTTCAAATTTTCATCTAATTGGTCACACCCACAAAAAGATATAAAAGTCACAGCAGAACTAAACCTGGGAATTGGACATTCCAACAGGCGACTAACATCTTTTCATGGTCGTTCATTTACTTTATCAAACCAAGGTGCGTATACTTGAAATGGAGCAGCATGGTATGTGCACTAAGAACTAGTTTCCAATCACCATCTATAGAAAATAAATGCTTAACAATAATACAACGTAAAGCTTTTTAACTTAAACACAACTCGGCTCGAATAGAAATCACAACAGCTATTTAAAGGACAAACTGTGAACTGGATTTATGCTGTAGGAACAGACACAGGGATGGATTCCCGATGCTGCAGGAACAATACAAAGCTGAGTTTGCATTGAAATCTACAGAAATAGATTCTAACTAGTAATCAGCATGAAATGAACAGTTAATCACAACAACTTGCTACAGAATACTTACTAAGTGGGCCCCCTTAGCAAGCATCAACTTAGATTACACAAGAAGTTGACTCAAAGCTTCATCAATTTTTATACATATTCAGAACCAGGATACATCGATTACTCTGTTTTGAAAATAAAACTTAACACCGAACTTTATTACTTGTTCAACTTAATTCTAACACATACTATTTCATCCTCGTTCACTCACGCAGGAGGAACAGTTATTTAAATGAAAAAGACAACTAACTAATTAACAGAGGAAGTCGTGATCATAAATATATTCTGAATCTGCAGAACAGATATTCATAAATGAAAGTCTATCTGCTCGACGCAACCCAGAGAAAATATAGCATTACACACTCCCTAAATTAAAGGACCGTTTAAGCATCTTCCCAAAGATTTGGTCAAAAAGTTATTACTGGAATGACTTCTTCAACAAAGTTGAGATTCTTGCGCTTGATCAGCTTCAGCTCCCTCCAACAATCCTGCAATAAATAACAGAGGCGAAGCAAAGCATACACACAAGTGACACATCATCTATTCATTAATCACATGTTAATCCTATTCCATTATCCAAAATCATAAGCATACATCAGCGATGCGGGCGGGCAAAAAGGTAATTAATGAAGTTATCAAGTTGCAAGAATATACAATTCATTGCTACAGGATACTACACGAAAAGTCTTTAATCAACATATTTAAACAACTATTAACAATAAAAGTAAGAGTATCAAAGTTTCAAACTATAAGCATATTTAAGGCTCATCATTCTGCCCCCTACTTATGATAATGTTGGTCCTCCAGTATTGACTTTTCTTGTTATTTCTCTGAAATTTGTTGGAGTAGGATGACCTTGCAGCGAAGTTCCAAACTTGTAGTAAAAACCTCTGGTAAACTCCCATCTTTCATATCTGTGGTTCTCTATTTCTGCATTGATTTCCTTGGCTTGGTAAGGATAGAGTGGCCACATAAAAACTAGAGGTTGGAAGGTCAGTGGCATCCATAATTCAAATCTACTTTGCAAACCCAGTTGCATGTACCTTTCTGATCTCCTGAGTGCTGGTGTAAAGTTCAAGGGGCTATGAGGCTCTGTCTTTCTTAGACCAAATGTCAATCTCTCCCACCTTGTCTCAATCCTTGAAGAGGCGAGTTTCCAAAATTTATATTTTTGTTCTTTAAACTCACTGTATACCTATTTTCTGATGTCAAAAATTTTCTCTTTCCTCAGGTTTATTGCATCCATAAGTAACTCTAAACCAGGTTCTTAAAACTGTGCGTGGGTCTGAACTTTCAGCTCTTAGAAGAACAGGTTCATCTTTTTCTGTTTCTTCATATGTTTCCAATTGCCTTCCATAATTGATCTCATTTGCAGCCCAATACATAAGTGCTCTTAAATGGATATCATCTATATAAAGAAGTGGGTTCCATTCGGTTTCTACAGGAATTAAATAACCATGTAAATATAGTTCACACATGGAGTTCTTCAACCACTTGGTGGAACATTTGCAGATATATCTAGGGAGTTATCATGACCTGACTCAGCAGAGTCCTCTGATATTATGACAGTTTCTGTTTGAACAGTGGTTGTAGCAGGCTTAGACTGTTTTCTTAATGAACTCCTTCTTGGCAATTTTGCAGGAGGAGCAGCAGCAAACGATGCTTCCCTAGTAGTCCTCTTCCTAGCTGGTCTTGAAGATCCAGACTCGGCAGGGGAAGAAGAAATTGAAATTGGAGTATTAATGGGTGTTGCTGCAGGAGAGACAGAAACAGGGGAAGACTTTGTAGGAAAGGATGAGACAAAGTTTTTTTCTTTGAGTGTGTGGGTCTGACTCAGGAGTCTGCCCTACCCTGGATGACTCACCTACAATTGTCTTTCCTTTTTCTCTTCTAGCGGCAGACCTTGTTTGCACACCGGTAGAGGACGTCGGTATGGAAGCTGCAGGAGTGGGCGCTGCAGGAGCAGCGGATTCTTGCTCTGTTTCAGTACTTGAGGACTCAATTCTCATTTTCTTTCTTCTAGGCTGTGTGGGTAATACCCTAGAAGATTCAGGCGGTTGAAGACCTTTTTGGGCAACAAACTCATTCCAGGAAAGAGGTGAAACATCCCTTAAAGATCGCTCATCCAAAAGTTTTATTAGGGCATGATGTGTGACAGAGTTTTGTTTACCCATTTGGGTTTCATGTGCACTATTTTGCAAAATGTTCAACAAGAAATTCGGAATATTCACTACCAATCCATGTATCATATGACTTAACAATTTGAAATGATATGAATGTAGGTAAGAGAAACGCCCTTCACAAGTTAAATACCTGATAACAAAAATGGCGTACTCAAAGTATGGATAAGGCAGGGACGTTCTTTTGCACCCTTGCTTTGAAATTTCCAAAGGCCCATCAGCTGGTAGGGTAAACTCTGCCCTAGTAGAGACAGCATCCCTTCTAACAGGAAAATTTTCACCAACTGCCAGTAATCCAGTGACCTCTGAAATTCTTTCCTCTGTCACAGCCACTATCAAGCCCCATATCGTAGCCTCATTCTCTGAAAAATGTTCTTAAAAATTTGCCTGCAGCCTCTTCATCAAAAGAATCAATTCTCAAGAAATAATTTAACCATCCACAGTTGGCAAATGCTTGCATTAACTGAGGATCCTGTATCAAGGCATCATGAGTTGCAGGCTCGTGCCTCACCAGTTGGCCACCCATGATCAAAATCCTTAAAACAAAAACTCAGACTAATGTTGAAAGCTTGAAAAAGACTCTTCTTCCTTACTGCACTTTCCTTTTCTTGCCAAGAATAACAGCTAGACATTTGCATAAAATAATTTTAATAACTACTTAAACTAAGTAGTTAACTTGTTCTCAGGATATGGCTTCGCAATCGTACTTTTAGAAAGTACAAGATCATAACTATTTTTGGCAAACACAAATTTGGCACAAGAAAATTTGAAATTAGAATACCCCCGCCCCCTACTTAGCATTCGACATGTGTCCTCACATGTGCAAGGTGATAGGATTAAAGCATGCAATTACGGCTGATGTACACATTATAATTAATGAATAAATAGAAAGAATAAACTATGCGATAATGAAAAGATTTCGCGTACCTTGAATGCAGTTCTTGGGAATGTCGTAAAAGACAACAGCGTATCATGAAATGATAGCTGGAAGATTGAATGCATGAATGAGGCGGAGTGGCGAGATGGATGACGTGGCAGATAAAGAAATGAATGATGTGATAGATGAAAGGAAACGGAGAAAAGTGGTTTCCTTTAAAAAGAAAACTTTATTATGGGCGGTCAACACAATTTTCAAAGAGAAGCTGCAGGAAAAAGGCCTAAGCCTTTTGCTGTACGAAGATCAATCGATACAAACTTCTTTAGGAACTCCTCCTTTGATGTCAGCTTATGATATAACTACATTCGGTGTCCATTAACCAGTAATTTGAAACATACTGGATCAATTGTGGCCAACTGTACTGATCCATTGTCAAACACATTCTCAACTTCGTAGCGACCAAGCCAGCGTGTTGTAAGCTGACCTTGGTTTTCTTGATATCTAGAATCATATAGCAGAGCCCAATCACTAGCAAAGAATTGCTTGGTTTTGATGTGTTGATTGTGTCATTTCTTCCTTTGCTGTTGGACAGCTTCTGTATGCTGTAGGGCAGCTTTTCTCATTTCGTCCAAAGCATTTAGCTGCAGGAGATGTTCTTTATGTGTGTCAGAAATTTCTATATTGAGTTCAAGAACTATCCTCAAAGTTTTATGCTCAAATTCTATGGGCAACATGGCTGTTTTCCCATAAAGCAGTTCAAAAGGTGTAAACCCAGTTGTTGTCTTCCATGCAGTTCTGTAGGCCCAAACTGCTTCAGGAAGTCTACTGCTCCAATCTTTCCTATGGAGTTGAACTGTCTTTGTTAGCATCGCCTCAATTTCCCTATTTGTAACCTCCACCTGACCATTGGCTTGAGGGTGATAGGGGTTGGACTTCCTATGTTTGATTTTATAGTCATTCATTAGTGCAATGATCAAATTGGATGTGAACTGAACTATCTGATCAGTTACCAGCTCTCTGGGAACTCCAAATCTAATGAAAATTTGCTCATACAAAAATTTAGCAACCTTGTTATCACGAGCATGAGTCATTGCCTTTACTTCAACCCACTTTGTTACATAATCCGTGCAAACCAAAATGTATGACTTGTCATTTGATGGTGGATCAATTGGTCCAACAAAATCCATTCCCAGTTTATCAAAGGGGGTGACAATTACCTGTAGGTACAATGGAATTTCATCTGACTTGGTTGGTCTTCCCATACATTGGCATCTGTCACATTTCCTTGTATAAGCTACATCATCCTTGTGTAATGTTGGCCAATAGTATCCTGTTGTAAGAACCTTCATTGATGTTCTCTTTGCTGCAAAATGTCCCCCACACGGTTCATCATGGCAAGCATGCAAGATATCATAAGGCTCATCTTCCCTTACACATCTTCGCATAACTTGATCAGGTCCAGTATAAATCAGACAATTTGCAATCCATGAAAAGTTAAAACTTTTCTCTATTAATAATTTATTTTCTTTTGGGGAAAGGTGAGCTGGTATTCTGCTTGCTGCAAGATAATTGGCAATGTCTGCATACCATGGAGTATGTGCAGCAATGAAAAATAGGTGTTCATCAGGGAACCTATCATCAATGACTTCATGTTCAGCAAGTGCAGTTATTTGAAGCCATGATAAAAAATCAGCTACAACATTAGCTCTTCCTAGTTTATCAATGATTGTAATGTCAAATTCTTGTAACAACAGGAGCCATTTTGCCAACCTACCAGAAATGGCAAGCTTGTTCATCAGATACCTGATTGCTGCATGGTCAGTGTGAACAAATATCTAATAACCTGTGACATAATTCCTAAATTTATTCAAAGCATACACTACTGCTAGCAACTCCTTTTCTGTAATAGTGTAGTTTAGCTCAGGACCTTGAAGGTTTTTACTGATAAAATAGATGGCATGCTCAACTGAGTTTTCATTTTGGCTTAAGACTGCCCCTATACCAAAATCAGAAGCATCAGCATGTATGTGAAAAGGCAAAGTCCATTTTGGACCTTGAAGAATAGGGGCTTTAGTAAGCAAGTCCTTTAGTTGCAGGAAAGATTTTTCACAGGCCTCCGTCCAATCAAATTGAGACTCCTTAGTTAATAAGGCATATAGTGGACTGGAAATTTTGCTGAAATCTTTTATAAACCTTCTATAATACCCTGCATGGCCAAGGAATCTTCTGACATCTTTTTGTTTTGCAGGAGTTTGTAAATTCAGAATAACTTCAATTTTAGCAGGGTCAACATGAATTCCATTCTTGGAAATATGATGGCCTAGAACAATACCTTCTTCCATCATTAGGAAGCACTTTTCACTGTTTAAAGACAAATTTTGCTCTCTGCACCTTTTCAATACTTTTTCTAAATTCACCAATGATTCTTTAAATGTAACTCCATAGGTAGTGAAGTCATCCATATAAATTTTCATACAGTCCTGAAATATATTAGCAAAAATACTAATTACTGCTCTCTGAAATGTTGTTGGCGCATTGCATAGACCAAAAGGCAAGACTGAATAAGAAAATGTCCCCCATGGACACGTAAAAGTGGTCTTATCCTGATCTTCAGGGGCAATTTTTATCTGATTGTACCCACTGTAGCCATCCAAGAAGGAAAAATATCTTTTACCAGACAATGAGTCTAACACTTGGTCTACAAAGAGTAATGGAAAGTGATCTTTTTTAGTGGCAGTATTCAACTCTCTGTAATCTACACACTCTCCATTTTCCTCCTTTTTTAGGGACAATAACTAACAGAGAAACCCACTGACTGTCAGAAATTGGATAAATAAAACTAGCATCAAGCAACTTTTGAAGCTCATTCTTAACTATTTCTCTAAGTGCTGGATTAATTCTTCTTTGAAGCTACCGAACTGGTAAACAGTCTTCTTTGATATAGATCCTATGAGTACAAATTCGAAGATCTATTCCTTGCATGTCCCCATATTCCCATGCAAAATTTTTTTGCTGATCTTGTAGCATTTTAAATAGGACAGCCTGTTGAGATTGTGATAGCTTGCTATTGATATTCAAACAGTGACCTGGAGACAATTCTATCTGCTTAGTGAGATCACTCATAGAATCAACAGGTGATGTTTGTACCTCTTGTGGAAGCAAGTTATGAAAAATTGCAGGAAATTTAGGCAGCAAACTCTCAGAATTTAGTTGTTGCAGGAAACATTGTAGATGACTGCTATTTGGATCAGATGTACTACCCGTATCAAAGTTAGACTGCAGAATTTGAAAAAGCAAGGCATCTTCATTCTGAAATTGTGAGAATGGATCAGTTTGAAGCATCATTAATTGAACCAATGAATTGGCTTCTTCAGTTTCTTCCCCCACATCTGGCCAAACAGGTTGGGACAAATCTGGTTGAAGTCTAGCCGGTGGATACAAAGCCAATTTTTTTGTGGATTGTCCATCAAAAATAGTCATATCTCCAGAATAGCATCCTATAAAAGTATCAATAGTTGCTAACCATGGTCTACCTAAGATAACTGGGTATCCTCCTGAAGTTTCCTTAACAGATAATATTGTAAAATCAGCCGGATACTCCCAAGATTCAAGAGTAACAATTACATCTTCCACCATTCCATCAGGTTTGACTGTAGAGCTATCTGCAAGCTACAGGACTATAGGTATAGACCTAATGTTTAGAATGTTCAAATAGTCCATAGAATGTTTTGTCATGACATTGATGGCAGCACCAAGGTCAATCAAAACATTTTTTACAATGTGGCCATTTATATGTATTTGTACCACAGGACTTCCAGGGTCAATGTACTTTGGAATGACTACATTTCCCAATATTATATCAGCCAATTTCCATAAGACATGAATTGTTTGGGGATCCTTTTTCTTCCATCCAGGCTTCTTCAAATAGGCCTCTTTAATGGCTTTGCCAAAAATAGGAACATCTTTAATGGCCTGAAATAAAGGGATTTGAATTTGTACATTCTTGAGCTGATCCAGAATGTTAAAAATGGATTCTTCCACGGATTTAAATGTAGTACTTTGTAACCTCTGAGGAAAAGGTGGTTTGTCTTGACTTTGCAAAATAGACTCCTTAGAAACCGTATCAGTTATAGGCATATGCTTAATAGGAACATCGGGTGCAATAGGTTCTTCAAGGGGAGAATCTAGCATCTCAGTAAGTAGAGGCGGTTGTGGAGCAGGAAGAGTAGTTCCAGACCTCAAATGGATATCATGAATGTTTAAGGCATAACCTGGATATTGGTTAGCTTCAGCAAAATACGTGGGCTGTTGTGGTTGCTACTGTTGCTTATTATTGAGATTTGGGAACGGCTGAGCAGGCATAGGTGTTTGTTTTGGAGGGCCAATATTTGTGACAGTTGCTGCAGGAGGTGCATGAGGGCCTGAAGTTGTGGCTGTGGAAGCTGCAGGAACCCAGGGGACTGGTTCTGCCATTGCTGAGAAACTCTCCATTGAGGACTCTGCTGCCAATTACCTTGGGGTGGGGTCCATTGTCCTTGTGGCTGCTGCCAACCTCCTTGAGGAGATTGTCATTGAGGGGTCTGATAATTAGGCCAATTTAGTTGAGATGTATTCCAAGGTGGTGGTGGTCCATATGAGGGTTGCCATTAGTTATTATAGCTAGAATAAGGATTACCAAAAGTCAAAAGGTCTTGAGGTATACCTTGTCTCTGAGCCCATGGTCTCCTTTGTGCAACATAGAACACTTGATCATCATCACCTTCTACTGGCTTAAAGTCAGTAGGTAATTGCTTAGCTTCCAGATTAGCCACCATCTTGCATCTGCAGTCTCGTTTCTGCTGCCTGCAATGTGGACAAAACTTTGCCAAAATTGCTTCAGCTGCCTCATGTTTCTTCCGAGCTTGCATAGTGTCCAGTTGTGTAGCCATATTGTTAATAATATCCTGCTTGAAGTCAGACAACAAATTTGTTATCTCCATCCAGGAAACTCCACTAGAAGAAGACTTGCCCACAGTAGGTCGATGACCTCTACCCTTCTTCACATTTGCTCGAGAGTAATTAAGGCATATTTTCTTAATATCATCCCAAGGCAGTTGGATTATATCACCTCCTCCCATCAGGTCCAGGGCGTCTATACAAGTATCACTGATTCCCCTTAGAAAGAGTAGCTTATGAGATTCTTCGTTGAGAGTGTGGTCTAAATTCTTTTTTAGGGAAAACAAGAATCTTGAAATATAATCCTCCAGACTTTCATCCTCCTTCTGCTGAATTCTGAATATATCGTCTCCCTTACTGCCACTCTTACAATATTCCTTATATTTTTCAAAGAATTTTGTTTGCATGGCTGCCCAACTATCAACACCTCTTCCCAAACTCATGAACCATCTGAGAGCTTTGTCCTTCAAGGTGGAAGGAAACAACTTCAATTTGTGAGCATCTAAAGTGTAGTCATAACTGCGACAGAGGATATCAAACTCAAACAGGAAAGTTTCGGGTCCTCCGTAACTAGACCGTAGAATTTGGGAGGTAATGAAGAAGAAATATTTTTAAGGTTGTCAGTATCTCGCTAGGGAACAATGGGAAACTCAAAAGCAGGTGGATTAGGTGGATTATTTGCCATATTTGCGTGTTGGAATATCAGAGCAAATGGATTTTCCTCAGGTTCTTCGTCAGCTGGGTTAAATGGTAGTTCAACAAATAGGTTTTCAGGGAGGAACCTTCCCAGTGCGTCTCTTCTTCTTCTATGCATGCAATAAAATAAATGGTATTTGAAAAGAACTTGAAAATATTGAAACAACTGACTAAACTACCGCTAAAAATGGTCACGCACACAAAAGGATATAAAAGTCACAGCAGAACTAAACCTGGGAATTGGACATTCCAACAGGGGACTAACATTTTCATGGTCGTTCATTTACTTTATCAAACCAGGGTGTGTATACTTGAAATGGAGCAGCACGGTATGTGCACTAAGAACTAGTTTCCAGTCACCATCTATAGAAAATAAATGCTTAACAGTACTACAATGTAAAGCTTTTTAACTTAAACACAACTCGGCTAAAACAAAAATCATAGCAGCTATTTAAAGGACAAACTGTGAACTGGCTTTATGCTATAGGAACAGACACAGGGATGGATTCCCGATGCTGCAGGAACAATACAAAGTTGAGTTTGCGTTGAAATCTACAGATATAGATTCTAACTAGTAATCAGCATGAAATGAATAGTTAATCACAACAACTTGCTACAGAATACTTACTAAGTGGGCCCCCTTAGCAAGCATCAACTTAGATTACACAAGAAGTTGACTCAAAGCTTCATCGATTTTTATTCATATTCAGAACCAGGATACATCGATTACTCTGTTTTGAAAATAAAACTTAACACCGAACTTTATTACTTGTTCAACTTAATTCTAACACATACTATTTCATCCTCGTTCACTCATGCAGGAGGAGCGGTTATTTAAATGAAAAAGACAACTAACTAATTAACAGAGGAAGTTGTGATCATAAATATATTTTGAATCCGCGGAACAGATATTCATAAATGAAAGTCTATCTACTCGACGCGACCCAGAGAAAATATAGCATTACACATTCCCTAGATTAAAGGACCGTTTAAGCATCTTCCCAAAGATTCGGTCAAAAAGTTATTACTGGAACGACTTCTTTAACAAAGTCGAGATTCTTGCACTTGATCAGCTTCAGCTCCCTCCAACAATCCTGCAATAAATAACAGAGGCGAAGCAAAGCATACACACAAGTGACACATCATCTATTCATTAATCACATGTTAATCCTATTCCATTATCCAAAATCATAAGCATACATCAGCGATGCGGGCAGTCAAAAAGGTAATTAATGAAGTTATCAAGCTACAGGAATATAGAATTCATTTCTACAGGATACTACCCGAAAAGTCTTTAATCAACAGATTTAAACAACTATTAACAATAAAAGTAAGAGTATCAAAGTTTCAAACTATGAGCATATTTAAGGCTCATCACTAATTATAGTTGATTGAATTCTCTCTCCATGTATTGTGTAGTGTTATCAGTGGATTTTCCAATTTTTATTATTTATGAAAAAATATAATAGAAGCTATTTTTCTTTTATTGATTACATAAATCATATAGTATGTTCACAATGTCTAAATTAAAGTTCATGTAGACTATAGAGAGAATTTTCTAAGCACTTTGTTATGTATCAAGTGTTTAGTTACTTAGTGAATAGTTTCTAGATGTGTTTTAATATTGAGGGCATGGAAGTAAAATTTTGGATATCAGTCCAATAGAAGTTTAAAGTAGATGCATTGAGGGTGGTGATCATGGTGTCACGAAGGTTCTTGTATGTATGGAGCTTTGGTATAACATGTTCATTTATGAGAGTATGTCATGTTGGTTATTGAGCTGACTTGTTTGTTGGCTTTGAATTCTTAAATATCCTCTTGGTCCTTTTGGATTATAGTACTTACATGTTTTAAATTCATGTTGGTTAGATATGTGGGTTTTCATTTTTCTTTCAAGATGTGTGGCTTTTCATATCCGTGATAAGTTTATTTCCAATTTAATATAATGTGTTTCAAAACCTATAGGTCTTCTAGAAACTAAGTGGATTCATTTTTGTGTGCATGTCCTTGAAATGGATGGTTTTGTAAGTTATACATGTTTAACTCAAATCTTGGGTTTTGTAGATATACAAAGAGATTATTATTTAGACTGTCTGATGGGAATGTTGTTTCATGCAAGATAGTTGTAGGTTTGAATGTATGGTTTGAGGAGGTTTGTAGACTTATCATTAGCGAGGTCTTTATACATAATCAATCACTCAAATCTATGTTTAATCTAGTATTTGGTTGATGAAGGATCAACAGGATTCTCTCACTATGTCTTATTCACTTATTATTGATGTAAATGTTGAGTTTTACCGCTCTTGGATCTATATTGTGGTAGATCTATGTTGTATTATGAGTTATATAATCTTATAGGTTGTCTATATCTATAGGTTGTATATAGAACTTAAATATAGGCTGTCTATCTTAGACACTTGGAATACTAAGAGGGGGGTGAATCAATATTCACTAAAATTCATTAACTTTATCAAATTAAAGATCCATTCAAAGCATCACATTAAACTTGTAGTAATAGAAAGGAACATATAAAGCATGCATCACATCAAATAACATAATAACACTAGATTTACGTGGAAAACCCTAGAAATGGAAAAAACCATGGTTAGGATTAGCTCACAATATATTATAACCAGTTATAATGGAGATTAGAGAATGGTGGACTCACTGTCCAAGGACTCACCATCCAGAAAGAAAGAATGCCTCACTGCCCAGAATAGAAAAAGAGGAAATAGTGGCTCACTACCAAAATGAACTCCTAATAATGCATCTACAACATGTCGAAGATACAATTCCAATTAAGCTCTGAAAACTAACTTAACACACTTCATACTTCACCACTACACCTTTTTTACTTCACACAACACTAGATTTTGCACACACTTTACACACACTCATAATCTTCTTCACACAATGAATCAAACTCGTATATATTCTACAACTAACAAAAACATCAATTAGGTCAACTTAATTGCATGAATCGTGTACCACATAACCTATCAACTTAAAACATTTACACACATGCCTTGCAGAATAAACCAAAACTTGTATAACACCAAAATTGGTCAATATGACCTATAATCACTCCCATAAATCCTCTCCTTACATACTTCTACTCCACACGACCCTAAAATCCTTAAGTCGGCGCCAAATAGCAAAACTAGTGAAGTAATAACTGAATAAACCAACTTTTCATTCACAACTCAACACACAAACCACCAAAACACTTGCCACTTAGAGCACACATACTTTTGATGTCTATAAACACATCCTCAAAACTGCATAGCATAATACTCATCCGCGATAAAATGTGGAGAATTCTAATATGCACTCTATACCAATAACACTGCTATTACAAAGCTCGATACTCGATCAACATTATCTTCAACATTATGCACTCTATACCAGTAACAAGCCCATTATACAACTTTGCTTCAGTTACCTCATATCCAAGCTCCAGAACCCAAACTATTCTAGGTTCAACTGCTTCCATAAGGCATTAATCTCTACTAACCATGAAGGTTGTATCACTCTTTTTCTTTTCAACTACACTTGGTAGAATTTTATACCTTTCTTGCATTTTTCGTTGAAATGTCTTAAAGAAACACCATAATGTATAGATTTTTGGGTTTCTAGGTTTCCTATCCATCTCAAATTATCTCTTATTTGAATAGCAACCAAAATATTATTTAACCATACAATGATCTTGGCTTTGGTCACTTCTCTAAGAAAGTAAAATAGCAAACAAATAACTAGGGTACCATACTAGAAGGCGTACCTTGATTCTTTTGTCTTCTAAATGTTCTCCATCAACTGTTGTCTTAGGAACTCGCACAAATCAATATCTTCACCATTCTTCACCATCTAGTGAGTTGTGTGGATTACGGTGGCTGACACAGAGTTCTCTCTATTTGTATAGAAAATTTTGTACCCAATCATCATAGACGCATACTTCACCGCCAAATCATCTATATCATTCATCGTTAGGGCTCATTTGTCAAACTTCGCTCCAATGAGCTTCTTTACCACATCATTTTTCATAGCCTTTATTGTCAAAATTTATCCATTTCAGCAAAATCCTATAACAACCCTAATACCTTCCTTGTTTATTATGTGCGACATATCCAACCACATGAATTTATCGTGAATTCAGCTTAGCACATATTTAACCCACTCATCCCCATAGAAGAAATTGGGGAAGTTATTCCATACATCCAATTTCTTCTCTGTTAAGCTCTCATATTCAGGTTTTAGTTGAAAATAATCTCCAACCAACACATTCAACCAATATTATGTCATCTTCTCATGATCATGCTCTTCCATTTTACTATGAATGTAGATTCACCTAAGTAGCCGGTTCGGGTTTGGGTTCGGGTTCGGGTTCGGGTTCGGGGATTCGGTTCGCCGGTTCGGCAAAATTTTTTGGGGGGTGGGTTCGGTTCGTCTTGGGTTCGTTAGTAAAAATTACAAAATATGTAAAAAATATATATATGCAGCCTAGAAGCATGAATTAGGATTAGAATTTAGAATATCACATAACTGATAACATCATATAAACAACAAAACCACCATAAACTTGAATGTTATTTAAAACATGCATGATAAATATTCATTGTTCAAACTTCAAGCTCAATATTACAACACTTTCAAAGTTTTAATCATCATATGGATTCTCTAGATCATCCATATCAATGTCAACATTGACATTAGATGAAGTAGGAAGACTAGATGAATCACAAGTGCCAATGGCACCATCACTAGCACTACTAATGTGCCCATGCCCCTGTTGGATATCCTCATCCTCATATGCAATATGTTGGGAACTGCAAGCATCCAAGTCAGTATCCTCTGGCACTATATCCCACAACTTCGTCTCCCCGTCCTTGTAGTTAGGTTGTTTGTGTGAAAGGAGACGCAAGTTGGAATGCACATATACTAAGTTCTCCGCTTTTTTTGACAGCAATTTATTGCGCTTTACTGAGTGGATGAAAGAATATGTGCTCCAATTCCTCTCAGATGCGGATGAACTAGCAACCTATGAAGACAAAGTAAACAATTAAAAATTTATAAATGGAATTATGAAACTTTTAAAACTAAAATATGAAAATTTATTAAACTTACTTGTGATAAAATTTTGATTGCAAGGGGCTGCAAATTTTGGAAGTATTGTCCATGGAAGTACCACCAAGAATGAGCATCCTTTAAGAACCTATCACGGGAGGCATCAACATCTAGATGATTTGAGTGCACAAAATCAGTGAACTCATCCGTGACTACACTCCGCAAATCTCGATCAGGGAAGAGTCTCACAAATGCTGCCTTGTACCCTTCAGCCACTTCTAAATCTCTATATGGAGGAAGCCTTCCTGGTTGTGAAAGAACCTGAGAGCTGTAGTATTTTGGAGTCAATGCAAAGGCAAGAAGGTGTAATGGAGTTGTCATTTTGTTCCATCTTTCTTCAACAATTGTATGCACTTGTTTGAAGAAAGTCTCTTCAGGGTCTTGCTCTCTTGCATTTATGGTGCACTTGATCTTCTCAAGCATTGAGTCTATACCATCATATATTTGTCCAATGCATGGCTTGTCCATGTCAGTATAGCGAATCATACTCAAAATGGGCTCGGTGAAGCTAAGGAGATACTCCACACGATCCCACCATGAGTCATCTAATATCAGGCTCTTAATTCTTGTTGCTCTTTCAGTGCTGCTTTGCCTCCATATAGACCAATTGGTGCTAATTACCATGCTAGAAAGTGCTTGCCTAACTTTCACAAGTCGTCTCAAGACGATTGTATTAGAGGCAAAGCGGGTTTCTGCAACCTATTGCAAATTAAAAATAATAATTAATATTTAAAAATAAACTTTAAAGAAGAATTTAAATTAGATTGAACAATCAAATTATGAAAATCAGAAAATGACAAATGTAAATATTACTTCTCTTACCTTCAATAGCTCCAATTTTGAAAATGTTCTAAAGATCCCTTGAGACAAGTGGTGGTTGGTGACGAACATCTGAATGTCCTCAGCCTCAGTATACAATTGTTTGATCCATTCAATTTTATTCCCAATCTTTTGCAGCATAAGATTGAGTGAATGGACCGCACAAGGTGTCCAAAAGATATGTGAATATCTTTCCTCAACCAACAACCCTGCAGCTCTACAATTCTTTGCGTTGTCCGTTACAACTTGAACAACATTGCGGGCTCCCACTTGCTCAATGGCTGCAATAAGAATATTAGCAATAAATTGCCCATCTTTTACTTGCCCCTCACAATCCACGGCTTTCAAAAACATTGCCCCTTTAGGGGACACCGCTATGACATTGATCAAAGGCCAATTTTTTGAGTCCTTCCAACCATCTGAAACAATGGACACACCTGTCTCAACCCATGAATCTCTTATTGGCTTCAATGCATCTTCAACCAACTCAACCTCCTTTTCCAATAAAGTGCTACGCACCTTCTCATAACCCGGGCCCTTGTACCCTTTTGGAGCTTCATTAACCGCTCTCAACATCTCTTTCCAATATGGAGAACGAACAACATTAAAACATAGTCCATTGGTATATATGCATCTTGCTACACATTGGTCGGCAAGGGCTCTACTCTCATTTTGAAATGCAACTTCCAAAGGTCCCTTTGCTCTCTTGTTTGCAAAAGGTTGTGCACTTTGAGCTTGAAGATTTGGAATGGCCATAAATGGGTGGTCTTCTACCACAATATTGGGATTGGTATTAGATGGGGGCTGCATTCCCTTTGATTTTTTATTTGACAAAGGGTGATTTCCTTTTTGGGCTTCCCGTTGATCTGCTAGTTCTTGCTCCATAATGTATTTTGCAACTGTCTCAGGTTGAATAGGGGCATCTTTCTTTCCAGGGCAAGGTGAGATGCCTTTTCCACTTATGCCACACAAATGTGCTTTCACCCTATGGTATGAACTAGAATATTGAACATCACACCCATTGCATTTCCAAACATAACCACCACCACCTGGAAGCTGTCTTATCATTTCAACATACTGCCATAGAGGAGAATTTGCATTTGTTTTGAACTTTGGGTTTGGTTTAGCTATGGAGCCGGAGGTAGAACCCATTGACATTGTGATTCCTATGGCAATTTGTTTTGCAAACAACACATTCAAAATTTGAATGAAAACAAAATATAATAATTTTTTAAAAATTAAAACCTAGCTCTTTTGAATCTTGCACAATGTATACATTCATAGAAGAACAGAAAAAAAAAGATGCAAAACAAAGTTTCTGTTTGTAAAACAAAAAAAAAAGAATGAAAAAATGAGAAAAAAATGAGAAAAACATACCTTTTTGCAAAAATAATCTTCAACAATCTTTGTAGCAGCCAATGAACACTTGCAAATCTGTAGGAATGGCAATGCAATCGTTGTAGAAGCTTCAACAATCAATATTCAACTCCTTTTGTCAATCCAACAAGTTAAAATAAGAAGTCAGCCTCTTGGAATGAAAATGCTTGTTTGCAAAACAAATGAATGAAAATGAGGCAGTTTAGGTGTTTAACATGTTTTAGAGGTCACTTTTAGGGTTCCCATGGGCGTGGGTCAAAGTCAAAGGGAAGGAAACATTAAAAAAAACCAAAAAAAATCACTTTTTTGCCGCCCAGACGCCCGGGTTCTGCTTGGGTTCGCCTTGGGTTCGCCCGGGTTCTACTCGGGTTCGCCCGGGTTCTTCACCGGCGAACCAAGGCCCAAATGCAAGGACCCTAGCCGAACCAGCATAAGGACTGGACCAGGACCCGGACCCATGGCGAACCCGGACCAGGACCCGGGCCAGAACCTGAAGAACCGGCTACATAGAGATTCACACATCCTCTGTATACATTACATCATATGGAACCCTTGAAAATGCACCTTCAAGATCTGATTCCATATATTTGAATGGGTAATTCTTAAATTTAGGTCTTGGTTGCTCTAAAATATCAATTACTTAAGAAGTAAACATCTTGAATCTTCACACAGGTAGGGTTTAGAAGAAAAATCGGTCAATACCTTTAGATTCTGTCGATAGGGTTTCAAACGACACTTCAGAATCACTTCAAATCACCTTTCCTATGCTCTCCACTTCAATTGCTCAGTTACAAATGAACTTAACATATGTGAAATTACATATAAATTCCTTTCTAGTGACCTAATATACATTGGTTGCAGCTAATAAAGTTAGGTCAAAAAAGCTGGAAAACTTACACAGTATCATCACCTGTACCTTCAATCACTCCACAAATCTTCGGAACAAGATATTTCACACTAGAGATACCATCAATAAATTAACCATGTCAATCTACACATGTACCAATATGTTGAAGGCATCAACACCACATCTTTGGTTGGGGCATTGAATGTTTTATGTTGAAACTCCCCCTGAGCCAAAGCTCTTTATCTAGTTTCTGGAGGAGATATTTGTGTGCTAGGGGTTGGCACAAACTCGCTATTCACTTCACTCTTTCCTTTTTATTCCATGTCTTGTTCACTTCCTTCTTCATCTCAACCAAATCAACCTTCTTGACCGAATTAGTCTTCTTCTATGAAACAGAGAGTTTCACGTTCTTTCTTTTGCAAAACTTAGCTATGTGTCTTAGTTTATTGCATTTGTGACAAATGACACATTTTTCCTTAACAAACTTACTTCTTTCCATTTTAGATCAACATTCAAAAGCCTTATGCCTAAAGCCATTGTATGTATAACAATAACCATTGAAATATTGAAACATCATACCATTATTATAAACATTCATCATTTGAATTCTGCATTCACTAGCTTTATTACCAAATCTATTGCATGTAAAATAATAACTGGAAAAGGATTGAAAATTCGGATTCATTCTGCTTCTATACTCTATAGCCCTATGTCTAAATTTATTGCAAGAGTAACAATAACCATTAAAGGATGAATAGCTTTGTGTAGTGGTTGTCCGATAGGAGGCCTTTTGAAATCTTTCTTCTAGTTCCGGACCTATTTGATATTGCTCTTCTTATCATTCCTCTTTTCAACATTGTTTGAAGTTTGATTCTCCTTTAAACTTTCTCCTTTTTCAAACCCTAATCCTTCTTTGTCCTTAGAAGCCTTTTGATTTATAATCATTTCATCAAGTAGGGTGGAGGTCTTCTTGAATTTGTCTTCTAGAATCTTTTCTTTCTTGAGATCTGATCTCAAAGTCACAATTTCTCATTCAAGCTTTGAACATTCTTCAAATTTATCTTTCAATTTCACATTCAAGAAGTCTTCAACTCTTTTTAATTCAACTTGTACTTTTAGAATACTGATTGTCCCATTTGATTGCTTGATCTTCTTATTTGTTTCCTTGAATCTTTTTTTAGCTTTCTTGAGTTGTTCCCTCAACTTTTTCATATATTCAACTTCTTGAGTTGTTACCTTTAAATTCTTTTTTCTTACATTATCCTTTATCCATATCATCAAGAGGTGATTTGAGTTCTCCTTCCATATCAACTTCATAGTCCTCTTTAGTAAACCCTTCAGGGATAATCTCTTCTAGAGGGATAAGATGCTTCCTTGTAGCCCATATGTTCAACCTCCAAGATCTCCCTCAATGATCAAGCCAATAGAAGGAACCAAGCTCTGATACCAATTGTTGAACACCCAGAATACTGAGAGGGGGGTGAATCAATATTCATTAAAATTCATTAACTTCATCAATTTAAACATCCATTCAAAGCATCACATTAAACCTGCAGTAATAGAAAGGAACATATAAAGCATGCATCATATCAAAGAAAACAAGAACACTAGATTTATGTGCAAAACCCTAGAAAGGGAAAAACCACAGTGAGGATTAGCTCACAATATATTATAACTAGTTACAATGGAGATTATGGAATGATGGACCCACTGTCCAAAACGAACAAATGGCTCATTGTCAGTGGCTCACTACCAAGGGCTCACTGCCTAGAATGGAAAAAGATATAGGAAAGAATGGAAAAAGATATAGGAAAGAGTGGCTCACTGCCAAAATGAACTGCTAATAATACATTTGCAATAATGTTGAAGATACAGTTCCAATTAAGCTCTGAAAACTAACTTAACACACTTCATACTTCACCACTACACCTTTCGTACTTCACACTACATCACATTTCACACACACACTCATAATCTTCTTTGCACAATGAATCAACCTTGCATATATATCACAACCAACCAAAACATCAATCAGGTCAAGCTAATTGCTTGAACCATGTACCACATAACTTGTGTCAGCTTAAAACTTTAACACACACACCTTGCAGGATAGACCAAAACTTGTATAACACCAAAACAGGTCAGCATAACCTATAATCACTCCCATAAATCCACGCTTTATATACTTATACATTGTACAGCCCCAAAATCCTTAGGTCGACACCATATAGCAAAACTCATGAAGTAATAACTAAATGAACCAACTATTTATTTACATATCGATATGTGGACCACCAAAACACTTGCCGCTTGGAGCACACATACTTCTAACATCTATAAACACTTCCTAAAAACCACTTAACATAATACTCATTCATGGTAGAATACAAAGCATTCCAATATGCACTTTATACCAGTAACACTGCCAGTACAAAGCCTAATACTTTGTCAACATTATCTTCAACTATGGAAGACATACAACCTTGAAAATTTGGATTTGACCACCTTAAATACACATCAACACCTCAAAACCGCATGATAAGATATTGCATAGTGGAGCAATGTGGACCATAAAATTGGTTCATTGTAACAATGAAATTGCACTCTAAGACTTTGTCAATTATTCACACCATTTGGTCTTCTCAAGACCAACACTTTTGTATTTCTACAATGGATTATCATCAATGACAACACCATACACCATCCATGCACCATCATGCTCATGTTGCCAATAGTCCATACCGATAAATCATTGTAATGTTGATGGTGCCTTATCACAACAAGGTTTAGCTATAATCTATTTAAATTAATGATATTCTAGTGTTCATGATCCTTTCGCCATAATGGTGCATTGATGTTGTGTAGCAAAGATACAATGAGATGGATGGATGGAGCACCTTGGGATATTTATGAGGCTATCCTACGAGATTACTTTTAATAACTTGTAAAAGTATCTTCTTTGAACCTATAAAAATAATATTTTTAGAGATCATGGTTTTACTTTTCCCTTTAGAATCTCTTGATGTTAGAGTTGAGTACTCTAATTATGTGGAGGGCACGAATGATCTTAAATTAGGAGATGTTTCTCATGATGCCATGAGTAGTAATAGATCAATTTGTAGCATTGAAAATTATCACCTTTGACAATTTCACACTAGGTTTAGCTCGCCCCTATGTGCTTGAACTTAATTATACATTTATTTTTCCCATTTTATAAACATCTTCAAAAAATTAAAGATGGGATTCAAAATAAGCATTTAATATTTAATACTAATATTTAAGGCCCTAAAAAGGATGGTTCTAGACTAGGGCGCCCAACACCTTTGTCCAACCTATTTTAACCCAATTTTAAATATGTCACTGTTAACATTTTAATATTTAAAAATAAAATTTTATTTGTCAGCTATCGGTATTTAATTTTTGGGAAATTAAAAGAATTGCATCTGAATACAAATCATATTTCACCATTTTAATCCTAGAAAATCAATTGAAAAAATTGAAAATCCTAAGATCCATCAAGGTAGTTACAGGGTAGAATTTGTAACAGTATTATAATGCTTTCATCAATCAAGATCATGCTTGCAAGACATTAGGAAGAAGGAAGCAATTATATGCAAGAAGCTATTATGATCAATTATGTCATTTAGTGAACATGTATTGAGTTATACTCTACATGCTAGTTACAACAATCTATTATGTTTTGTGAACTAACCTTTTGCAGGTCTATTAGGCAATCAAGGCATCCATCAATTAATATGTGTGACAACTCGTGGTGTTGATGCAGGAGCATCCAGTGATGTAGGGAAATATTGCATCACCAAAAAAAAATGTTTTCTTTATTTTTCTTTAGTTGTTTTGAGTCCCATGATGGCACTTAAGGGGTGTAAGACAGTTAGAAAAGGTGAAAAATGGTCACTTACTATTTTTATTAAGTTAGCCTAAATGGGCTCATACGGACCTGAAAATTTACCGCAAAGAGCGGAATTGAAAAATATTTCCAATGGCGGAAGAATTGTCCTGATACCCTGTACAGTTTGGGAGATATTAAAGTTTTCATCCCAAGAAATTTCTCCAATACAGCTTCAAATTAAAATTTGAAAAACTTACAAGCCTCGAAACAACTCGAAAAGTGGACAAAATGATCTGCAATGTTTCAATATTGTAGATCTCTTTGACAACTTTCAAACGATATATTATAATAGCAAATCGGACACTCGGATCAAAAGTTATGGCCCCCAAGAAGCTGCCCCAGTAAAAAGTGAATTTCATTAAAATCTCTTCATAGGCAAGAAATCAAATAGTGAGACTTTGGTGTCAAAACAAAAGGGAAAGTTACACTTTCTAGAACATTCTAGGGAGGTTATTGGGTAAAATAAAAGAGCTAAGTGGGGGTTGTAGGTGGTGGCTCCATTAGTGCAGATTGTGGCTCAAAATAATATATTTTCTTTTAGACTTAATTTTGTTGTAATGAATCAAGCACATGAGGTTGTAGCCCTCTAATTTTTGAATCTGTAATTTCACTTTCAGAACAATAATTGAAAGTGGGTTGTTTTCTATCTTGCATTTTTTGTGTTAAATTATTTGTTATTGTGTTTTGTGTGGGGTTTGAGCGGTGTAGCCCTCATCAAGTAGTATCAGAGCAAGTTTTCCTAAGTGTGTAAACAAATCATTGAACATGAGGTAGTTTGCACGAAGACTTGTGGTTGTAGATTTCTAAGAAAAGTGATCAGAATGCCTACGCAAAGAAACCATGGTGGTGGAAGAAATGCCATTGTACCAGAAGAGGGTTTTAGAGCCCTACAGAGACAAGTTCAAGCATTGTAGGAGGAGTTGCATCGAGGGTTTGAGCAAAGAAGAGGAGATGAAAGTGAGGATGAAACTGATAATGAGGAACAGTTCAAAGAAGAACAAGATGCAATAGATCCAGAGCAAGTCGGATTATTTAAGGACATCCCCAAGATTGGAAAAAGGCCAAAGATTGATGTTTCTACATTTTCTAGAAATCTTAACCCAGAAGAGTTGATTGATTGGATCAATGATATGGGGGAGTACTTTGAGTATGAGGAGGTGGAAGATGCTGAGAGGGTCAAATTTGAAAAGACCAAGCTAAAGGATCATGCGAATATTTGGTGGAAAGAGGTACAACTAGAAAGAAATCGAAGAAGAAAAGAGAAAATAACCAAATGGGACCGGATGGTGGACAAATTAAAAAGACAGTTCATTCTAATGGACTATGAACTAGATTTGTTAAAGAAGGTGCAAGGGTTGAAACAAGCAGGAAAATCTGTGGAGTATACAGAAGAATTATATCATGTCCTGATTAGAACAAGCCATTCTAAGGCCAATAAGGAGAAAGTTGCCTATTACATAAATGGGTTGAAGCTGAGTATTCAAGAAGAGTTGAGTTTGGTAAAGAATGTCTACCATTGAAGATGCATATCAGTTTGTTTTGAAGGTAGAATAAAAGTTGAATAGAAGGTTCGAAAGCAAGCAAAGAGGTGGGGGTCGTGGTGGACAGACTAGTGGACAGTCATATGAAGGTTGAAATGAAGATCAAAAGAAGGGTGAAGGATCTAGTAGCAGCCAAAAATAGAAAGGAGATAACACCTACCGTCCTCATGATCAAAATAATGGAGACCAAAGAAGAAGAGGAAGATCTGGACGAGGACCGGGAAGAGGAGGCTTTCATGGAACATGTTTCCAATGCGGAGAAGGACATAGAGCCTACAAGTGTCCTCAACATCAAGGAAGGACAAATAGAAGACCTGAGCGTATGCATGAATTGCACATGTAGATGAAGATGTTGAGTCTTCACATTCTGAGGATGCAGAAAGAGAAGAGGTTCTTATTATTAGAAGAGCCTTGTTGAATAAGGAGAAAGAACTAACTCAAATGAAGAATTTCTTTTGCACCAAATGTAAGTGCGAAGGTAAAGTTTGTAGTGTTATTATTGATGGAGGTAGTATTGATAACCTTGTTTCAGAAGAGATGGTTAGTAAGTTGCGGTTGGAGAGAAGAAGGCATCCAAATCCATACTGGATTGCTCAGTTGCAGAAGGACCATAAAGCTTTGTTAAATGAACAATGTTTAGTAAAGTTCAAGATTGGAAATTACCATGAAGAGGTATTGTGTGATATTATGCCTATGGATGTTTGTCATATGTTGTTAGGTAGACTGTGGCAGTTTGATCAACAAACAACACATGATGGACGTGTCATCATCTATTCTTTGACAAAGGATGGAGTTTGTCATAAGTTGAAGCCCTTGAAATAGGCAAAGGAAAAGGTATCCAGTAATGTCATAATCTGTTTGGTTGACAGAAGAAAATTTTTAGAAGGTATGAAGCATGAACACATGTGTTATGCTTTGATTCCTAGAATTGATAAAGAAGACGATAAAGAGATACCCATAGAGGTTTCACATTTATTGAATGAGTTTCAAGATATTGTATTTGATAATGTACCTGAGAGTTTGCCTCCAGTAAGAAAGATTAGTCATCAGATATACCTGATTCCTAGAGCCAGCTTGTCCAATAAAGCAGCTCATCAAATGACTCCAACAAAGAGTGAAGAGTTGAACAAACAGGTGCAAGAGTTGTTGCGGAAGGGGTTGATTAGAGAAAGTTTGATTCCATGTGCAGTACCTATAGTACTAGCACCAAAGAAGGATGGGGAATGGTAGATGTGTACAGATTCTAGAGCCATCAACAAAATCACCATCAAGTATAGATTTCCCTTGCCAAGAATGGATAGCATTATGGATTGTTTGAGTGGAGCTGAGTACTTCACAAAGATAGATTTGAAGAGCGAATATCACCAAATCTAGATTAGAGAAGGAGATGAATGGAAGATAGCCTTCAAAACCAAGGAGTTATTGTACAAGTGGTTAGTCATGCCTTTTGGGGTAACCAATGCATTGGGCACATTTATGCGTCTTATGAATGAAGTATTGAAAGAGTTTTTAGGAAAATTTGTTATTTTTTATTTGGACGACATTTTAATTTTTAGTAAGACATTGGAGGAGCACCTGATGCATATCCAAAGAATTTTTGAGAAACTAAGGGAGGAGAAGCTGTAAATTAATTTGAAGAAATGTAGCTTTGTGAAGAGAGAATTGGTGTATCTGAGATTTGTTATCTCAGCAGAGGGTCTTAAAAATGATCCAAAGAAGGTGAGAGATATCATTGAATGGCCTACCCCAAGTAGTGTTACAGAGGTAAGGTGATTTCATGGTCTAGCAAGTCTTTACAGAAAGTTTATTAAGAATTTTAGTAGTATTTGTACACCTCTAATTGAAAAAATGAAAGGGGATAGAAAGGATTTTAAATGGATTGTAGGAGCTTAATAAAGAATTTTGATATGTTGAAGAAGAAAGTAACAGACCAACCTACTTTGGCACTTCCATATTTTAATGTCTTTCAAGTAGATTGTGATACTAGTGGCACTGTCATAGGAGTTGTTTTGAGTCAACAAAGTAAGCATGATGCCTATTTTAGTGAGAAGTTGAATGATTCTAAGAAGAAATATTCTATCTATGATTAGTTTTTTTACGCTATAGTTTATGCTTTGAAGAAATGAAGACACTATTTGTTTCCAAAAGATTTTTTTTAATATATTGATCACCAGGCTTTGCAATATCTCAATAGTCAAGGAAAGTTAAATCAAAGTAACTTAAAATGGGTTGAGTTTTATAGAGTTATATTTTTGTTTTGAAGCATAGGAGTGGAAGGTCAAACAAAGTTGCAGATGCCTTGAATAGAAGACAAAATTTGTTGATAGAAATGAATATAGAGGTTGTTGGGTTCAATGAACTCAAGAGTTTGTATCCTGAAGATCTAGACTTTGCAAAAGCTTGGAAGGCTTGTTTGGAACCTGTGACATTGGATAAGACAAGATGGTTGGATTTTTTAATCCAAGAT
Organism: Sequoia sempervirens; assembly: GCA_007258455.2. NCBI lineage: Eukaryota > Viridiplantae > Streptophyta > Pinopsida > Cupressales > Cupressaceae > Sequoia > Sequoia sempervirens. The sequence continues at coordinate 280,879,515 of VDFB02000013.1, forward strand.
GGGATGTTTTTTAGAGGAAGCCAATTATGCATTCCAAGGAGTTCTATGAGAGAGGATCTAATCAAGAAGAAGCATAGTGGAGGATTCGTTGGACATTTCAGTCAAGATAAGACCTTTGCTCTTGTCAATGAGAATTATTATTGGCCACGATTACAATAAGATGCGAAGAAGTTTGTATAAAGTTGCAGACTATGTCAGATGGCGAAAGGAACAAGTTAGAATACTGGATTGTATCAGCCATTACCTATACCTGAGAGGCCATGAAAGGATATTAGCATGGATTTTGTTCTTGGCTTGCCAAGGACATAGAGAGGGAAGGATTCCGTATTTGTAGTGGTGGATAGATTTTCAAAGATGACACATTTCATTCCATGTCATAAGACCAATGATGTTCATATTATATAGTTGTTTTCAAAGAGGTGGCACTGAGATTACATACTCTAACAAAGAGTATAGTTTCAGATAGAGATACCAAATTTGTTGGTTATTTCTGGAGGATATTATGGAAGAAGTTTAAGACATATTTGAAGTTCAATTCTATACACCATCCACAAACTAATGGACAAACAAACGTGGTGAATAGGAGTTTGGGTGACCTGCTAAGATGCTTAGTAGGAGATAAGCCCGAGGCATGGGATTTGATTATACCACAAGTAGAATTTGCTTACAATAATTGTGTCAACAAAAGTATTGGTAAATCCCCATTCCAAATTGTATATGGGAGTAGTCCAAGGAATGTTTCTGAGTTGAGGAAGATGAACAAAGGAGAAAAGAGTAGTGCTAAGGCTGAAGATTTTGCAAAGCACCTAAAGAACTTGCATGAAGAGGTAAGAAATCACATCAATAAGATGAATTCTCAGTACAAAGTTAAGGTCGATCAAAGGAGGAGATTTGAGGAATTTCAAGTTGGCAATTATGTCATGGTTCACCTGAGGAAAGAAAGGTTCCCAATGGGAATGTATAACAAATTGAAAATGAAGAAATTTGGACTATGCAAGATCCTAAAGAAGCATGATTCAGGAAATGCTTATGAGGTAGAGTTGCCTAGTGAAATAAACATTTCTCTTGTGTTCAACATTGTTGATTTGATAGAGTATCATGAAGGTGATATAGAGGATGGGCTAATAAAAGAACAATGGAAAATTCCAGCACCTACTTCAGAGAAGGAAGCAAAAGAAGAAATTTTGGATCGCCATGTGAGCGGAAGTACATGAAACAAGCAGTATGAAGAATATATGGTTAAATGGAAAGGAAGGCTTGTTAAAGATTCAGAATGGTTGTCTAAGGCTGAGGTTAACCGACTTGGTTTCCCTCTAAATTCTAAGAAGTGACAAGGTCACTTTTTAAATTACCCTGGGTGTTTGATGCAAGAGCATCCAGTGGTGTAGGGAAATCTTGCATGACACAAAAAAATGTTTTCCCTTATTTCTCTTTCTAGTTGTTTTGGGTCCCATGATGGCACTTAAGGGGTGTAAGACAATAAGAAGTCAAAAAGGTAAAAAATGATCACTAAATATTTTTAGTAAGTCGGCCTAAACTGGCTCATATGGACATAAAAATTTACCCTAAGGAGTGGAACTAAAAAAAATTCTAGCTGTGAAAGAATCGTCCCAGTACCCTGTACTGTTTGGGAGATATTAAAGTTTTTGTCCCGAGAAGTTTCTCCAATGTAGCTTCAAATTCAAATTTGAAAACCTTAGAATCTTTGAAATAGCTCAAAAAGTGGACAAAACAATCTCTAATGGTTTTGGCGTTGTAGATTTCTTCGATAGCTTTTTAACGATATATTATAATAGCAAATCAGATACCCAGATGAAAAGTTATTGCCCCAAGAAGTTGCCCCACTAAAAAGTGAATTTCATTAAAATATCTTCCTAAGAAAGAAATCAAATGGTGGGACTTTTGGCACCAAATCAAAAGGGAAAGTTACCCTTTCTAGAAAATTCTAGGGCGATTATTAGTTAAAATAAAAGGGTTAAGCGAGGGTTGTAGAAGGTGGTTCCATTAGTGCAGGTTAAGACTCTGGATAATAGATTTTCTTTCAGAGTTGATTTTGTTGTAATGAATCAAGCCCATGAGGTTGTAGCCCTGTAATTTTTGAATCTGTAATTTCACTTTCAAAAAATTAATTGAAAGTAGATTGTTTTCTATCTTGCATTTTTTGTATAGTTATTTGTTATTGTGTTTTGTGTGGGGTTTGGGCAGTGTAACCCTCATTAGGTGTGGCATCACTTCATCAAGGATTTCACATCGAGGTAAAATTGTCCATTATTTATCTTTTTATTTAATTATTATTGTTTTGGCCTCTACTCGACCTAGGGCATGCCCTCTTGATCATCATCATTTGTTGTACGTGGAGGCAAAAATAGAAATACAAGGTTTTGACTTAGGCAAGCTCCTATACAACACAACCTTTCACCCTTTTTTCATGTGTGTGAGTCATATTTGAAAGTTTCAATAGTGGATACTTATAGAAAACACATAACAAACTGTAACCTACATCTCAGAGTTTTCAAACCTAAAAAAAAGTATCTCAGTCTAAGGCGTCCAACACCCTTGTCCCTACAACTCAGCCTTAGATTTTAATCACAGGTTCCTCTCTGTATCTCATTCTCAAATCTAAAGTTGTTCTATGGTTTTCTATTTCTATCTATGCAATAAATTATATTTTCAAATCTAGGGTTATATGTCAAATAAGCTTATTAAAACATACATCAAATTTATCATCTATACAACTCAAAAGGACATAAACCCTAGGAGATTAGCTCTCCCTTGTTGCAAAAAAAATCATCAACCCTAGTTGGTTTATGTTTAACTATGGAGTCAAGTGAAAAGAAACTAATCCTAGTTGGATCTAGGATCACTTTTCCCACTCAACACAATTATAGTGGGAACTTCGGCGGTAATGTCATATTGTGTCATGGTGGACTCTAAATCTTTTCTTTTTGCAATTATGGTAAGATATATGTACTCTTAGGCATAGATATATTAATTAGAAGTAGATAATCTTCTATGATGAAGATGTAATTTATAATGTCTTATGGAGTTACTAACTCTGCAATTAGAACTTTGACAATGATTTGAGGCAGTCTTCTAGTAATAAGTATAGTGGTCATTTTGCCTTGGGAGCTTTTGGAGATTGCAAGCATGTAGTTGGAGTTTAGTGGCATGAGATGGTCTTTTGAGTGCTCACAAATACTAGATAGATTGGGTAAGGCTTGAGATCTCTTATTTATAGGAGTAATATGTTTGAAAAGTGGCACTTTGATGAGGTTTCAATAGGAATGTTAAGGAGCCTACACCTAGAGATAAACCTAAATTCAACATGGATTTGATAAAGAGATTATTCATGGTGAGTCATGGTGTCTTGGTGTATCTCAAGAGGAGCAATCTCATTCCCCACTCTTAGTCCATTTAATATTAAATCATCTAATAGGTATTACCCAATTTATTTTTAGATAAATTTCATTTCATGCTTTATATTTTCATGAGGATTAGTCTTGAGTTGTGGATGTCTATTTTGGAGGACTTCTTTAAGGATTGCTTGATATGGTTTCTTTTCCTATGTCTCCTTATGCATACATGATTTTATTGTGAAGATAATTTTGAGTAGTACAAAGGATGGTTTTGGGCCTATTCTATTATTGAAATAATAGATATTTATTTATTTGATCCTTTGGTTTGAGAGGCTTACATCTTGACTAGTCTATCGATATATTAATATGTTTCACCTTTGGGTTGAATGATTGGATGTTCAGGAGAATTTTCTATTTGACATTTCTATTTGGGGTTTTAGGAAGGATATCTTATTTATCATAGTTCTAATGCATTATTATTGATAGAAGGACATGGTTTCAATATTTTTCCTATGGTCTAATGCTTATTTCTAGAGGTTCATGTTTACATGACATTAGAGTTAAGATTTAGTGGAACTATTGTGATCACTACAAATTCATTTAAATTTTCTAATGTTGAGAACTTGGGAGAGCTATGGAGATTAGAGGTGATAGAGTGATTTTATAATGGTTTATTTTACATGTTTATAGATCTTTATGTGTGTTCTTTGGAACTAGTTTGTATTGGTAGCATTAGCCACACCCTTCCTATGAGAGTGTTATCAATAGAATTTTGGATGCTTTGATTAGTTTTAGATTTGGCATTACCCATGGTTGTGGATTGGGTTACATGTGTTGATAGAAAGAGGCCTATATTAGATGATGAGTATACCTTCTTTTTAAGTATAGTTAGTTAGATGTGTTAGCAACTAGTTGTGGTTGTTGTTCTAGTTTTAGTGAGTTCTTGGAAACTACTCGAGCCTTGTTGTTATCATTGGATTTGGTGCTTATGCTCAAATATTGAGTTGACATAGGATTCAATGATGCTTACCTTTGATAGTTAGTGTTTTATCACCTTTAAATAAGATCTAACCTATGATGCACTAGCATTATGGAGGATTAGAGGGTTCTTGTTGGAGATGGTCACCTTGATTATTGTTGTAAGTATGTTGAGGAAGCACATGGATCTTTTCTTTTTGATACATTAAGCAATATATACAATATACAGGAGACTATTAGGAAACTTGTGTTATACACCTTGATAAAGTTAAAATTATAAAATAAATATTTAATTATTGTGCATCCTATAGATATGGATACCACATAGGTTAAGCATTCTTGGGGACACATATATTATATGGACATTGGATTAAATATTTAATATAGGCACCACATTGGAAAAGATATTTAATATTGGATTCACTTGGATAAAAAAATAAAAATTCGGTGTCATTGTTTAATGGCCTCATGGTTTTGAGACATATGGTTTATGTAATACCACTTAGTGGTTTTGTGTAACTTCACCATTATAAATGAAAGCACTTGAGTAGTTGTTGAGGTTGACTTGTGGAAACTTTGACTTATTTGTTAAAGGTCAGATTGAGAATCGCTCATTGTTTGTATATATGATTACATGAAGCTTGGACTGGAAAGTGTGGTTACATGGTTCTCATTTGCTTGTTGGAGGAGTGAAAATTAGTTAATTTGATGCTTCAAATACCTTGCATGGAAACTCTACAAGTTTATGGCAATATTATTCTATAGATAATATATTGAGTTGTGGATACTTTTGGAGGCTATATTTTTCCTAAAAGGGTTTTCCATGTCTACATAAGGTGTTTTCTTGTGGATATGCTTTATTGTTCTTTTACATTTTGGAATCTAAATACTTGTTTTTCTTTTGCTTCTCTCATGAGAGTTATATGGAATTAGTTTATTTTTCTTGTAATTTCTTTTCAATTGAGACCAAGACTTGTTGTTCATAATTAATATATACACATCCATATACATAGTCATATATGAACACATACATCACATATGAGACACAATATTTGACCCATGCTTATGCACATGTTATAGGCCCACACATAGGGAGCACCCATCTACAACCATTATGTGCCTACACATATTATCTACTTATACCATTATGTACCTACACATATTATCCTGCACCTAGAACCACATTGGTGGCATATACCTTTCTTGGTGATATATGCATAATTTACATGATTTTTATCTAGCCACTAGGGCTACCTCATCTCTCTCATTTGCCCATACTGAGGAAATATGTGCAATTTCATGATAATTTCCAATCTATGATTTTCACACTCATAATGTAATATGACTTACTTATTTCTCATATGATACATTATGAAATTTATTACTTTTCATGATTTTTTTGCTTAAATTTATTGCAATTACTTTTCATGTACTATTTTCCATCTCCTTCCATATTCAAACACAACCAATTAAACATGGAACATTCTATTTAAACACTAGACTATGTTTAGATTATAAATAGTTACAAATTCCTATACAAAGAATCCTCACTTTTTCCAAATGGATATTAACCACATGACTTGGTTGAGACTAAAGTGCCATACCACTCTACTACCACTACACTAGGCAAAGTATCACAAACTACCATTTTCTATACAAGAATAATTTTCTAACCTCTCTTTGAGATAGTAAAATCAACTTTTAATCTATACATGCTTGAATTTGTTTTCATGCGAGAAATAACTCATTCCATAGATTATAATCATAAGTACAAATGCCTATAAAGAGACTATCTTGACTACATGACATGGTTATGCATGAAGTGCAATATCACTGTATTATCGTTGCATTGGGAGAATTACTATGGATTACCATTTTATATATAAGTAGAACTCTCTTTGATGGTATAATAAACTTGTAGCTATGCTTCTTTTTTTTTGCATGATAGAAGCAATGCGTTGCATATATTTTCTTAGTATTGTAGGTTCCTATGGACTAGACATGCCAAGGGGGAGAAACACATAAACAGATCCATTACAACCCCTATCCTTTTTTTGTGTGAATATTTACTTTTTGCATGGTTGTGATTTATCATATACTAAAATATATCTTTATTTTAGATTCACATACATAACTGGAGGCAAAATATGATGGTGAAATTTGTAAGCTCAATTAGTTTTGAGCTCATTTTGATTAAATCTCTTAATATAATTGCAGAATAACAAATGGTGCACTCTTATACATATTTGGAATTTGGAAAGTTGGAATCATTCCCTAATCCTTTGTCCATCCCCATTTATACATGCTTCAACACATTCCACCTTATTGGGACATATTCCTATTCATTCATTACTACTATCCATCTATTTACGTATCATTGTACCTGTTTCTATAGATTCATGTCATGCCTTAATATTTATGCCTCCATATCTCAATTCAATCACATAGCATGCAATTTTAGTCTCTCACCACACAACATTGACCTTTAAAATTTTAATTTTCAAATTTAATTCATGTTAACTCTTAAACCTATTTCACTAGTTGTGAATAGTCAACTTGGGACATGTATATGAAATTTATTGTTATATCATAGTATTTAAAATTATTCAATGTGCATTAGTTCATATCTAAAATTTATATGGAGAAATCAAGAGCATAAGCCTAAATCTTACCAAGAATATCGTACTTTGAAGTTCTCAAAGAAACCTTAATATGCATCAAATTAATCTAGGGCAACTACATGCATGCAATTTTTGCCCATGATATTCTTTCATAATAATAGATAGTGTCTAATAAAAGGGATCAACCTAATTGAACATTACCCTTGCAATCTAGTAATCTCCTCAAGGTATTTTTCAATACTACCAATCCTTACATATTAATAGATATTAGAAATATGGAAAACATAATTTTAAAAGCCTATGGTAAACCAAATTAACGTAACACAAATTTGACCCACATAGAATTGAAGGTCTAATACAATCCTAAACCATTTTTAAATTGTAAGAATTAATTTCTATACAATCAATAAGTAAAATTTGTAGAACATCAATATTTATTTTTTATTATCATTTTTACAACTAAATGCCTAATATTTATCATTTAATTTATAAATATTTATTATTTTTATATTATCAATTCCAAATTAATTATCAATAAACTTGCATTTATTTAATTAGCTTAGATTCACTTTGAGAAAAAGTATTTTTCCTTTATATTTACACATGTAACCTAGAAATAGCAAGGGAAAATCTTATATACACATCTTGTTGGTAAATTAATGTCCTTGATTTCAAGATTGCTTCCTTTCAAACTTAACATGAATTATTTTTATTAAATGCTATTACTTTGTGATTTTGTAATCTTGGTGGAATATATTTCGGCATAAAATGTTGTGGTTTTTTCAAGAATACATATGAATTATTAAAAATAGCATTTAGAACACATTAGCAAGGGTATTATATCTCTATAATATAATTTTTTCTATTAAAAATTATATTTATATTGGATAATTAATTCAGATTTGATTTAATATATAAAATATAATTTAATATATTAGATAGTTAATTGATTGTGAATTATTAAAATAATCATTAAAATATTGATACATTTAAATATTTAAATTGAAATTATCAAAACAAATACATAAATATGTCCATCTTTAATATTCACCTAAATAAATTACCATATATATATATATATAAATTTAAAATACAGATCATATATTATAAAAAAATCTTATTAATTATTTTTTATTTTTTAAATATATTTAATATTTTAGTTAAATGCCTTCTTAATTTGAGTAAAACTCACAATATGACACGTCTAACAATCAAATTGAGATAATGAGACATATTTGTCTCTTTGATTTTCGTTTATTCTTAATATATCTAATAAATTTCAAAGATAGTACCATATTTATCCTTGATTTTCTTTATATTATAAATATTTTCAAAAAAATATTAGGTGAGGTTGTATATTTGAAAATATTAGGTGAGGTTGTATATTTACCTCTAGTATAAGAACAAAATTTTAAAGACAACATAACATACTTTTCTTACTACAAATATTTTCAACAAAATTTTAGAGGAATGAACATAATTTCCTTTACTTTCTCAAATTATGTGTCTTTCTATACTATAAAAAAATTCAACAAAATTATACAAGAATGGCCATGGTTTCCTCTATCTAACTTTATATTATGGGCCTTTGCTTTTGATTTTCTTATACTACAAATATCTTCAACAAAACTTTAAAAGAATAGGTATTATGTCCTCTACCTTTCTTTATATTATGCTTATTTCTTTTCTTTTAATTTTTCTCATTATACAATTTTTCAACAATATTCTATTCCAGTGGATATGATTTCCTCTACCTCACTTTATATTCTCGATACTTCTATCAAAAGTTTAACAATTTTCAAGTATCAAAACTCTAGGTCTACATTTCTTCTTCAAAATAAATTAGAAGTTTTTAAATCATGAAAATATTAATTTAATTTTAAAGTGAAAAGACAAGTCTATAATATTAAGTGTTCTTATAAAATAAATTAGATATAAGAGAGCATTCAATTTGTATTAAATATTCTATTAAAATAATATGAAGTTAAGGTCATCACTCCCAAGGATTGTTACCTTAAGCTAAACTAATGGAGATTGACAAGTATTTGCACAATTTAAATGAAGATTTTAGGACTAATTTTTCACCACTATTAAAAATTTAACATAGGACTAATTCAAACAAAGACACAAGCCTTTAATAAAAACACAAATAAAATTATAATTTAAAGAGTGCAAGCACTTAACTATAAATTAAAAAGGTTTATAAGAACTAATTCTATGTCATTTTAAAATTACTAAGGGTAAAAATTGTTTTTACAAGGATGTAAAAATAAATATTTATTAAGCATATAAATAATTTAAACAATACGATAATCACTAATTTTAAATTAAATTAAATTATAAAGATTGAGTTTAAATTATTCTTAGAAGATTATTAAATATATAAATGATTAATTCCTAGAGACATTTTACAATGGAAAAAGAAGTGGAGTGTAATGGTGTGAGCGTGTTAACAAAAACTCCTACTTTTACCTTCAATTTGACAGAGTTCATTTACCCATCAAAAATTAATATATATTAATAGACATAATATTTTTAAAATAACTAGCACATAAAATTTTGTCTCATTGTATGTAATAAATAAAAAAGTTCCAAAGTAAAATAACATAACTTAGTTACAAAGTAAAATGAAATAAATTTTAAATAAATAAAATAATTCCAAATTGATATCTCTACTAACTTATATACAATGCTAAACACTTAATACAATTTAAATCAAAAAATATAAAATTTTATTCCAAATCAAATTTAAAATTATTAAATATAAAAATCATTTAAACAAAAAATATAAATTTTTAATAAATATACAAAAATTATTATAATATTAACTGTAAACTCATTACAAAAATTTATTTTAAGAAAAAAAATTTATTAAACATTATTAAATCTTTAATTGCAATGCAATAACATAAAAAATAAAAAATAAAATAAAATTTATAAAAACTAAATTTTAAAAATGAAGATTCTACAAATCAATTGCTACATACTGATAAAGTTAACTTGCACGACTACTAACCCTCTCCCCTACATTTCCCACCGCTCTCCAAACTTACAGTTCGTAAGTCCAGAAAATCGGCTGGTATTGTACGACTACTATTGTGAGAAATTATTTATAAAGGTCGCTATGACATGAACTCATTATTTCTTGGTAGAGTAAACTCTAGCTAAATCTGTCCTTTTTTTTTCTAAATAAATAAAAGCAGGCACGAAGAAGCATACCCGGTATTTGAGTACTCGAAGAGCTTCCCTGTTGCAGAAAAAATGATAACCCCGACATCCGCGTCGCACAGAATGGGATGCTCCTGCCCTTTTTTAACCAAACCCCGCACCCCCTCCCCCCCGCTTGAAGAAAGTGACATGCCTGGCCGCCGCTTTTTCTATTTTCTTCACCACTATTCTTTCCCTGCCCATTTGAAATCTCGAAAGCTTAACCTGCAAAGAGCGTTCGATATTACACAAAAATTTACACAACACGTAGGACTTTATGAAACTCATAGTAAAATACAGAAAAATATTAGTACCGGCAACTGGCCCGTGCTCTGGTTATGATCTCAAACTTCTTAAATACAGCCTTGTTGCGGATTTATGTGGATGATATTTTAGGTAAGTTCTATCTCTTTCCATAAACGCAATGAAATGTACGCTAGAGTTGCCCTTTCGGAAATGTTGTAGAGTAAGAGTTCTACGGAATGCATTGTAAGCTCTCCGGATTGAATCTGCACATTCAACGTTCGGAAATGAGCACATTCATTAATGGCCGAGAAGATATGGTAGGGGATTTCATCTGTTAATAGTCGCAGTCATGTACCCTAACAATAAAATTCCATTAATGGCCGAGAAGATATGCCAGGGAGGCTCTATCTCTTAATAAACGCAGAAAGTGTACCCTAAAATAGTAACTGGATTTTGATTTGTTGATGTTAACTTTTAAGTTGTGGTTGTTGTTCTGCCACACAGATACCAGGTACGACGTCAAGCATTTTGAAATAACTGGTGATGGTTTGAATTGTCATAAATATAAGTATTTTATTCTCAATTTAATATTCCATTTTTTTATGTACATAATTTTAACTGAAAATTATTATGTTAAATGTTAATTTAGTTGACAGACGATTTTGGATGTGAAATTTATATGGTAATTTGCAATCTTTAACTATTAAAATTTGTATTTTGTAATCTTTGACAGAAAAGATATAAAGTTGAATGCGAAAGTTGAACATTGTAACTTCAAGGATTATGGAAAACTCATACAAGTATCTTTGATCATTAAAATAGTTGATCATCTAAATATTTATTTTTATTTTTATGATAATTTGTAACTCTTGATCATTAAATAATCTATCATCTAAATTTTTTTAATTTTGTTTTATCATCCAAATATTATTCTTAAAATGAATATTCTTTGTAATCATAGATACATATGAGAAGGGATACCTCTCAATGGGGAAAATCGTTGCATAGAAAAAAACAACCTAAAATTTTTCTCCGAGTTTCTTAATGTTAACCTAAATAATTTTAAACAAAACCAACTATCTCTAATGATCAATTTTACTTATTAAATATAAATGAAAATAATAATGTAGTTTGTAAAAACACAAATACTATCATAAGAGTTAAAAAAATAACTATTATAGGAGTAAAAAATCAAAAATATAGTAATTTCACATGTTTCAAATAAAGGTCATATATACTCCATTTTTCATATTAGAAATTATGAAAGGGAAACATTTCACTTACAAAGTGCAAGCATCTTGCATTATTTCAAGACAAATTTTAAAGCATCTAGAAAAATTATATCACTAATTATATTAGGGTATCGTATTTATGAGGCATATTCATTCCTCAATTATATCACCAACTAAACAATATAGGAGAACAATAGTTTATGGAAACATGTAGTCCTTAAACTCTTCACACAAAATAAAGAAAATAAATAAAGGGTAAGAAATCAATTTGAGCATACAAACTTTTAAAAATTATGTTAGCATTGTGCATATACTAGAACAACGATCCCTATATCCCAATGACTTAGGTTCAATTTACTTCATCTACCTTGAGCTTTGAAATAACTCTTTCAACTAAATGCTCTCAACTAGATAGATTATATGTTACATCATGCACGAATGTGAGTAGAAATCATATATTTAATGAAGAATACACAATCTATCATTTTCCCAATAAATGGGTTAATAGATGCTTTTGGTTTATCCTCTATTTATGAAAGATATGGGGATTATTACATATTCAAGCAATATAATGTCAAATGATTTGAATTTATCTATGCATAAATAGGTTAATTACTTAAAATGTTTGTAAGAAAGTCAAAGAACTCATATTATAATTAAATAATTTTATGTTATTAAATTATTTTATTACAACTAACTTGATTTTTTTAGTACTTGAGTGTTGATAGTAATATGCTTCTAGAGAGGATAAACAACTTTGAAGTCACATTACATGATTGGTATCTTATTATGCCTACCAATTTAAAAATAATACTATTCAAATTCATTCTTATAACATTTATTTTAACCAACATTCCTAGTAATAGTTTTTGAAGGCAAGCAATCAATCTATACATTTGATTTGAGTATGAGGGAAACAAATTAAGAAAGTCTATGCTAAATGCAATGTTTAACTCCCATTTATAATTATGTAGGGATAAATATACTAAATTTCTAAAAAAATATTTTGTAATAGTGTAAAAAATAAAAATTGATAGATTGTTATTTTTTGGTTGATCTAAATGCAATATTTAGAACAAAATAAAATAAGATTAAAGAAATACTAAAATCCTTTAATCTAAACCAAACCATATCTCTAATCTAGTTAAAGAGATTTCAAATAAAATGAATGCATGACAACATTAAAAATGTCAAACTTTCTTTTTTTGAAATTGATTGCTTAAGGATATGTGTGAGATTTCTATAGTATGTACCTGTTAAGCTCTTAAGATTATGGATTGGTTTGATGAAGGATTAGATTGAGTTTATAGATGTTTGATTGAGAGTGTGAATGGTTAGGATTTGATCTTAGATGAATGGTGGAGATTGATTGAGATAAGTGAAGAACCCAAATAGGTTAAAATAAGTAAAAGGAGTTATAATGGCTCCTGAATAGGATCTAAAATGAGTGAGGATAATTATTTATTTTTATTTATCTAATTTGACTAATTAGTTATGCATGGAATAAAAATAAGAGAGAATCATGGAGGAGTTACGATGGAATATGAGTGGATAATTAGACTTTTTAGTATTTGTGGAGAATAAGTGAAAATAAGATTATTTGTTTATTTTAGAATATAGGAATGAACATCAACCTAATTAACTAAATGATATAAATTATTTTATTAATTAATTTGTTGGTAAATGAAAAGGGCAATTAGCATGATAATGAGGAAATATTACCATGGTATTAAAGGATGCAATGTTAGATGTAATGTTAAAAGGTAATGAGAATTGAGTGTCTACATTTTTTCCTCTTTGAAACAAAATTATGTGTTGGACTTGATTCCTCAACCTTGCAACTCCAAAGGATCATCTATAATCAAACACCCATCACGAGAAGAAAAAAAGCACATTAATTACTATGGAGGCCAAAGTGACTATTGATCTACAAAAGCATAAGTCATTGTGAATGTGTTACTGGAGTTAATTCCTTGACCCTACATCTCCCAAATATCACCCACATCAAACACCTATCATAAAAGGAGAGAAACAACAATAGGAATTGCTATGGAATTCAAAATACTATTGATCCCAAAAAACATGAATCATTATGGATGTGAAATATAGTTCTTAAGTGAATAATATAATAAGAATCCTTATAATGAGGAAAAATTAAAAGCAACCCTAGATGAAACAATAGGTGAAAATTAGATCATGACATTTGTTCTCATCCTATGACTTAAGACAAAAAAAATATATGACCTAAATAAGCTTAAGTAGCTAGTGTGAAAAGGGACCTAAGTAATTCAATATTATTAATTAGAAAAATATCATTTTACTCTAACACCCCCCCTTAAGTGCAACTTAAAGAGTAGCTAAAACCTCTAATGATGAATGCATAAAAAGAAAAGGTTGGGTCCCAATAACTAGGCCTGATGAGGTACCCATGTACAAATGAAAAAGATCTCGCATAATTGAGGGAAAAAAGAAAACCTCATGGGAAAAACTCCTCTCCAAAATAATAAAAGACATATGAAGGTGTAGAGGGGGAAAAGAGATCTTAGATCTAACTAGTAGATTAACTAGATCATTTTTTCTTACTTTAACATTAGAACTCAAACCAAAAGAGTTTCAATATTAGCTAACAACCTAGAAGGAGAGCCAATCAACAGTGGGATTATCTCTTTTATAGCTAAGAAGAATGATAAATTAAAATGAATTTATTGACCTAATTTACAATATAACTTAATCTAAAAATTCTAAATTATTCACATAGATGAAACTAGAAAATGGTGGAATGACGACAAAACTAAGATGGATAGATGTTTGTGCACCTATAATAAAAATATTAGCCTGAACAGGAGGGTCAAGGGAAAATTTTCCCTTGACTAAAAAGTGAAATTTTTGATCTACAAAACCTTGATCTATAACTCATAGGTTTACAATGTATTTACCGGTCCTACAACCTATCATTTTTGGATCTAAACCTACAAAATAATGATAAAGAGAGGAAAAGAGGTGGGGTAAGTGCAAGAAGTTGTTGCAAGAATGAAGGTGTTGCCATTGATGTCAACTGGTTAACCGATTATCAACTAGTTGTTGTTGTCATCGATGTCGTGGTTGCAGGTTATTGACTGTATATATCGAGGATATTGAGAAAATTGTAAGAAAGAAAGGTTGCAAGTATTCAGTGGTTGCTCTGAGTTTTTCTCTGAGATTTTCTCATATATTTGTGTGGTTCAAATATGTTGATCATGGTTGTTGAAAGTTGTTATATCCAGACTTTGGGTTTCTAGATCATTGTACAGTGTGAGTTATGTGAACACTAGTTGTGAACTGTGTTTTTCAAGGTTTCTGGCTGAGGTCCGGGAGAAATTTAGTTGCTCTGAATTTCTTCTTGGTTGAGTCTTATGACTTGCGATTCTAGAGTTAAGCTGTTATGATTTTGTTGAAGATAATTTTTTTTTGGAAAGATTGGATTGTGTTAAGGGTTGTGTGTGCTTAATTGTTCTATGTATTTTACACTAGTTTGGCTAACCTTGTGTTGAACACTACTTTCAAAGTTTATGAAGCATGTTAGGACTTATTTGGGTCCTCATCAAGCATGTATTTATGTTGCCCTCATTCTAATTCCACCCTAGAATATTTTGGCACCGACCTAATTTAAATTTAAATAATGGATGGTCGACTTTGCATATGTTTCAAAATTGAAGATGGTATAAATACAAGATGAAATATTGGTGAAAGGTGTACAAAGAGTGATGAAAAGAAATAAAGCAAGATAGATGTAAAATAGATACGAATTAGTTTGTATGTGATGCGAGTTTGGTAGATCAATGTGAAGTCTAATTGTTGAGTTTCTACAAGTAGTGAGTTGAAGGTGTACTCAATCATTCATGCATGTCTGCAATTGGTTGAGTGAATCATGGTGGAAATATTTGTTGCATTGAGATTGTCTTATCTATGTGACATATCTCTTCTATATTCTTTGTATCTGTGTGGCAATGAGACCTCCAAGTGGTTAACCCTCATTGGACAGTGAGTCCTATTTTGGTAGTGAGCCTAATTTGGCAGTGAGCTTTTTTAATCGGTATCGATATTCTTCACATTGTGAGCTAATCCTCACTGTGGTTTTTCCCTTATTTGGTTTTCCATGTAAATCCGGTGTTATTGTGTATGTGTGATGCTTTTCAGTTTTTGCCTTTGCATTTAATGATTAATCAGATTGGTAGAATAAAGGATTCGTGATTGATCATTTTTTAGTGAAAATTTTAAAGGCTAAAGTGCGTTACAACTAATTCACCCTCCTCTTAGTTTTCTTATTCAACACTTGGTATCAGAGCTTGGTTCATTAGAGAAGAGCTTAACCGCTTAATGAAGGTCTGGGATGACAGGAAAAATCACTTTTGAGTATCTAAAGTTTGATGGAATTAATTATGCTATTTGGAAAATATTGATTGAAGAATATCTAGAGTATTGTGGATATGATGTTGAGAAATCTTACATGACTGCTTACACCCCTCCTACTAATGGTCTGAGTACAGCTAATGAAATCAAGGTACATGAAACAAACAATAAGGCAAAATTCACTTTGAAGAATAGTCTTGCACATTTCGAGTTGATTAAAGTTCAAAATCTGAAGACTACTAAAGAAGTCTAGGATGCTTTATAAAAGGTGCATGAAGGAGATGAAAAGGTCAAAGAATCAAAGTTGTAGAATTTGGAGACACAGTTTTAGCTCCTATATATGTCTGAAGATGAGAACATTAAATCCTATGTACAGAGAGTGGACGAAGTGGTAGGTGGAATGTGAGGACTTGGTGCTACAATAGATGAATCCAGGATTGTAAAGAAGATTCTTAGGGATATCTCTTATGCATATAGTGAAAAGGTGTCTGGTATTGAAGATCATATAGATTACAAGACCTACACTAAAAATCGGCTATTGGGAACCCTGACATCTTATGAGTTGAGAAAGCCAAATTTGAGAAATGGACCCAAATAAGAAACTGCTTTTAAGGCTACAAGAGTTGAAGATCGGGATGAAGAAAATCTTGATGAAGTAAAAGCTAACTTTGTGAGAAGTATGAGGAAAGGCTGTAACAATTATGAAGGTAAGCTACCCTTTAAATTCTTTTGTTGTGGAGGAATAGGTCATTATGCTTCGAGGTGTTCAAAAAGAGCTAAGTGGAACAAACAAAGATTTAAGAAAGAAAACAAAGGTAAAAAGATCAACAAAGCATATTATATGAATGAGGATGCTAGTATTTTTGATGAGGAATCTTATTATAGAGATTTTGATGACAATGAATGATTGTTCTTGGCTATAAAAGATGAGCCTACTTTTGATAATTTTGAAAGACGGGTGAAAGGATGTCCTCTAGAGAAAGACAAAGACACTATAATCTCTGCCCTACATGCTAAACAAGAAAAGAACTATTGGGTTGTTGACAATGGTTTTTCACATCACATGAGTGGTGATAAGAGTAAGTTTATTTAACATGAAAAATATGATGGAGGATTAGTTATGTTTGGAGATGATATTGGTGCTAAGATTTGTGGGATAGGTTCAATAAGTTTGATGACAAGCATAATACTGATGATGTCTACTATGTTAAGGGCTTAAGGCATAATCTTTTAAGTGTTGGATAGATATGTAGTAAAGGATATAATCTTGTATTTAAGGATGAAATATGTGAAATCAGGAAAGGATCCAAAACTGTGATTGCTATAAGAAAGAAGTATGAAGGAAATATATATCAACTTAAGGGTGTTGATGGACGTTGCTTTATGACTCAAATTAATGACAGTTGGTTGTGATATCACAGAATGTGTCATATGAATTTTTATAACCTAGCGAGGATTAGTGCAGTACAAGCCGTGAGAGATTTACCAAGGATTACAAAGCCTGTTAATGCTATTTGCAGGATTTGCCAGTTTGGAAAGTAAGCAGGAAACAACTTCATATCAAAGAAATAATCTACTACTAGACTATTGGATTTAATTCATACAGATCTTTGTGGTCCTACAAGAGTGAAAAGTTTACAAGGAGAAAGGTACTTTATGCTTTTAATTGACGATTACTCTAGGTATAATGTGTTACATTTCTTAAAGAGAAATATGATGCATTGGATAGATTCAAGACATTCAAAGCTATGGTTGAGAATGAAGTGAATATGAGAATAAAATGTTTAAGGTCTGAAAGAGGTGGTGAATTCACCTCCCATGAGTTTAATATGTTTTGCGAAGTTCGTGGAATAAAAATACAGTTATCTACTCTAAGAACTCCTCAACAAAATGGAGTTGTTAAAAGGAAGAACAAAACAATTCAAGAAGATGCTAGATCAATGGTTACTAAAGTTGGTCTATCGAAATTCTACTAGAGAGAAGCTATTCATATTGTTTTTTATGTGTTCAATTGAGTTCAAGCAAGATCCAATAGTACAAAGACCCCCTATGAGCTATGGTGTGGAAGAATTCCTACGGTTAAGTATTTCAAGGTATTTGGAAGAAAATGTTATATTAGACTAGATGAAGAAAATTTAGGGAAGTTTGATGCTAGAAGTGATGAAGGTAAATTTTTCTTGGATATTCTACTACAAGCAAAGCTTACAAATGTTTCAATAAAATACTGGGGAAGATTGCAAAAAGAAGAAATGTCAAGGTTGATGAAGCAATGAAGAATTCGATTGAAGTTGATGGATATGTATCTGATGAGCCTGATTTTGTAAGGATTGAAGAAGTTATGGAAGAACAGGAAAATGATGAGCAAGAGAAGCAAAATGAAGAAGAATAAGAAGCTCCAGTGGTGTCCCCTAAGACACCTAAATATGTGTAGAGAAATCATTCAGATAGTCAAATCATTGGAGACAACATAAAAGGAGTATTGACAACAAGCAAAGTTGTTGTTGGTGAGATAAATTTCTGTTTACTTTCAGAGAATGAACCTAATACTGTAAGTGAAGCATATAAAGATGAGCATTGGATGAAAGCTATGAAAGAAGAAATTATGCAAATTGAGAAGAATCAAACTTGGGAATTCATCCCTAGACCGGTAGATAAAAACATAATTGAATCAAAGTGGGTATTCAGAAACAAGTTGAATGAGAATGGAGAAGTTGTTAGAAATAAGGAAAGACTTGTGTGTAAGGGCTACTCACAAGTAGAAGGCATAGATTTTTAGGAGACTTTTTCTTAGGTGGCAAGAATGGAAGCTATCAGGATGTTCTTAGCGTTTTCCGCTTATAAAGATTTCAAAGTTTATCAAATTGATGTTAAGCTTAAATTTTTGAATGGTGAGCCAAAAGAAGAGGTCTACATGGAACAACTGGAAGGATTTCAGTTGTCAGATCAACCAGATATGGTTTGTAGATTCAAGAAAGCTTTATATGGATTGAAGCAATCTCTAAAGCTTGGTATGCAAGGTTAGGCAGGTATTTGATTCAGCAAGGTTTCAACAAAGGCATGGAAGATAGTAATTTGTACTTTAAAATTGAAAATGACAAAATCTTGATTGTGGTTGTATATATTGATGACATTATCTTTAGAGGAAATGAAACTATGTTCAAAATGTTTGCAAATAAAATGCAAAAGGAATTTGAGATGCCCATGTTTGGTAAGATGAATTTATTTCTTGGGCTACAAATTAATCAAATAGAGAAAGGGATTTTTATTTCACAGTCAAAGTATGTAAGAGAGATGTTGAAGAAGTTTGGGATGGATGGTTCCAAACTGATATGCACTCCTATGGTAACTAGTTGCAAATAAAGTAAAATGATGATTCACCTAAGGCTGATCAGAGCAAATATAAATCTATGATTGGTGGACTGTTGTATTTGACTGCTACAAGATTGGATATTATGCATGCAGTCTATCTTATCGCTAGATTTCAAGAAGATCCTAAAGAAACACATGTTGCTGGTGTTAGGAGAATATTTGAATATTTGTATAGCACTCTCGATTATGGCTTATGGTATCCTAGGTATATTAACTTTACACTAAGTGCTTACACATATGCAGATTGGGTTGGCTATGTAGATGACAGAAAAAGTACAAGCGGTCCAATGCATTCTTTCTTGGTTGCAAAGTGGTGGCTTGGTTGAGTAAAAAGAAAGATTCAATTTCTTTTTCCACTGTTGAAGCTGAGTATATTGTTGTTGCATCTTGTTGTACATAAGTTCTATGGATGAAACAAACATTGAAAGATATCAGAATAATGTACAATGATCCTATTTATATCTTCTATGATAATACAAGTGCAATTAATATTTCAAACAATTCAGTGATGCACTCGAGGACAAAGCATATATCTATAAGGTATCACTCCTTGATAGAGAAGGTTGTGGAGAATGAAGTAAAACTTGAGTATGTACCTACAAAGGATCAGATTGCTGATATATTTACAAAGGCTCTTCCTAAAGATACTTTTGAGTATCTCTGGGAGAAGTTACGGGTGATTTTCCCTCCCTTTTTGAACTAGATGCATATGGAGATGCATCAATCCAGTGGGTCTATAGATCTATCTTTCTTCTAGATGGATGTTTTGGTGGCTACCTCTCAGGGGGAGTAGGTAGTGTCATGTTTTTTCATTGAGAGATTATTTTGTTCTTAATGTCAAAGGGGAAATCAATGTAAAATATCCTTTTCCTTTTCCATTGATGTCAAAGGGGGAGATGAGGAAGATGTGAAGAAAAATATTATCTACTAAGGGGGAGAAATAGAAAGTAAAATCATGAAGTGTGTTTAGAGCTAGAGTGTTGTGTTTGATGGTTTTTCACATCATGTGTTGGCATCAATTACAAAGGGGGAGATTGTTGCAAGAATGAAGGTGTTGTCATTGGTGTCAAATGGTTAGCTGGCTATTAACTAGTTGCTATTGTCATTGATGTCATGGTTGCAGTTTATTAGTTGTATATGTCGAGGATATTGAGAAAATTGTAATAAAGAAAGGTTGCAGGTATTCAATGGTTGTTGTGAGTTTTGCTCTGGGATTTGCTCCTATATTCATGTGGTTCAAATATGTTGATCATGGTTGTTGAAAGCTGCTATACCCAGATTTTGGGTTTCCAGATTGTTGTACAGTCTAAGTTATGTTCACCAATTGTGAACTGTGTTAATTATGGTTTATGGCTGAGGTTCGAGAGAAATGTAGTTGCTCCGTATTTCTTCTTGGTTGATTCTTACGACTTGTGTTTCTAGAGTTAAGTTGTTATGATCGTGTTGAAGATAATTTTATTATCTAGAAAGATTGAATCGCGTTAAAGGGTTGCGTGTGCTTAATTGTTCTATGTGTTTTACACTAGGTTGGTCGACCTTGTGTTGAACACTACTTTTGAAGTTTATGAAGCATTTCAGGACTTATTTGGGTCCTTATCAAGCATGTGCTCAGATCGCCCTCATTCTAATTTCACCCTAGAATATTTTAGCACCAACCTAATTTGAATTTAAATGATGGATGGTTGACTTTGGATATATTTCAAAGTTGAAGATGGTATAAATACATGATGAGATATTGGTGAAAGGTGTACAGAGAGTAATGAAAAGAAATGGAGCCAGATAAATGCAAAATATATGTGAATTAGTGTGTATGTGATGCGATTTTGGCATATCAGTGCGAAGTCTAATTTTTGAGTTTCTAGAAGTTGTGAGCTGAAGGTGTACTCTATCATTCATCCATATCTGCAAGTAGTTGAGTGAATCATGGTGGAAATCTTTGTTGCATTGATATTTTCTTCTCTATATGACATATCTCTTCTATCTTCTTTGTATCTATGTGACAATGAGCCCTCTGGGTGGTTAACCCTTGTTGGACAGTGAGTTCTGATCTGGATAGTGAGTCATGTTTTGGTAGTGAGCCTAATATGGCAGTGAGCCTTTGTAATTGGTTTTGATATTCTATATCTTGTGAGCTAATCCTCACCGTGGTTTTTTCCTTATTGAGTTTTCCATGTAAGTAGTGTTATTATGTATGTGTAATGCTTTTCAGTTTTTGCCTTTGCATTTAATTATTAATCAAATTAGCAGAATAAAGGATTTGTTATTGATCTATTTTTTGGTGAAAGCTTTAAAGGCTAAATTTGGTTACAACTGATTCACCCCCCCTCTCAGTTTTCTTATTCAACAAAAGTCGGGTCCACAAAATGTTCAAAAAGTGCAAGTGTTTTTCCCGCTTTTTAGAATTTGTCACAAATGGACTGAAAATTTTGAAGCACTTACACATTGAATCTTTAAAAGGTTCAATAATATGAAATTTAGTATTTTGAGTCTAGTTTTTAATTATGTAATTTATTCTAATACCTAGATGATACAAATAATTTTTGAATAGGCATGTATAAAAATCACTTTTTTAGAACCATACCACGCACATGTACGAACATCATGATATTGATGAGGTTATTTTTTATTTTTTTTCTAAATATTTTTTAATTCATTTTTATTGGCCCTAAATTTTTTTAAAAGTCTCATGTATGGACACCATAATTTGACCTAAACTAATTTTTTTTAATTTATTTTTCATTGTGTAAAGAATTGTTTGTATATTGATGTCATATAATATTTTTACAAGAAAATTCATAAATTAAATGTTATTAAAAATACGAAAACCTAACATTTCAAGTTTATGGAGCAGTTTTCTTAGAAATTAATTAAAGAATAGAAAAAATATAATCATAAAAAATTATATATTTGAAAACTAGACATCATGGTCTATAATGGGTTTTAATTTCATAAAACAATTCTAAGAAAAAACATGTCAACCATATTTCCAAAGTCAATTATTTCTCGACATTGTCATGACCTTGTACTTGTAGGTCCAAGGCTAATGGTTGGGTTACCAAGCCTTTCTTGAGCTTAAAACCAAAGCAAAAAGTGAGTTGGAAATTCATTTTTTACAACAGGTACCTTTTTTAAAATGGGTACTTGTCACTTATTTTCTTATTTGGAAAAGAGAATGGGTACCCATTTTAAAATGGGTACCCGTTCCTATTATATCTCTTATTTCTAAATTTGAAAAAATACCATACCACCTTATTTATGTAACTTTCTCTTTCTACAGTACAAACCAACAATAATATTTTGTATTCAATTTTATCTTGTGCGATATCTTTTTTTAAAAGAGGGGTAAAAATTATTGTATTAGAGAAATCAATATAGGACAAAAGATCTCAACAAACCCACCAAGGGCCAAAAACCAAGAAGGTAAACAACAACCCAATCAAAGCCTTCCAGAAACCCCAAAAAAAATTCTCATGTCTTATATGACAAGATCCTCCAACAACTAGGAACAATCAACCGAAAGGTTTTCCCAGTCTTTCACACTCCACATCCCCATCTTCTCATAATCCCATTTAGCCAAGCAATCTACCACCTTATTCCATTCCCGGGGGATATGAAAAAAGGTGACAGAGTCCAAAAACTCACTAAGAAAAAATATTTGCTTGACCAGGCCAAACGTCAATTCGCTCCATCCCAGTGTCACTTATTCAGCATATCAATCACAATATATGAATCTAACTCACAAATGATCCTTCTCCAATCGAGGGCATAGGTCTGTTTCAAAGCATAAAGAATAGACAAAGATTCCATAAAGTTGTTGGTTTGTAGACCTCTATACACTAAAAAGAAGAACATGACCACCCCCGAATCTCTTCCAATACCACCAATCCCAGCATGTCTAGGATTTCCTCTGAAAGACCCATCAATGTTGATTTTCAACACTCCAAGAGGAGAGGGCGACCAACAACCAACTCTTTGAATCTTCCCTTTAGTAAACCACCCCAATCTAGGCCAAGAGACACTCCTATAAAAGTCAACTAGACCCAAAGTTTTAACAACACTGACATCTCCTGATCCACAGGGAGAAATAAATCACACTTTACTACTAAAGTCTCTCGAAGAACACCAATAATTCTCTACCATAACTATTGAACCTTAATTTACTTATCTTAAAAAATTTGCAGTTTATTTCTAGACAAGTATTCCAAATGATCAAGATAGGCCCAATTTTTTGAGAAATTTGAAGAAAAGAAGTCCTAGCTGGGGGATTCCCAACCCACCCTAGAATTCAATCAAAGAAGAGGCATGACTACATGTGCTTGATTCCAAGCTCCCCACCAAAAAATTGAAATCTCCCTAGCAAAGTGACACTGAAAGAATAAATGCAAGGAACACTCTTCACTGTTGTTGCACATAACACACATAGAAGGACCTTGAAATCCTCTTATCCATAAATTCTACCAAGTGAGGAACTTATTCTCCACCACTAGCCAAGAAAAGAATTACATTTAAAGGCCAGTAGAACTTGTTACAAACCTATTTCCACCAAGGAACACCAACACTCCCATAAATATACTTGTCCAACTCCTGATATTTTGAGGCAACTGAGAACTTACCTATTGAATCAGGAACCCAGGCAAGAACATCTTTCTCCAATAAAAAAATGCAAACTCTGTAAGCCAAGATATTAGCCAGCTTATGAAGATCCTCCATCTAACCTCCAAGTGGCCACTCATGTGGGTCTTTCCATCTGAACATTGCTACTTGATCTAGAACTTCTAGGGATGACTTGAAATCAACCAATCTACACTAGCCAACATTAAGAAAAATGTTACAAAAAGACTAAAAATGTGGGTATATTGAAATGATAGGGGATGACCATCCTAAGAGTCAAACTAGAACAAAGCCTTTAAGCCTCTATTACAGATCCAAAATAATCCTTGCTTGATTGGCTTAGCTCCCCTTTTAAGTGTACCCAAAATCATAGAACCCTTACATGAGAGGCTGAAATGAGGCACACCACCATTATCCACTCCTCCCAAATGCTTTCAAGCTAGGATCTTAGCCTAATTTTGGTCTTGATTATTGCACCACCTCTCATACAACTTGGCTGCCAAAAATTGTCCATTAAGACCAGCTTGTTACAAATCAAGCCCACCTTCCGGCTTTAGCCTACAAATAGTATCCCACTTAACCAACATCCACTTCTTCAAGAGAAGATTACCAACCCATATGAATTATCGAGAGCGGCTCTTGAATTCTTTAATGAAACTAGAAGGATCCTAAAGCAAAAATATCTGTATATGGGGAAAGCGTGAACCACTAACTTTAAAAGTGTCACTCTTCCTGTAGTAGAAAGCCACCTACAAATCTAATGAAAAACTTTCTTATGGAACTTATCAATAACATCCTTCCAAAACACCTTAGAAATATATCCATATCTAGGGGGATACCAAGATAGATAAAGGGAAGAGAGCCAATCTAGAATCTAAGAATCTGAGGTATTCTTTGTTGAATAAGTTCCAAAGTATTTGAAATGTGGGAAAATGGAACCCTTAGAGATTTCACTTTAGGTTTTGGGTCCACCTTTTCCTAATTTCATTGAATGAAGAGGAGTAGGGGTTTGATTAGATTAGGAAAAGGTATATGATTGACTTATAGCCTCAAACGTGAGTCAACCTACCCTTTATCATATCTAAAAGGGTCTTAAAGATGAAATGCAATGACTAAACTAACCTTATGATGCAAATTACTATTTTGATGCAAGTATAGCGGATCTGAGAAACTACAAACTACAAAAATGGATTGGTGGGACACTATGCACTTGTCATATAAATTTAGAGCTGAAAATATTGGATGCCAGATCCAAGCTTCCATTTTTTGCTTGTCGCATAGTCAGATCACAGTCAGATAATTCTATAATTGAGTTTTTGTGATTTGTCAAGGTGTAGGGTTTTGATTGGAATAATAAATAAGTAATCTTCAGACTTTCTCCAAAATTCTTCAAACCTAAAACCTACACATTCAAAGAGAGAAGAAAGGTTGTGCCATTTAGGGGCTTGCCTTAGTCAAACCTTGTGTTAGTGTTTTCACTTCCACAATGGCAATTTCAATGATGAAAGGATAAATGATAAGAAGGAATTATGAATCCACAAAGTGCTACAACTCACCACCCTTCAATGGCTTCCTTGAGGGACTGAAGTTATACACATATCCTCAAGGATTTGGATCTTTCTTCCTTGATTTACTTGAATTTCTTGGAGATCTACAAAGGCTAGTCTTCACAAACAATATGATAACACAAACATGAACAAATTTATATACACTTTGACACGATGCTTGGATCTTGAATTGCTGCAATAAATCTCTAAAAAAATTCTCTTGACTTGCTTGATAATGCTCTTGATCATAAGTTCTCCAATAATTTCCAATTAGTTTTCAAATGGTGAAATGACTAGGTATTTATATGTTGTTATTCTAATTTCCTAAAAATTAAATCTTGACAACCGACTTTAGATATTTAAATCTCAAATAATAAAATGTTGACATAGAAATATTTGAATTTGGAGCCCAAAAAAGAGGGACATAGGCGCCCTAGGCGCCAATTTCCCAGACCTATTTTCTAAAAATTAAGGAGTCGAGGAAAAAGAATTAAATGAATGCATTTGTTTTGTGCTTACAAATTGTCAAAAAATGATTAAAATGGGCCATAGAATACATAATTTAGGAAATCAAGTGTTCAATTAGGTCCAATTACTAAAGGGGGAGAAAAACAGTGTGAAATGATTATGGGAGTCAATTTACAACACTACACTTAGCCTCAACTTTAGTGAGAGTATGAACTTATGTTCATACTCATATAGAAGTAGAAAATATGTCAAGATAGATTCAATTGTCCAAATTTTGAAGAGATAGGATGAAAAAGGATCAATGGGGGGTGTATAAGCCCCCAGGATTCCTGATCCCATGGAAAGACAACATCAACACAAAGTAACACACATGTGTGTAATACAACAAGATAATATACATAAACATACACAATGTCAACATGATATGTAAAGGAAAGGTATGAATATCATGAAATAGCAAGTTGTGTTATGCTAAGATCCACACCCAAAGTTGTTCATGACTCATGGGATATCAAAGTCTGATATTTGCTAGGTGAATAATAAATTGATAGTAACATGTGTTAGTGAAGTTTGATATTCACTAGGTGATACCCCAAGAAAAAGTATAAAAATGAGAAATACACAAGGTCTAGT
Organism: Sequoia sempervirens; assembly: GCA_007258455.2. NCBI lineage: Eukaryota > Viridiplantae > Streptophyta > Pinopsida > Cupressales > Cupressaceae > Sequoia > Sequoia sempervirens. The sequence goes on from VDFB02000013.1 coordinate 280,906,172, forward strand.
GAAGTTCAATATTCACTAGGTATGTACCCATGTCAACCATACCCAGAATTATACCCCTTGATAATTCTGATAAATTGCTACAAAAATGTTATGCTAATACATCACTAAGTTCAACACGTGTAAACAAAGTGAAGCAAAAATGCCAATGTATGCCTCCACCTTAAATGAATTGTTGAACTCCAAGTTGTGAGCAATTAATTTAAGGTATAGAATGATTAATTCCATGCGATAAAGGTCATGAGAGCTTACTTGGAAATCCCTATGCCAATGATAAGTTTCCAAATAAAGCTATTTCATGGTTAAGGTTTGCCCCCAAATATAATGCAACAAACAGTAGAAAGGATGAACACATAAGGGATCCATGGATCTGGGGTCAATATACGTCTTTGCTACCATGATAGAAATGAGCACAAAACTAACATCATTCTCCAAATACTCATGAAACAATGAATACAATGGAATAATGGCACATAGAGAGAGAGAGAGAGAGAGAGAACAAACAATATTTTGGGTCAACATGGAAGAGACCTAAATTTCTCAACACCTTTTATCGTCCCCAAAAGGAAAACACAAGAAAAAAAGAACAAAGTTTATGACATATAGAAGAATAAAGATACAGATAGAAAATGTCACGACAGATTCATTTCCCTTTTATCATTGTGCTAATGGAGCAACAAGGGTCATAGAAAAGAAAACTCAAAAACACAAAGACACACCAAGCAACACAACTCGGGAGATCACATCATGTACAAGCAAACACAGAGAAAACATAAAGAAACACAATGAAGGAGTACCACAAATGCGACCCAACCTAAAGCAGGTCATCTACATCCCAATCTTTCTCATTATATATGTAAGGAAAAAAACTATCCAAAAAGACTAAAACAAGTGTCATACTAGGAGCATCACCAGATTCAACACGTGGTGGGTCACTCTCATCAGGAAGCCATCAAGATTTCCCCCATCTAAATTGATAGACTTTGAAAATAGAAAATTAAGTTCATTATGCACTTGTTCATCAATTTTAGAAATTCATCTTCATCTTATAAATTTATCACCATGTGAGGTTTATGTTGCAAGTATGTGTAGTTTGTGTTGGCATTGATTTCAACAAGCTTGTGTTGTCATTGGTTTCAACTGTATGAGAAAAATTTTGTTGCAAGGATGTGCAGTTGGTTTTGAGTTGATATTGTCTCTAATGATGCTTTGATCAATTTCATTATGTTGTCATTAGTAAGCTACTAGTCTCCACCTCTAGTGTTGCTTTGATAAGATTTTTTTATGGATGCATGGTAGAGTTCCTATGTTGTAGTTAGCTTGGTGGTAATGATGATGTATTGAAGATGTTGATGATATGTTTTTGGTACTTGGTTTCCAAGTGCTTTTGAGAAAATTTAATAAAAAGAGGAAACAGTGTGTTGTAGTGGTGTTTTGAATTGCAAAGTAGTGTTCTGGTTTGGCTCTACATTTCTTCTAGGTTGAAGATCTACTTATATGGATTGGATATATTTATATGAGGTGTTTAGAGGTATTGCATTCAGAATTTGGTGTGTTGGATTTTTGTGCAAAGGAATGTATGTTCACTAGTGTGTGAACTATGCATTGCAGAGGTGTCTGGGAGAAATGTTTCCACTCTGCATTTCTCCCCAGAGTGGTTTTAGGTCTTGCGGATCTGAAAGAGTGTCAATAGTCTTTGTATCTTTTTTTAGTTGAAGTTGTTTTAGGTTTGGTCCTTCGTAAGGTGGTTTCTTAAGTTACAGTGTGTGAAACAATTATTTGAGTGTACTAGGTGTGAACATTCTTCAATTGAAATTTGTTGTGAAGGAACTTGTTGGGTTTTAGGGTGTTTGTGGAATATTCCAGATTGTGTTCAAGCATGGTGTATTTTCTGTGAGTCGTGTTTGGATTTGAGGAAACATGTACTTAAATTTTTGATGGTGTTAACATAGGTTTGGCTGACCTTGGATGTTTACACTAATTGCAAAGCTACTTCGATATTTGTGGAAGCATGGTGTGGCCTGTATGAGTGGATTTAGGTCCTAGGTAAGGTGTTTTGTCATCTGCCTTCATTCCTTTCCACCACGTGAATGTTTTGGTGCCGACCTAATTTTAATTTGCATGGTTGAGGTGCATAGATGACCTCAGAGAATGTTTTTAAGGTTGAAATGGTATAAATATGAGTTGAGTTGTTGAGGGATGATGAGATAGATAAGTGTGATGCGAATGATGTGAATTATAGAGTTATGAGGTGTGAATTTGTGTAATGTAGTGTGATCTTTCATGTGTTAGATTAATGGAAGTAGTGAGAAAAAGGTGTCTGCAATTATTTAATAAGACTGCAAAGGTGTTGGTGATGTTGTGGTGCACTTATCTCATGCATTGAGATGGTTTTCTCATTCTAAAAATTCTCTCTATCTTCTTTTCTGTTCTGGTAGTGAGCCTTTGCCAATGAACCTTTCTTTCTTTTGGGCAATAAGCCCTCTGGCAGTGAGCCCTATTATATTTGGTGTGAGGTAATCCTCATAGAGGTTTTCCCATCTTGGTTTTTCCACGTAAATTTGGTGTTTCCTTGTGTATGGTGTTGATTTGGTTATATTTCTGTTGTTTTCTTTCATTATTAATATTCTAATAGATTATGGGTAAATTGAATTAATGTGGATCTAAATGTTTATGAGGGTTTTAAAGTTTTAAGGTACAACTAATTCACCCCCCCTCAATTGTCTTGTGCATTCAACAAGTGGTATCAAAGCAAGGTTCATTGGAAGAAAGCTTAACCGCTCAAGGTAGATATGGGATGGCGAACAAGAAAGATGATCCTATGTTTGATGGATCAAATTATGCATTTTAGAGGACAAGGATGGAAGGTTTTTTGGTTCCTCTTTGATTTAAAATCTGAAAGTTTGTTGAGAGAGTATATACTATTCCTTTAAATGGTCCGAGAATTGATGATGAGATCAATGCCTATTAAAATAATGGTAAAGAAAGGTATGTTCTTTTAAGTGGTCTTACCCATTCTAAATTTGTGAAAGTTATGAATCTTAAAATTGCTAAAGAAATTTGGGTAAAGTTAGAAAGCATTTATGAAGGAGATGATAAGGTCAAGCAAGCTAAGATGTAGAATTATAAGATCATGTTTGAGACCCTACAAATGTCGAAATATGAAAGCATCACAAGCTACTTGTAGAAGGTGGATGAAGTTGTCAATGGTATCAGAGGTCTTGGTGGAGAACTGAAAGAAGAAGAAGTGGTACAGAAGGTACTTAGAACTCTTCCTAAATCTTATAGTCATAAAGTTTCTGCAATTGAGGAATTGTAAAATTTGAATCAATATATCAGAGATTAGTTGTATTGTTCTTTAACTACTTTTTAAATGAGAGAATTTGCTACAATTAGTGCAAAAGTTGATACTTCTTTAAGGCTAGCAAACCAAAGAAGACTCTGAAATCAGAGCAGGAGGATCTTGATAATGAGGAAGCTAACTTTGCAAGGAGAATGAAAAACAGTATTGGAAAATGCAGTGGTAAGTTTCCTCTCAAATGTTTTAGTTGTGGAAAGATAGGTCATTATGATTCAAGATGTCCAAATAGAATTTTAATAACAAAAATAGGGGGAACAAAGGTAAGAAGATTAATAAAAGTTATTATGTTAGAGAATATGCAAGTATATCTGATGATGAATCTGATTATGGAGATGGTGAGGATGGTGAATGCTTGTTCATGGATTAAAAAGATGAAAGTAATTATGGTAACTTTAAGAGATGTGTGAAGGAAAGGGATTTGGAAGCAAGTGCTAATACTAAAGACACCTTGGTGTCTGCTTTTCATGCTAGACAAGAGAATTGTTGGATCATTGACAATGGATGCTCTAATCATATGACCGGTGACAAGAATAAGTTTGTTAAACTTCAAAAATATGGAGTACTTGTTAGGTTTGGTGATGATACATTTGTTAAAATATTTGGAAAAGGTTCAATCAATTTTGATGGAAAGAATAATAATGATGATTTTCTTTCTGTTAAGAGTTTGAGACATAACCTCTTGAGTGTTGGAAAAATGTATAGTAAGGGATACAATCTTATGTTTGAAGATAATGGTTGTGAGATCAGAAAAGGTTCAGGAACTGTGGTTTTTGCTAGAAGAAGGACAAATGGAAATGTCTATCAGCTCAAAGGTGTTGATGGTTATGAGAGTTGGCTATGGAATAGAAGAATGTGTCACATCAATTTTTATATCCTAGTGAGAATAAGTTTAGTTCAAGATATGAGAGATATGACAAAGATTACAAAGCCTATTAATGATGTCTGTAAAGAATGTCAAGTTGGAAAGCAAGCAAAAAGAAGTTTCAAAATCAAAGAACAATTTGTGTACACCTAAAATTGGTCATCACCTTTAATTAATTAAATACTAGCTATTTAATTAATATTTTTACTACATATAAATAAATTCTTAATTTATTTATATTTTCATTTTCTAAATTCTCCAAATCTAAAATCATATTCTTCTAAATTAATTAAATAATTAAATTTCCATAAGCTTGTTTTATTTAATTAATCTTCACTAATCTCGATTAGGAATTTGAGCACATGTCTACAACTTTTTGTGCCATCTCACAAAGGTCACATGAAATTAAATAATTCTAATTTTTAATTAGAATTATCTTCAACCAATTTTTAAAAGAACATGGCTTATTCCTCACACACTTCCACCAATTTTTCAACACATGGTTTTTTCTTCCCACACTTGAGTCTTCCATCCATTTGGCATGTTGCCCATTGGTCAAGAGATTCTTCCATCCAAATGGCATGTTGTCTTTGGTCAAGGGGACAACATCTTGATTCTCTCCATCTCCACCATCCATTCTTCTTGTTTGAATCTGGACCGTTGATCATTGCCACCTCACAAGATGCTTGGAAAAGGCTATAAATACAACCCTTTGGCATTGTATTTTGCATCCACTTTTGAATAGAGTTATCATGCAAAAATATCATTTGAGTTTGGGAGCACTTTGGAGTCTTATAGTTACATTTTATACCATGTTTTGCATCATAGTTAGGTCTTAGAGTAATACTTTGCATCATAGTTGCATTTTAGATTAGCATTTTCATAGATAGCATTTGAGCATATGGAGTATCATTTTAGTTTTCCATAGTTTGCATTTGAGCATATGTAGAATCATATAAATCACTACCATAGTATCCACCACTGTTTGTCCATTCATCATAATCAACATCATCCATTCATCATAGTATCCATTATCCTTTCCATCGTATAGTTGCATGTGGGAATTTAGTTGGCTTCCATGTTGAATACTAATCTCATTTCTTAAGTGTCATTCTAATAGCCTTTGTGCACATAGAAATCTAAGGGCCAAAGGGTTAAAGGAATCTTTAAGAATAGAGGACAATGAGACGTTCTCAAAAGATTTATTTTGTTGCAAATTAGAGTAGCTTCTATGCTTTGAATCTTTGATATAATTCATTTCATCAAGGTTTGTGTTGATACTAACTTTCCACATTTCACACACACACACAAAATGGTGCCCACCGTGGGGCCAGACCCCATTTCTAACAGTTTGCTGGAAGAATTCATTTAAACAGGCTGGACGTGACGTTTTAGTGCAATCGTGGTCTCTTTCGGCGCATCCGATAAATCTTCTAGCACATACGACTTCTATTTCAGCGCATCCAACATATCTTCCAGCACATTCGGTGACTGTTTCAATGTATCCGACTTTTCTTTTAGCGCATCCAAAAAATATTATAGTGCATACAAGGAGTATTTTAGCGCATTGAGCATTTGTTTTAGCACATTCATCTATTTTTATAGCGCATTTGGTATCTTTTTCAGCACCTACATCAGTTATTTTAGCGCATTGAGTAGTTATTTTGGTGCATTAGTTAGTTATTATAGCACATCAGTGTTTTAGTGCATCTGATGACTATTTTAGCGCATTGGGTAAAAATTGAAAAATCTGACAATTGATTTGTGTTTTCTGCTTGTAGGTACTTTTATACGCTGGTCAAAGATAAATTTTATCAAACTACTGATGATTTATGCAGGGGCTGGAGCTATTTAAGCACTTTCTTTTTGCTTAAAATAGGCATATAGCTTAATTAAAAAGGTTAATGAACACCATGTCTTTCGTGCTTGATGGATGGTAGGCATATGCTCTCCCCTTAACTGGGTGACCAAAAAGCTAGACCCATTCACTTTTTGTGTGCGAGTGTGAGTTGAGTATATTGCGTGTGTTTTCTCTTTGTTTACACAAAACAAAGATTGATCAAACTATGGGTATACTTGCTTGATTTTGTTTATCTTAGAGGGCCTGCCTTGTGGGAAAAATTAATCACCCAAGGGAATGATCCAACCGGTAACACGCTAAAGCCAAGCGACTTCCAATTGGGATATAAATGTGGGTACTTCAACAAAGGCAAGTATCATGAGGATAGTTCCGACGAGAAGGCCAACAATGGTCTCTCGCCACATGGATTATCCCCCACGAATAGAGTGTTCGTGCTACAAACCTTGTTATAGTTTGGCCAAAAACCTTTATCTATTCTTTGGTGCAACAACAATCGTTGTAAAAGCATCCACATTCTCGCAGTTTTTAGTAGAGATGAAAAATATGCCATGGGAGATTCATGGGTATTGATGCTTGGTTGCCCCGTAGAAGTGAGTGTTGTGGAGGGGAGCTAGTGGGGTAAAGCATCTAATCATCCGCTAAGAATAAGTGTGGTTGGAGTAAAACCCACGTGGAATCCAAAAAAATATTGTCCTACATAGCCTTAAGATTGTACATGTTTGATATGTCTTTACCAATGTGTTTTTTTAACCAATTTCAATCACAAACATCACATGTTGAAAGTGGAAACCTTGATTTAGAAAAAAAATCATTGAAACAACCAAGTCGCTAGCTGGAAAATCCAAAAAATCTAACAAAATTCTAACAAATTGCATCATTTTCCCAGTTTAGTGCATTCGTTGCATCTTATAGTGCATCTGTGTGTTCTTTTATCACATTCAACTACTGTTATAACACATTTGTGCAAAACTCTGGTGCATCTATCCTTTGTTCTAGCGCATCAAAACAATCTTTTAGCACACTCGCCTAATATTTTAGTGCATCTATGTAAAATTTTGGAGCATTTATCCTCTGTTCCATCCCATACAAGCAATTCTTTAGCGCATCTATGCAAAACTCTGGCGCATCTATCCTCGTTCCAGCGCATACAAACAATCTTTTAGCACATCTGTGCAAAACTATAGCACATTCGTCCTATGTTTTAGTGCATCTGTCAAGTTTTCTCCATCATCCAGGCTCTATTTTAGCGCATCCATTAAATGCAAAAACTTGAGAGTTAAACTTGTCTTATATCTCGCAATTTGAACCAGAATTAAGAATCCTTTTCAATCCAAAACCATTCCTCAAGTACAACAGAGTCCAAACATGTGCCTTATCAAATGATTTCATGAAAGATTAAAATCCAAAAACCAAAGTCCAAAGTTCTTAGTCCAAGAGAACATCAAAAACGTCTCACAACACTCTACGAATTTAGAGAGGTTGATCTTCAATTTTTACAAAAGAGCTTCAAAGAACAATCCCAACTTGTACTCATTTTACTATTGTCAAAATCCAAGACTTTTCCAAAAAATTGAGTATCTCGTATAAGAAGAAAATTTGTCTCTGGTTTCACAGTTTGAACCAAAATTTCAAAAAAAATTCAAAGTCCAAAATCATTCCTTAGGTACCTTAGAATCTAAACTTGTTAAAATTGACCTTTACAAGTGGAATTTTCCAACCTAAACCAAGATCTAACATCTCAAAGTACCAAAATTATCAAATTTATCACACCTTTGATTATTAAGCCTAGTTTCATTATCAGGATCTATCATCCTCTCATCACAAAACAAAGCTATATAGTCAAGTCAAACTTAGTTTCATTAGAATTTGTCATTCTATTTGACTTTGTTGTAATCCTTGGTACTCTTCCAAAACTTAGATCAAAGTTTAGTCTAAACTATAACACTTGTATGCCCATTCAAACAAGGTTACAAAAATGGAAACTCAAGGAAAAAGGACTTGAAAATAAAAACATCAAAGAGCCAAACATTGAAACTTCAACCATTGGAACTCCAAACATTGAAATCCCGACCATTGAAACTCCAATCATTGAGACTCAAAAAAGTGAAACACAAAATACCATGGTGGAGGTTGAAGAGAATCCTTTTCATGGACTCAACAACACTGAAGGGGAAGAAATAACCGAAGAAGATATCCAACATGTTGAACAAGACCCCAACTTCCACAAGTGTTTAGAAAATATTTTTGGAAGAAATGGGGAAAAATACCTCCTTATGTTAGCTAAACAATGTGCCAAATTTCCATATGCCTTTGATGTGAATCAATTGAAAGAACCACTCAAAAAGCCCAAAAATGATCCTAAACAAGTGGTTTCTCTAACCCACCAAATGAAGAACATTCAACAAAAAATTCTTGATATGCAAAGAGGAACCTCAAAACGATACTTGATCCAGGACATTTTTCCTTATCCATTTGATCAAAGTATTCACTTGATACCCTTTCCCAAACATTACGAGTTCCCAAAGTATGACAAATACAACGACAAAACTGATCTGATAGACCATGTGAGGGAATTTAGGACCATGAGTCTTGAATTTTCATATGAGGAAACATATTTGATGAGATTATTCCCAAGAAGCCTAGGTGGACATTATCTTGAATGATTCTCCAAACTCACCCCACCAATTAACACCTTTGAGGAATTAGTCAACAAGTTCATCACCCAATATGCTTACAACATCCAACATGACATCACCATGAAAGATCTTTGTAACTTGAAACAAAAGAAGGGTGAATTGTTCCTTGTATTCTTACAAAAATGGACAAGGTTATTTGCACGATATTCTCATCCCATACTCGAAAAGGAAAAGATAGCAATCTTTATTGACAACCTCAATGACGAGATGAGTTATAGATTGGAATTGCAATGTCCCCCAACCTTCAAAAAATTGATTGAAAATGGGATTAAAATCGAAGAGGCTTTAGTCAAGAGAGGAATTATCAAGATATACAATGAAAACAACTCGTCAAATTCCTCCAACAATTACAATAGTGGTGACAAACCCAAGTTTTGGCAATGAAACAAGAATGTTGGAAACAATGATGGTGCAATTGAAATTCAAAATGCAAAACCTATAGTCAACCTAACTGTAGCCACCACCAAAACTAATCAAAATAATAGTCCCCCCAACAACCAAGGCAACAACCAAAGGAACAACCAAAACAACAGTCAAGGTAATGTTGGATCTAGAACATCATCATATCGAACAAATTGAAGGAGGTTCACCCCTTTGGGACAATCGTTAGAATCAACATTAAAGGAACTTATCGAAGCTAAAGTCATAATGTTACCAGAGGAAAATAATTGGGAACCACAAGTTAAGCCTCCATGGTGGAATGATGCTCACTTCTGTGACTTTCACCGCAACAAGGGACATAAAACCAATGACTACATGTAGTTGAAGCACTTGATACAAGATCTAATTGAAAATAGGACGATATTTGTAGGACTTCAAACAAAAAATGATCATGGGGTGTTCAAGAACCCTTTACCAAACTATGAGAAATGAGATTCCTCATCATCAAATAACAAGGGCAAAAACATAAACTATGTCTATGACACCACCATTCTGCATATTGAGGTAGTTGATGATCCAATTCATGACAAATCAAATCTTATTGAAAATGATAACTCAACCAACGATAACACCATTGAACATGAACAAAACATCATTGCAATTGAAAATCGTCACCATGATGTCGCCACTACCACACATCAAATCAATGTTATCAAAATCAGAGAGCCACAAGACAACATACCCATCAATGCAATCACCTAAGGACAAGCCAAAGTAACACTGAAAGGAGCTACCCTTTCCACATCCAAATCAATTGATATCTCTACGACTCAATATAACATAGTGGATCAGTTGTAGAAGATACCTGCACAAATATCCATATTAGAACTTCTCAAGATTTCACCCACTCACAATGAGATCTTGGAACAAGCTCTAGTTTCCACCACAGTACCAAATAATCTAGAGGTTTTCCAATTCCAGACTATGGTGGGACATTTGACTGCACCACACTGCTTATCCTTTTCTGAACATGATGATGTATCTATCAATCATCCCCACAATGTTGCTCTACACATTGAGGTCCTAATCCACAAGCACCACGTTAAACGTGTCCTAAAAGATGGAGGATTTGGCCTGAATATTTGTACTTTGAAACTTGTCCGTGCACTAGGCTATTCGAAAAATGCTATTGATCCTAGAAGGAAAATCACAATAAAAGCATATGATGACAAGGAGAGATCTTCACAAGGATTGATAGTGCTACTTATTCAAGTGGGACCAATTGTCACAAATATAGTATGCCAGGTGTTAAACAAAGAGTTAACATACAACATACTCTTGGGAAGACCTTGGATTCATGACATGCAAGCAGTACCATCCACATATCATCAGTGTTTGAAGTTCCTACTCAATGGGTAGGAAATCACTATTGCAGCTGACTCAAATAACCCCCAATATTGTAACACCCTCAAGATTACTTAAGATACTTTTGTACCACACAATAAGGAAGCTCCAACTCAAGGTTTATCAAATGATGGGAAATAACTAAATTCCTTGTCAAAGTGGGTTGAGAAAACGGACCAATCAAAGGACAAAGATATCGGTGATGCCAATCCCTCAAATAAAGAAAGTACATCAAATCTTACTCCACAAAATTGGGAAGGTAAAATTGAATCCTTATCAAAACAAGTTTCCAAGATCCAATTGAAAGACAAAGGCATCGGGGAATACTCATTTCAACAATGTTTATGTCTATCACAACTTTCATCCTCTCCAAGGTCATATGGACAGCCATTGACATCAAGATAGAAATCATCACAATCAACTACCCTTTTTGATGGAACCTTTGTAAGAGCGGGAACATTAGTGGATGATTTACACGACAAAGAGGTTTTAAACTAGTTGTACAAAGATGAAGAATCATCACAAGCGTCCACCTCAAGTGTACAGATAGAGCAATATGGAAAAGGAAAGACAATCATGGAAAAGATGGGATACGAGGGAAAGGGTCCTATCGGTAAAAGGAAAGAAGGCATCATAGAACTGATACAACCTATCACAATGCAATCCAAATATAAAATAGGATTGGGGTATAAAGAAGAATCTAGAGAAGAAACCAAACACCAAGTTGTTGAAAGAATCCTACAACTATAAGCTAGTGATGATCATGAAACTGATTCAAATTAATATGAATGGGATTCGTTATCCCAAGAGTCTTGTCATGATAAGGAAGTTTATGTGGTCCAATAGTATACACCCATACGTGAGGAGGGTCAAAGTTCAAGTTATAGACCACTTGAAATTAGATCACTACATGTTGATGATTCTAGTGGAGACGATTAGACGTGAAGTGAAATGGATAATTTGGAGGAGAGTTACCTTATAGACATCAATTTCTCTATTGGACAATCCAAAGACATTACCATCGGGACTCTTACTGCATCTGACTTTAGCCAATTCAATGACTCTTTACCCCTGGTACATCTCGAACTAATAGATTGGGATCAAACTGAGCCATCTGATATCCCCCTCTTTTCAAATGATGAAGCCATTGTCAACTTCCTCTATTCCACCAATCCCAAAATAGATTCCACCATTGAACATTGTAATGAAGCTTCCAACCAAGAGAGTGTCAAATTTTCTAGCTGCAAAATGAATAAAACAGGGAATAGATCTGATGGTAAAAACCATTCAATGGCAGTATCAGATCTAGAAAAAGTAAAAACAAAGAGCGTATCCAATAGTGAAAACCTTTTTGAGGCGCTATAGGATGGAAGATTTGACACACTCCCCAAAAACTTTCAGGAATGATCTAAAGTATTGGTTGAACCCACCTAGTCTATCAATATCGGGAATGAAGAAACAGTGAAGACTGTCCATCTAATAGAATCTTTGACAGATCAAGAGAGACCAAACTTCATCAAATTCTTCATAGAAAGACAAATCAATTTTTCTTAGTATTATGCTGACATGCCAGGGATTGAACCAAGAACTCATCATGCATCACCTATCTCTACCACCAGGAGTAAAACCAATCAAACAAAAATTAAGGAAAATGCATCTGCATATTGCCATATTGGTAAAAGCAAAATTGAAGAAGCTACTAGATGTGGGATTTATTAGACCTATTGACTATGCCGAGTGGATATCAAGTATTGTTTTGATCTCGAAACCAGACAAAAGCATCAGAATCTGCATAGATTTTAGGGATCTCAACAAGTCTTTCCTAAAAGATGATTTTCCTCTACCTAACATTAACATCATCGTAGACTTGACTGTTGGACATGAAATGCTCTCGCTTATGGATGGATTTTCAGGCTATAACCAGATAAAGATAGCACTTGGGGATCAAGACAAAACAACCTTCACATGTCCTTGGGGCACTTTTTGTTGGAATGTAATTCCTTTTGGGTTGAAAAATGTTGGAGCCACATATCAAAGAGAAATGACCACCATCTTTCATGACATGATGCACACTTTTATGGAAGACTATGTAGATGATTTCTTGGCAAAATCCTACACCAGAGAAGGACACCTAGAGATCTTAGATAAAATTTTCACTAGATTAGAGAGGTTTAATGTGAGACTAAATCCCAAGAAATGGGTATTTGGTGTAACATCAACTAAAATTTTGGGGTACATTGTGTTGGCTAAAGGCATTCAAGTAGACCCTACAAAGGTCAAAGCTATCATGGAAATGCCTCCTAAAAACATCAGCCAACTCAGATCCTTGCAAGGAAGATTCCAATCTATTAGGAGGTTTATCGCACAACTGGCTGACAAAACTCACCCCTTCAACCACTTGCTCCACAAGAATGTATCTTTCCAATGGGATGAAAAATGCGAAGGAGCCTTCAATCAATTGAAACAATATCTAATGAGTCCACCTGTCTTGATACCACCAGATAAAGGAAAACCACTTTTATTGTACATAGGAACAACTGAGATATCATTGGGAGCCTTGTTAGCACAAGAGGATTCAACAAGAAAAGAAAGGGCAATCTATTATATCAGCAGAACCTTAAATGGCTATGAGATCAATTACACCTTCATTGAAAAGGATTTTCTGGAAGTAGTCTTTGCTACCCAACAATTGCGACATTATATGCTCACCCATACCATCAAGTTAATAGCCAAAATAGATCCACTGAAATACCTTCTAAGCAAAACTAATCTAACTAGAAGACTAGCTAAGTGGGTCATGATGCTAAGTGAATTTGACATCCAATATGTTGATAGGAAGGCAATCAAAGGACAAGCAATTGCAGATCAGTTAGCTGAAGCACCATTACAAGAAAATCATCCAATGAACATTGAGTTTCCAGATACTAATGTCCTAATAGTATCCACACAACAATGGGTCTTCTACTTTGATGGTTCTTATACACGACATGGATCAGGGGCCAAAATATTGTTTATCTCACCACAAGGACATACCATTCCCAAGTCTTATAGATTAATTTTTGTTTGCACCAACAACACAATTGAATATGAAGCTTTGATCATTAGAATCAAAGTAGCAATTGAGTGGAAGATCACAGAGTTACATGTCTATGGGGATTCACAACAGGTCATTAATCAGGTAAATGATGACTATCAAACAAAAGATGACAATTTGATGCCCTACAAAAGAATGGTTGATGACTTCAAAAAGTACTTTGTGGAAATAAGATTTGAAAAAATTCCTCGAAGTGACAACAAAGTTGTTGATGCCATGGCAACCATTGCTTCTCTCTTGCAGATTCCAGAGAAACAAGCTCGTTACGAGTTCATGGTGGAACAACTGTTCAACCCATCTTATTGCAACCCTGATTCCCAAGTTATCTACCATCTAGCTGAGGCTGAGACTTCCCTCTATGAGAAAATTTATACGTACCTAAAAGATAACACCCTCCCTAATGAACTATCATGTAATCAAAAATGAAACTTGATTCGCCAAACTGCTCGACACACCCTTATCACGGATGTCCTTTATCGACAAGGTCTTGATGGAACTCTCCTCTGATGTTTGGAACATGACAAGTCTGAAATGACTTTACGTGAAGTGAATGAAGGTGTTTGTGGAACTCATTCAAGTGGTTTAACCTTAGCTAAGAAACTCCTCCATTTGGGATATTACTGGCCGACTATGGAGAAGGATTATTTTCAATTCATCAAGAAATGCCCAAAGTGCCAGATTCATGGAAATCTCATCCATGCACTAACACAGGAAATTCACCCTTTTGCATCAACATGGCCCTTTTGTCAGTGGGGATTGGACCTCGTAGGAAAGATTCATCCATCTTCATCAAATGGACACAAGTTCATTATCACAACTATTGACTATTTCACAAAGTGGATTGAAGTTGTCCCTCTAACTACCATCACAAGAAAACAAATCTCATCCTTCATCCTGAAATACATCATTTGTAGATATGACATCCCTCAATCCATCATTACTGACAATGGCCGACCTTTCAAAAATCAAGATGTTGAAGAAATTTGTGAGAAATTTCACATCTAGCATTAGTTTTCTACACCATATGATCCTCAAGGAAATGGCAAAGCAGAGGCCTCAAACAAGACTATCCTAAATTTTTTAAAGAAAACCATCAATGATGTGGGGTGTGACTAGCATGTGCAACTGAATCCTACTCTATGGGCTTATAGAACCAGTATTCATACTCCGACAGGAGCTACACCCTATGCTCTAGTCTACGGATCAGAATCCATTATACCTATTGAGGTTGACCTACCATCACTCCATGTGTCACTAAAAGGGATCATCTCAGATGAGGATCACAGAGTGTCTAGGTTACAAGACTTGGAACTCTTGGATGAGCATTGTCAACATGCATTGGATCACCTAAAAGCATATCAACAGAGGATATCTAGAAGCTACAACCATAGAGTCAATCCTAGAACATTTTAGGTGGGCGATTTTGTCTTGAAAGAGAATCCCCATAATCAACAAAATCGAGAGAAGAAGGGGAAATTTTAACCAAAATAGCTAGGTCCTTTTGTCATTGTGTCAGCCTTCGGATCAGGAGCATATCAGTTGTCTACACCAGAAGGGATTTTTTTAATGAACCCCTCAATAGCCTACATCTCAAGAAGTTCTACACTTGAATCATCCAGTGCATCAGAAAAAGGTCCTGAAAATACCAAAAAACATCATAAAATGTTATGAAAAAATGGTTGCCTTGATGAAAACCTCGCAAACAGGCGTCTTGGTAACAACAAAAAAAAGAAGAAAAATACAAAAAAAAAGTGAAAAATCAAAAAGATCAAAAAAATCATAAAATCTGAAAATCTAAAAAGTGCAATAGAAACAAGTAGTGAAAACCTGACAACAGGCGTTATTTGTAATAGGTTATCTTTTCCATCTATTTGAGCATGCCGACCACTCGCTTTCGCCATTTTCTTTTGTCATCTATCTACCTATCATCAAAAAGCCTCATGTATATATCCTAGCATCGCGGTCATGTCTCACCCTAGATTGGGGGAAAAATCCTAAACTCACTGGGGGCAATAAACTTTGGGCTTGAACCAACAGACAAACACCAGTAGGAAAAACACAACAAATAATATCATAGTGCCACTCAACATTGAAGATCAAGATCACAAACATGAACACATCAACCATCCAAATCAAACAGCCAAATCAATCAAATCAAAAGCAAATTTCAAATGGATGATGTTCTTCTAAATCATGGGTTTATCATGTCACACTCAAACATTCAACTGTTGAACTTTGATTTTTGTTATCATATCTCTGGAGCACCTCGATGATGTATCGAACTAGAGGATCTAGGAAGGAGATGATTTTTCTTTGTCTGTTGTCTGTGAGTTGATCATTTTTACTGTGCAAATTATCACGGGACGTGCTCTACAAAGTATCACTAATGACATTCTGAATTTGCATAGGAAAAGGTTTAACTATTGTCTATTTATGCAAGCAATACTCAGGTCATCTCGTTTTAATTATACTTAGATTCTTGTGTTTAACTTGCATTATCAAACATCATGGAAGTAGTACTCAGGTCATCATGGTCTAAATATACCATCGATGCTTGTACTCACTTTCAACATTTTAAAGGCCCAATGATGATAAAAAAGCACGACAAATTGGTTGTTACAAATTAGAACTTTTTCATATGAGATCTACATGGTTAGAGTAGATTGCATTCATGTTAGTTTGCATCTGTATTTATGGGATTTCCAAAGCTGCAACAATGATGTTATCTCTTGCACTAAGGGATTGAGTACACTTGACATTGCCAAAAACACATCATTTTCATATAGTTACACATCACTTGCATTATTATTTGCATCAATTAGAAAACATTCTCATTTAAGTTGCATATTAGTTGTATCATCATTTGCATACATTAGAAAAAATTACAACATCATCCATCCACCCATGCATCACATCATAATATTTGCATCAGAAAACACAAAAAGGCATGCATTGCATCTCATTTACATAATCAAAATCATTTCATATAGTGGCATTAGGAAAGTGGTTCCTTAAGCTTAAATGAGTGAGTCTCTTCATATTTCCAAAAGAATTGGGAAATATGTCAGGTTTTGTGAAGCTTAATTTAACAAAGAATCAACTGACGACAACCTTCCCGCAACTCTTGGAAGTTGGATAGATTCACTCATTTAAGCTTAAGACCCTAGGAAAAAATCATCTACATCATCACTTGCATTACATAATCATATCATCATCACAAAGCATCATAAATCTTATTTACGTACTCATTATATCTCATTATCATTACATCCATACATAATCAATATGAACATCAAGCATCATCACATACCATTTGCACAATCAAATCCATCTCACATAGCATAAGACATCATTTTCCTATATCACATAATCATCACATCCTATCAAATCCATCATGCATTATCATATCATATCATCCTTGCATATATCACAAAATCGTCATATAAACTCATCCATCATGCATTATCATATCTATCATCATTGAATACATCATCATAGAATTAGGTACCATCACACAATTATTTCATATACACATTCATTCATTCATTACATCCTTTATTTGCATCAAAAAATACCAAAAAAAATCACATACATCACATACCATAAATAAAATCCATCACATGCATCATATAGGCATCATCCATAAATCATAATAGAATCATAACACATTTGTTGCATCATCATAAACACATCCATCGCATATCATATCATTAGGATCACCATCATAAACGTCGAAATTGAATGCATCCGTCGCATATCATATCATCAATTTCATATAGAACATCACATAGCATAAATCATAGAAATTAAATGCATCCATAGCATGTCATAACCATCATAATCATCATAACATGGAAATTAAATGCACCATAGACATCTAGCATCATATCAACACATGGATCATAATCATCACTGCATATCATATAACCTCAAAAATCATAATGTCAAAGTGTACAAGGATATCCAAAAGTATGACGAGATACAACAATATAAAAAACGGTCGTGTATCATAAAGTCTGACAACAACAAGAATATCATCAATGTCTAAACTGAACAAAAGGTGTATACATGTCCAAAAAGTACATCAGAGAATCATAACGAGAGCTATGTTGTGCTCCCTCCAGATGGTGTCGACATCACATGACCAAGATCAGTGCCTCCCCCTGCGCCCAATGGACCTGCCCCAGGATCTCTCCTATCTCCAGGTAATGGTTGAGTGACACCCACACTTACATTCAAAGATTGGGACCTTCCAGATCGAGACTGTGCAAAGATCCACCGCCACTTGGGAGGAACCACCTCATGATATCTACCCCTATAAAACTCAACCTCCTGAGCAGTGCGGTGAATCTCTCTAAGATAATATGTTGTTCTTGTACCTACGGTCACCTATTGTAACCTCTCAGTAATTCCTCAGCCTGCTCCGCCCGTCGTCTTAAGGCATCCCTCTCGGTGGTCAATGTGGAAATATGATCTCTACCCACTATTGTGATGAGCTCACTAATGATCACCTCTTACGATTCACACTTGACTTTGCAACATCAGGACCTGGCCCTGGTCCACCTCCATCTGCCCCATCACTCTCCTCATCATCGCCATCATTGTTGCTCTCCTCTCCATCACTCTCACTGCTCCGCTCATCCTCAGAATCCTCCTCCTCCTCTCCCTGCTCCTCCTCTACCTCCTCTCTCTGTCACCTCCACCCATGCCCTCCTTCCTCTGCCTCTGCTAACAATGGTGTGGGCTCATCTAGAATCATGATCCATGGGAACAGATGCGTAAGCATATATATAGCATAATCCTCAGATATCGAGGCATCTATAATCTCTAGGTGCACCTCCTAAATAATCATTGGTAATGCCTGGAAGTGCTCAATTTCTATGTCATAAGACAAGCACGACCCCCACTCTGTCGCATCATGTCATCACCGTGCATAATGGGCTACCCCATGTGGCATGGGATGAACTCGGTCATACTGCCTCTGAAATCTCAATAACATAAATCTCTCAATAATAAAGCTAGTCCGACCAATTAGATACATCGCCTAGAACAAATACAGCATCTTCGTATCATCCTCAGGCCACGACTCACAAACAACATATGGTCTCCACACAACACCCTCCAGATCATCGAGAGCCCTCCTCCAATACTCCAACTTGCCCAGCCTGGGCTAAGCAAGTCGACCAACATAAATATGAACATAGGGCCTTAGAGCTGGCCTCTGTCTGTCTCCTAGTAGTTGACTAATCGCTATATGCTCCTAGGCCCAGACCTAGAGCAATGTCACTCCTACTGAAAGACTGGCCCCTCGAAGGTACACCACCCGATGCAAATTATGATATAAATGCACAAGCATACAACAACACCACACATATCTAGTCCCATGAATGATCATACTCTCCAAAATATGACCCCATCCAACTGAGAGCCCCTTTGACCTGCGATCAGGATAAAGGAACCCTCTAATGAAACCAACTAGAACAAAAGGCAATGTAGCATATGCATCGACCATGTCCCTCCACGAAATCTCATAGATGCATATGTGATCATCCTGGAAAACTTGGAATAGTGCATCTGTACCACCCTGCTCCTGTGCATCATATATCACCAGCTCTCCCACCACCAGAATTCATAGAATCTGATATACATCCTCAAGTGTAACAGTGATCTCAACAGTGGGAAAATGGAAAGTGTTATGCTCACTATGCCACCGCTCGGCCAAGGTTGTCAATAATCCCCTGTTGATCTGAATCTATGGCATGTTGATGAGAGATGACAAACTACACCGGGTAATAATGGTTGTCTCAGGCTATGTCAAATGATGAATCAAGTCCCATGTCCTCAAGAACCTCTCTCTGATCTGTAGACTAGTCAGAGACTCCTATCATCACAAAAATTGCAAGTCAGTCAATCGATCAACCAACATCAACCGACATCAATAAATCAATCAACCTATCAATCTAATCAGCTTTGGTGAGACTTTGATCAAATCTCATGAGCATCAAATCAATCCTAACCTCGCTTATCATGAGGTTTATCAAATCAATCCTAACCTCGCCTATCATGAAGTTTATCAAATCAATCCTAACTTTGCTTATCATGAGGTTTATCAAATCAATCAAATCAACCTCACTTATCATGAGGTTCATCAAATCAATCCTAACCTCCCCTATCATGGGGTTTATCAAATCAATCCTAACCTTGCCTATCGTGAGGTTTATCAAATCAATCAAATCAACCTCACTTATCACGAGGTTCATCAAATCAATCCCAACCTCACCTATCATGAGGTTTATCAAATCAATCCTAACCTCGCCTATCATGAGGTTTATCAATAACCTCACCTATTATGAGGTTTGTCAGATCAATCAACTTATAATTAATCCTCACCTATCATGAGGTCAATTATCATCATCCTTTCATTGAATCTCACCTATCATGTGATCAATGGACATCTAACCTATCAAAATCATCAATCCTCATCAAATCACAGACTTACGTGATCAAACATCATTGACATCAAGGACTTCAATCAAGAAAATCATCAACTTTACCCAATGTGCTAAAACCCTCTATGCACTAGGGAAATTGATCAATGCGCTCTAACAGACCTTCAATTTGCCACTCTACCCTATGCGCCAAAATATTTCATCAATGCACTGGAACAAAGTCCCGATGAACCAAATTTCCCGGTGCACTATTCTATTTAATCAATGTGCTAATCTAATGACCCTATGCGCTAAAATACTCTATGCGCTAAAACAATTCATCAATGTGCCATTTTGGTTCATCTATGCGCTAGATTAATCCATGTGCTAAATCATCTAACCTATGCGATATATTATTGAATGCACCGTAATAGTCTATGTATGCACTACTTTGGCTAATCAATGCGCTAAACTAAAACAAACCAAGTTCAAATGCCAAAATGGAGGGAAAATTTCAATGCACAAAATATGAGGTGGTTTTTCGGGGTACTCACTGGAGGTCTATACGTTGTTGGATAGTTGTGCCGCCTGACTCGCTCGAATTGATGCGTGTGATAGGGGATCACCATTCTGCTCCAAATGCTCAAACACTCTCACTCACAAGTTTTCAAAATCACCAAATGCACAAATGAACTTTCTAATTCACTTTTTAACCTTTTAAAGGTTAATTAAGTGGCATTTTATGGGATTGTTTTATTTTCATTTTTCAAAAGGGTTGTAATTAATCAGATTATCACCTAGTGGCTTATATATCATTTTTTGGGAGATAAATCATTTTTGATGTGTAAAATTTTGAGATTATCATCAAATCATCGTCAAACCATCAAAATTTTCAAAAATTCCAAAAAATTCTCAAAATTCACCAATTTATCTCCCGAGGGGGCATATATCTGTCAATATCTAAAAATCAGCGTCTAGGGCATCAAAAAAAAAAATTTCTTGGCATCGGTATCAAATTTTTCTTTGAAGCAATGTGTAAACAGATTACTTCAAAGAGGGGCAAAATGTATACACCTAAAATCGGTCATCACCTTTAATTAATTAAATACTAGCTATTTAATTAATATTTCGACTATGTATAAATAAATTCTCAATTTATTTATATTGTTCATTTTCTAAATTCTTCAAATCTAAAATCATATTCTTCTAAATTAATTAAATAAACAAATTTCCATAAGCTTGTTTTATTTAATTAATCTTCACTAATCTCAATTAGGAATTTGAGCACATGTCTACAACTTTTTGTGCCACCTCACCAAGGTCACATTAAATTAAATAATTCTAATTTTTAACTAGAATTATCTTCAACCAATTTTTAAAAGCACATGGCTTATTCCTCACACACTTCCACCAATTTTTCAACACATGGTCTTTTCTTCCCACACTTGAGTCTTCCATCCATTTGGCATGTTGCCCATTGGTCAAGAGATTCTTCCATCCAAATGGCATGTTGTCTTTGGTCAAGGGGACAACATCTTGATTATCTCCATCTCCACCATCCATTCTTCTTGTTCGAATTTGGACCGTTGATCATTTCCACCTCACAAGATGCTTGGAAAGGCTATAAATACAACCCTTTGGCATTGTATTTTGCATCCACTTTTGAATAGAGTTATCATGCAGAAATATCGTTTGAGTTTGGGAGCACTTTGGAATCTTATAGTTACATTTTATACCATGTTTTGCATCATAGTTAGATCTTAGAGTAATACTTTGCATCATAGTTGCATTTTAGATTAGCATTTTCATCATTAGCATTTGACCATATGGAGTATCATTTTAGCTTTCCATAGTTTGCATTTGAGCATATGTAGAATAATATATAGAATCATATAGATCACTACTATAGTATGCACCACCGTTTATCCATTCATCATAATCATCGTCATCCATTCATCATAGTATCCATTATCCTTTCCATCGTATAGTTGCATGTAGGAATTCAGTTGGCTTGCATGTTGAATATTAATCTTGTTTCTTAAGTGTCATTATAATAGCCTTTGTGCACATAGAAATCTGAGGGCCAAAGGGTTAAGGGAATCTTTAAGAATAGAGGACAATGAGACATTCTCAAAAGATTTATTTTGTTGCAAATTAGAGTAGCTTCTTTGCTTTGAATCTTTGATATAATTTGTTTCATTAAGGTTTGTGTTGATACTAACTTTCCACATTTCACACACACATACAATCTTCTACCAAATTGTTGGAATTGGTGCATATAGATCTTTCTGGTCCTACTAGAGTAAGATGTCTTCAAGGTGATAGGTATTTCATGCTATTGATTGATGATTATTCTAGAATGTCATGGGTTACTTTTCTCACACAAAAATTAGAAGCCCTAGATAATTTTAAAGCATTCAAAGTTATGGTTGAGAATGAAATGGATATGAAAATCAAGTGCTTGAGGTTTGACATAGGTGGAGAGTTCACCTCCAATAAGTTCAATATATTTTATAAGAATCATAAAGTAAAGAGGCATTTATCTTCATTTAGGATTCTTTAGCATAATAGAGTGGTTGAAAGAAAGAATAGGACTGTTCAAGAAGCTGCAAGGACAATGATGAAAGAAGAAATTATATTGGAAGTCTACTGGAGAGAATAAATTCACACTCCTGTTTACATACTTAATAGAGTGCAAGCAAGAGAAAACAACACAAAGACTCCTTATGAGCTATGGTATGGAAGGATTCCTACTGTCAAATACTTCAGAGTATTTGGAAGCAAATGTTATATCAGAAGGGATGAAAACATAGGAAATTTTGATGCAAGGTCTAATGAAGGTATCTTCCTTGGATATTCTAGTAAGAGCAAAGCTTATCGATGCTACAACAAGAGGCTTGTTGAGAGTGCAAGTGTCAAGGTTGATGACCTACAAAATAATTTAGTGGTGATAGATGGATATGAACTAGATGAGTCTTATTATTGAGAAGAAGAAAAAGCTAAGGAAAAATAAGTTCATATTGAAGAGGTAGAAGCTCCAAAGAAGATCCTTAAGAATCCTAAGTACGTGTAGAAGAATCATTCTAAAGAACAGATCATTGGTGATAAGAGAAAAGGTGTATTGACAAGAATGAAATTTGTTGAAGAACAAGCAAATCTATGTTAACTTTTTGAAGTTGAACCTAAAATAGTGATTGAAGCATGCAAGGATGAGTATTGGATCAAGGCTATGTAAGAAGAACTAATGCAGATTGAAAATAATTAGAATTGGGAACTTTTTCCAAGACCATCAAATAAAAATGTTATTTGAACTAAGTGGGTATTCTGGAATAAACTAAATGAGAATGGAGAAGCGGTAAGAAACAAGGCAAGGCTTATGTGTAAAGGCTACTCACAAGTAGAAGGAATAGACTTTGAGGAGACATTTGCTTCGATGGCAAGGATGGAATCTATTAGGATGTTTTTGGATTTTGCAACACATAAGGATTTCAGAGTATATCAAATGGATGTCAATTCTACTTTCTTGAATGGAGAACTAGAAGAAGTATACATAGAACAATCGAAAGGATTTGATTTATCAAATAAACTGGATATGGTTTGCGGATTGAAGAAAGAATTATATGGATTCAAGCAATCTTCCAGAGCTTGGTATGCAAGGTTAGATAGGTTTTTGTTACAAAAAGGATTCAATAAAGGTATCACAGATAACAATGTGTTCACCAGTGTGTGAACTATGAATTATAGAGGTATCTAGGAGAAATATTTTTTCTCCACATTTCTTCATGTTGTGGTTTCAAGTCTTGTGAATATAGAAGAGTGTTGATAGTGTTTGAATCTTTCTTCAGTTGAATTTTTTTGAGGTTTGGTAATTCGAAAGTTGGTTTCTTGAGTTACAATGTATGACAAAATTATTTGAGTGTACTAGGTGTGTATAGTCTTAAGGTGAAAGTTGTTGTGAAGGAACTTGTTGGGTTTTAGGGTGTTTGTGGAATATTATAGATCGTGTTCAAGTGTAGTGTGTTGTTTGTGAGTCATCTTTGGATTTGAGGAAGTGTGTACTTAAATGTTTGATGGTGTTAACACAAGTTCAACTAACCTTGAGTGTTTATACAAATTATGAAGCTACTTCGATGTTTGTGGAAGTGTGGTGTGACATGTGTGAGTGGATTTAGGTCCTAGATAAGGTTAGTTATGGTCCACCTTCATTCCTTTCCACCACAAGAATGTTTTGGCGCCAACCTAATTTGAATTTTCATGGTAGAGGTGCATAGCCAACCTTGGAGAATATTTTTAAGGTTGAAGATGGTATAAATATGAGTTGAGTTGTTAAGGGATGATGAGATAGATAAGTGTGATGTAAATGATGTGAATTGCAGAGTTGTGAGGTAATAATTTGTGCAATGCAGTGTGAGCTTTCATGTGTTAGATTACTGGATGTAGTGAGTAGAAGGTGTCTATAATTCTTCACTAATACTATGAAGGTGTTGGTGATGTTGTGGTGGACTTCTTTGTTGCATTGAGATGATTTTCTCATTGTAACACTTTTCTCTATCATCTTTTCTATTCTAGCAGTAAGTATTTCTTTCTTTTGGGCAGTGATCCCTATTATATTCAGTGTTGACATTACTTTATATTGTGAGCTAATCCTCATATTGGTTTTTCTCATCTTGGTTTTCCACGTAAATCTAGTGTTCCTTGTGTATGGTGTTGATTTGGTGTTGTTTCTTATGTATGCTTTCATGATTAATAATTCTAAAAGATTAATGGTAAATTGAATTAATGTGGATTTGAATGTTTATGAGGGTTTTGAAGTTTGAAGGTACAACTAATTCACCCCCCCCCGCTCTTAGTTTTCTTATGCATTCAAAAGTTTAATGATAATTTCAGTTGTATGTTCTTGTTCAATTCCTTGTTTAAGTTATATTTCCTGTTTTGGTGAAAGTTGTAATTCTTCTTGATTTTTTTGCATAGGTTTTTGATTGTGAAGTAATTTTTTATTCTTTTCTTCGAACTAATAGGCAAGAGAATGGTTTCTTTGCCTACAATCTTTAACATTTCTATTTCTTCTTGTTCAGTTTTCAATTTACGAATAGGTGAGAGTAGGTTTCTTGACCATTGGTCTTTTTTCTTCCCTTAAGGGAGGAATTGAGGGGACTACCAGGGGTTGGGAAACCACTCTCTTTAGGTATGTACACTTTATTTTCTGAGGCACAAAAGGAGTCATTTGATTGTCTATTGGTCTTTTGTATGATATAGGTGCAGGAACTCTAGCATAAGTGCCTTGTTTATTTGGAACATTGGTTGTTTCAGACATTGGTTCATCCACAACTTGCGGGGTGGAAGGAATGATCATAGCCCTATCATTATCAAGAGTATTGCTAAGGGATAAATCTATTATGTACTTTACCTTGAACTTTTGATATGATTTAAAAAGGAATTTCTCATGAGGCTTAATAGGTTCCATGGGTTGAGGCCACAAATAGTCTAAGGAAAAGTTTCCACAAGAAGATGAAGGAATAAACCCACTATGATGCACTGTGTATATTTGATCTTTGAATGGGAATTTTATGCATTTGTGGATAACCAATGGGATGACATTCATGGAGTGTAGCCATGGGTAGCCTATCTTCACATGGAATTGGTTTGGTGTTGGGATGATAGAGAACGATACACCTAATTGTTTTGGTCTAACTTTAAGAGGAAGAGTGATCGAATCTATCGTAAGGTGAGAAAAACCATCATGAGTTTTCAACTATGCTTTTGATTGTTCATAAGAGTCTTGATAAAACTCATGCACATATGAGAACTCCTTAGTGATCACATTCTCTACACGTATAGGATTAATGAGTATTCCTTGTGTAGGTTTATCATTGATACATCCAATGAGAGGACCATTGGGTACATGTATAGATGCATCAATATGTGTAAAGCAATGATGGGGAACAAAGTGGTTTGTCCCTTACGAGGTTAAAAATCTATTAAATCAATCATACTATCTACATCATTCTCATTATTATTGTCATCATCATTCTTATCATCAACCTTATCATCACAAGCTTGCACAAAGTTGGATGTGTGATTTGGTATTGGATTTGTAAAAATTCTTAAGTTTTGATTTTGTAAGGCCACAAATTTATTTCCTTTGTCATTAACATCAGCCAACTAGATGTAATTAGAGTCAATGAGGTCTTGAACTTGATGTTTAAGATGTATGCATTGCTTCGTATCATGTCCATGTGTCGATGATATTGACAAAAGGCTTTTGGGTTGAAGTTTTGAGATAACAGTTTATTGTATCCACAAGTCTAATCGATGGTAATTGAATTAAGTTCATGCTCAAAAGTTGTAACATGATTGAATGGAGAGAGTCAAGTAATTGTGTAAATTGCATATCTCTTAGTCTAAATTGATAGGGAGTTGAACTTATGGATACAACTTGTGGCTCAATGTGGTTAGTTAATTGAGGTGTGTTTATCTTGATAAAGTTCTTGTTTTTCTTTTTGAATTGTTGATAGTTATGTTGAGGTATAAATTCATATTTCTCTATAGGAGTCAATGAAGATGCTTCTTCATATTGACTAATCACATTTTGATAGTCATGAAGATTCGTACACAAGTGTGTACAAGATGGATATCTCATCAATAAGATGTTACCTCTAATGTTAGGTTGCAAACTCTTAATGAAGACTATTTGAACATTTGCATTAGGAAGAGTAAGGTTGATTTGTGAGTATAGTAATTGATATTTTCCTATGAAGTCTATCACTTCCTCATGTTTTCCTTGATTGTACCTCACTAAATCAATTAATGTAATTTTTGGACCTATGTTTGCTTAGAAATTTTGTAGGAAGGCATCAACAAGTTCATTAAATAAATGAATTGATTTATTTAGCAATGAGAAAAACCATTCCAAGGGCGTATCTTTCAATGACCTAGGAAAGAGTTTATCTAGGATCTTATCTTCAAAGATGAAGTCACTACACAATGTCATATAAGTTGATATGTGACTTTTAAGATGTTCTTTACTATTATACTTCCCAAACCTAAGAATCTTTGTGTTTAGTGGTATGGTTGTTTTCAAAACTTCAAGTGACAAAAGGCTCCTTTTGACATATTGTGATGATTTTCCATTTTGAGCTTTTTCAATGTTGAGATTTATTGTTGAAGTGATGTTATGTTTTGCAAAAGTTGATTGATGACCGAGTCTTGACATGTTTTGGGAATGTGGTGAATATGGTTATATTGTGTAAGTGCTTTGTGGACTACTATGTTGCAATTTTATTAGTGATGATGAAATTTGATGTCATATGTGATGTCATGAAACTATAAGGATGCCCACTGGAGAACCCTAAGTTTGGAGTTATGCCATTTTTTGGTTGTAACTTTGATGTAATGAATGGTAATGTATATGTAGGAATAGAGGGTATAGTTGTAGGCAGAGAGATTTGAATTCCTCCTTGGCTTTGAGTGTACCCCAAAGCTTGAGTGCAACTAGCCATCATAGGAATTTTTGTTTCCACAATATGGGCTAGGCTACACAACATCTCTAATCCATGGGCATCAATGATCAATTTCCTTGAGTTATCCACTGTAGACACTATTTATTTGGATAAGGATTTAATGCTTAGGTAGTCTTGTAATCCTTCTAAGTCTTTGTCTAATTATTTCAGTTTATCTTTGGTAACATGTGCAACAACAATCTCAACATCCATAAAGGTACTTATTTATGAAGTTGTCATTGGTATGGTAGGATTAGATATCGAGTCCAAAATGGGTATGGAATTGACAATACCTTGTGTGAAAGAGTTGGAAGACTCTGGATCCACAACTATGTCTCACTAAAGTATTGGCAATAGGACACCAGGTTGTGAAGCTCATACGAGTTTTAGAACACTAAGTCTGCCCACTATGAACACTAAATTGCCAAGCAGTCACAATAAAAAATTCATAATAAAAAATTAGAGAGCAGAACAAAAAAAAGACACATAAATAGAGGTCTAATAGAAATATGAGCCAAAAAAGGTAGGAATAGGGCACCTATAGCCTAGACACGGTCTTACAAAATTCAAAGTTTGGATATCTATAATACTATTTAAGGCTTTTGTTTCTACGTGCAAATAGGTCTGACGGTTAATGTTTTTCCATAATTTACTCAATTTACTATAATGTAACTCAAAATGTAAGGGTGAAACAATATTGACAGTTCTTGAAAAATAAATGACAATTGTGAATGCAATTTATAGATCTAAAATATAATAAATAACTGGTTCTAATATGTAAAATTGAAATTGATAATGTTGATATGCTTTTTGAAACAAAATAATGCAATTTTCACCTCTTAGCTATATGCAAGATACCTAAATGTGTGTGATGACACTTTCAATTTAAAAAAAAATAAAAATTAAATGACCTAATATAGATTTGTGAATACAATTAAATATAGATTTGGGCTATAATGACTGAAACAAACCATAATGCCATCTATGATACAATATTATATACAAAGTTTTGATTTTTTATGCTTTTTTATGATGCACAAGTGAATGCCTGAATGATGCCAAGTAATGCAATGTAAATATAGATCTAGGATGAATTAATTCAAATTTCATAAGGTATGTAATGTTAACATATTGGGTTCACCAAAATGAAATGTTGGAAAATGAAAACCTTAGAGATTTCAGTTTAGGGTACCTTTTCCTAATTTCACTGAATGAAGAGGAGTGGGGGTTTGATTGGATTTGGAAAAGGTATATGATTGACCTACAATCTGAAAGGTGAGTCAAATTTCCCTTGATCAAATCTAAATCAACTTTCCCTTGATCAAATCTAAAAGGGGTATAAGGATGAAATGCAATAACTCAATTAACCTAATGATGCAAATTAATATTCTAATATAAATATAACAAATCTGAGAAACCACATGCATCAACAAACTATAGAAATGGATTGGGCAAGACATTGTGCACTTGTGATATAAATTTGGAGCTGAAAATTTTGGACATAGGCACCTTAGGTGCCACTATCTTTGCAAGGATAACTTAGATCTGATTTCATAGTCCTCTTGTGCTAAATCAAAGCTTCCATTTTTTTATTGTCACACTGTCAGATCATAGTCGAATAATTTTCTAATTGCGTTTCCATGAGTTGTCAAGGTCTAGGGTTTTGATTGTAGTAATGAATAATTGATCTTCAAAATTTCTCTAATCTTCTTCGAACCTGAAACCTACGCATTTAAAGAGAGAAGGTTGTGCCATTTAGGGGCTTGCCTTAGTCAAACCCCATGTTAGTGTTTTCACTTCCACAATGGAAATGTCAATGATGAGAGGATAAATGATAAGAAGGAATGGTGAATCCACAAAGTGTTGGAACTCACTACCCTTCAATGGCCTCCTTGAGGGACTAAATCCATACACATATCCTCAAGGCTTTAGATCTTCCTTGCTTGGTTTACTTAAATTGCTTGGAGATCTACAAAGACTAGTCTTCATAAACAATATGATAACACAAACATGTGAACAAATTCACATACACTTTGAAATGATGCTTGGATCTTGAATTGCTGCAATAAATCTCTGAAAATTTTCTCTTTACTTGCTTGATAATTCTCTTGATCATAAGTTCTCCAATAATTCCCAATTAGTTTTCAAATTTTAAAATGACTAGGTATTTATATGTTATTTATTATGATTTCCCAAAAATTAAATCTAGAAAACTAACTTTATATATTTGAATTTCAAATAATAAAATGTTAACACCAATATATTTAAATTTGGAGCCAAAATAGAGGTACATAGGCACCCTAGGCGCTAGTGTCCTAGACCTATTTTCTAGAAATTAAGGAGTCAGTGGCAAAGTATTAAATAAATGCATTTATTTTGTGCTTGAAAATTGTTGGAAAATGTTTAAAATGGGTCACAAAATGTGTAATTTAGGAAATTAAGTGTTCAATTAGGTCCAATTACTTAAGGGGGAGAAAAACATAGTGTGAAATTGTCATGAGAGACAATTTATGATGTTATAGTATTAAAGAAAAAAATTGATGAATTACCCTCACTAATTCCTTGCCCCAAGGCTACCAAATAAATATCAAAAGTATTTCATAAGTTAGCGGCCTCCTCTACTCTAGCTTGACCCATTAAAGTAGTATCATCATGTTGGCAACACACGGGCAAACAACTAAGAGGGGGGTGAATCAGTTTTCACAGAAATTCAAACTTATTAACCCTTATTCTCAAATCTGATTAATAACCATGAAAGCATACATCATCAACACATCAAAAACACACATAACACCAAAAAATTTACGTGGAAACCCTGTTACGGGAAAAACCACGGTGGAGGTTAGTCCACAAGATTATACCCTATTAAAAGTATAAAGAATAAAATAGGGAATGCACATGCATTCAGGCACATTGCCTAGAGCACACTGCTCAATTACAGCAAGGCTTACTGCCCAAAGGAAGACAAATTGTCTTACATAAAGTTTTGGATTACATCTATAGGATTTTTAACTGAGAGAATAACATCTGCTAATGCCTAATTATAATTCTGGTTAAGTAGATGAACACTTCTTCACACTTTGCTCACTCTTCTTCACACTCTGCTTCTACCTTCGAATGATTAGGACATTATTCGCACATCTCACACACACCATGTCATCAAATGGAATAAACAATCACTTATATATATCTGCAACAAGAGATTACATCGCTACATGTTGGCTTTAACAAAATAATAAAATGAATACAAACTATCGGCCCAAAACATTAAAGATTATCAATGCGAATCAACCAAGGTCGGCCACAACATAGTGAAGACCCAAAATAAAATCTTCAACCACTAAACACCTTCAAAAATTATTCCTCAAAGATCCACAACACACTACCATCACCTTGTTGGCCATGAACATGAAAAACATGAACACACAAAAGAAAATCACCAATCACGAGCACAACGATCAATGTAGAAATGCAACACAGATAGAGCATGATATAGAAGCATCCACAAACATCATGAATCACCAGAGAAGCATCTGCAACAATTGAACTTGCTAGAATCGCATCATCTTCATTCAGGAACACCAACTAAAGTAACATAAAAATTGTCAGAACACAACTGCTCATAACTCGATCAAATCTTCATGTGGATCTCTAAAACTTAACATGGATAAACTCTATATACTAAAAAAAAAACCCTTTAGTCCACAACCTCTAATCATTAATGTACTGAGCTATCCAATAGACTTAATTTCACTTCACCACTGATAACCTGCAACTCATTTCATTACAATTTTCTCAATATCCTCGACATATACAACCTTAAAGATAATAATGCTAATAGTGTTGGAATCAATGACAACCACATATCGACAACACATCCAACACATCAAAAAAGTGAAAGTGAGAATGGGGAGGCAAACTATTGCCCCAACTCCAACCCTGAATCAAACCCTTCCTCAAACAAGATTTAATAAATCTCCCTAATCCTTTAGTCAATAAAATAAATAAGGTGAGAGGGGATCACCTTGCCGAAGACCCCTAGGAGCTCCAAAAATCTTAGAAGGCTCGCTATTGATTAAAATAGAGGAGGAAGAAGTGACACAACTCATAACTTACTCAATCTTGACACTTCCAAACCAAAAAGCACTTAGAGTCTTACCATGGAAGGCCCATTTAACACAACCATAAGCTTTGGCTAGGTCAAGTTTGATGAAAGTTGCCTTCTCTTTGGAAGAAGCCATGGAATGTAAAACTTTGGTTGCAACAACAATTCCTTCAAGAATCTACCTACCAGCAACAAAGCCACCTTGATCCTCTAAAATTAACCTACTCAGCCACAATTTGAGATGTTCAACTATAAACTTTGCAATAATTATGTACACCACATTGCAGAAGGAGATTGGTCTAATGAGGTCCAAATACTTAGATCCTTCTCTTTTTTGGATAAGAGCTCAAGAAAATTAGCATTTGTGGCTCTTAACATTTGCTTGTTCCTTTGAGATTCATGCACTACCACAAGAAGATCAAGCTTGATAATTTTCCAAAATATCTAATAGAATTCTATAGGAAATGCATCTGGACTCGAGGCTTTCCCCTTCTTCATCTGAAACACAATATCCTCCAACTCATTCATGGAGATAGGTTTGACTAAAGAATCATTCATTTTTCTAGACACCAAAGAAGGAATACACTCTAAAATAAGAGATTCTTCCTCACGGGCGGGAGGAGAGTCCTCAATGAACAAGGAGGAGTAGAACCGAAAAATCTCTTTTGAAATATCACCAAAAGATGAAAGTTGATTCTCCTTAGAGGACCTAAGAGAAAAAATAAAATTACCTTGCCTTCTATCCTTCACAAAATTATGGAAAAAATAAGTATTCATGTCACCTTCTTGGATCCAATCAGTACGAGACTTTTGCTTCCAGAATATTTCTTCTTGTAACTCCCATTCTTCCAACTCCTTTATTGCTAGAGCTTATAGTTTAAATATTTCCTCTATTAAACCATGGTCCTAAATCTGACGAGATATGGAATCCAAGTGGGCCTATGTTGACTTTTTAGCCTAAAATATATTACCAAAGTGTTGCCCATTCCAACCTTTAAGCATATATTTGATATATTAGATTATCTTAGAAAAGGAATAAACTATAGTGCCATAAGCCAAATTTCCTTTTCTCCATTAGACAGACACAATATCATAAAGCAATGGATCCTGAAGCCACATAAGTTAAAATCTAAAGGACTACTTTTTTGAGTATCTAAAAAAGCTTATAGAGAATTTAATCAACCAATGATCATATCCTCTCCAATCCAATATTTCTAAGCTAGTGGAACAACTATGAGGTGCTGTCATAATAGTGGTTTACAATTTCTGAGTGGAACGAATTTTAGCTGAAATCACATATTTTCAGAAAATATAATGATTTAAGCCTTAAAAAGTTCCATTTTAAGGATTCCAATTGAAGAGGGTTTGATCAAATCACCTTAGATCAAACCCCCTTGGATAGAACCTCGTTAGTTTTAAACCATACCTATAAATGCGTCTCCTTTACACCTATCAAAATGATAAAAAATCACATTTAGATTTTGGGGATCAAATGAATTCATTTAAAACCATATCTCATATAATTTCCATTATGTATTTGTTTTTAAGTTTTATTAAACATAGGTTTTTCAAAAATGAATTTCTTTGTTCTTCACATGTGGAAAAATAGAAGATTATCAAAAAAAATTGAAAAATATGCACAACTATCCAATTCAAGCAAGCAAATTGTAATTTGTTTGACTTTGAAACTTGATTAAGGAAAAATATTCAATAAAAAATCTAACTAAGTGAAAGCACTAGATATCTTACAAATCTAAATTTGAAAGAATTAGAATTTTATCCTTCATGGAAAAATAGTCAATCACTTTTTAAAATGTTGTTTTTGAAAAAAAATATTTTGTGGGAGATGGAAAAAGTGCAATTTGATTCCAAAAATTTTGAAAAAATATTTTTAAAATCTGACAAAATTTGATGAGACTCTAGTTTGCACCATCTTCAAATTCCTCACAGTTTAGCCGCTATAGGTGCCTGAATGTGAAGATTTAGTTAAAAATAATAATTTCAGTGTCCAGTTTGGCCAAAAATTGTAAACCACTATTGTGGGATCACCCTAATATCCCAATCCAAAAACTAGAAAAAAAGGAATCTTTCCAATCTTTCAGAGATAGCAACTTCCCCATATCTCCTATTATTCCATGTAAACAAACCATTATTAGGCTTGATATCAACTAAATTCAAGCAAGCAACATTGTCCCTCAGAAGGTAAAAAGAGGGCTCCAACAAGGCTAACCCTCCCCTCTTCTCCTCCCAATAATAAATTGTTGCAAGAATGATGGTGTTGTCATTTATGTCAACATGATGTTTTCTAACTGGTGTTGTCATTGATGTCAACTATGGGATGAAGATGTTGAGGATATTGAGAAAATTGTGAAAAGTGGAAAACAAGTTGTGCATGTGTAGTTGAGACCTTGAGGAAGTGTTGTGAGTAGATGGAGCTATTATTTTTTTGTAGAGTTCAATAAGATGAGTTGGAATGAAGCAATGAGCTGAGATGATGGTTCTAGTACTTGGTTTCCAAGTGCTTTTGAGAAAATTTAAAAACAAGGTAAACTGTGTCATGCAAAATTTCATAATGTGCTTTGGTATTGTGCTCTATATTCTTCCTGTGTTGATTCTATTCCTATGTAGATCTTATAGTTTATTCAACGTTGACAAAGTTTGCTATGTTCAAAATTTGGGTATTTGGATCATTGTACAATGCGAGATATTTTCACCCAGTTATTCAATGATGTTTTTTACTGTCTGGGAGAAATGTATTTGCTTCACAATTCTCTGCTATTTAAATTTAGGTTGTGTAGATTTGGGAAGTTGCTTATTATGATTTTATCTTTCTATGTTCAAGTCTTTACTTGATTTGGTACATTACAATGTAAGTTTTTTTTTATTAGTATGCAATAAAGGGTTATCAGTCATCCTGAGTTAAAGTAGTTGTGGATGTGAATCTTGGTTGAAGTATTCGATGAATCTTAAGTAGTTCATGCATTGTTTTGGATTGAGTTCAAGTAAATTATGTTGTCTAAAACTTTCAGCTAGATCTAAGGAAGCGTGTACTTAACGTTTATGTTGTTTTGCACAGGTGTTGGCCGACCTTGTGTTTAACACTACATGTGAGGCTCGTGGAAGCGTGTTGAAGTGTGTTGGGATCTATTTGGGTCCTAATTAAGGATTTATGTAGATCGCCTTTCGTTCCTATCCACCACGAGAATGTTTGAGTGCCAACCTATTTTGAATTTGAATGTATAATGGCTAGTGGTCGACATTGGAGAAAGTTTTTGAAGTAGAGGTTGATATAAATATGTATGGTGTTGATGCAAGAGTGTGTGAAAGAGAAAGAAGCAAGATAGATGCGAATAGTGATGCGATTAAAGTGTGTAATGTGAATTTGAGTAGAGCAGTGTGAACTTCATGTTAGGATTCATGAAGGTAGTTAGATGAAGGTATCTGAAACCTTTCATGTGAGACTGTGAAAGTGTGCAAGAAATTATGGTGGACTCCTTGTTTCATTGAGAAGTGTTTCTCTGTGTAACATTCTTCTTCTATTTTATTGTATTCTTTCTATAGTAGTGAGCCCTGGTTGTTATCCTTTTGGACAATGCATCCTATTCTGGAAATGATCCCCTTTGTGTCAATTTTGCTATTACTTATATTGTGAGCTAATCTTCATCGCGGTTTTTCCCTCATTCGGTTTTCCATGTAAATCTAGTGTTCTCATGTGTATGGTATTGTGATTTTAGTTTATGTTATCTACATTTCATGTTTAATAAATCTAATAGAATAAGGGTTTAATGAATGCTTGTGGATATGTTTACTGTTGAGGGTTTTTTAAGGTTTAATTTGCTACAACTGATTCACCCCCCCTCTAAGTTGTCTTGTTCATTTCAACAATTGGTATCAAAGCGAGGTTCCTTGAAGAAGAGCTTAATCGCTTGAGGTAGATCCAGAATGGAAAACAAGATTCCTTTAGAATATCCTAGAATAAGTGGCTCAGATTATGCTTTTTGGATGATAAAGATGGAAGGATATTTGTTTGCTCAGGGATATGAGATTGAGAGGGCTTATCAAAATGCATATACTCCACCTTTGAATTGTCCAAGTACAAGTGCATAAATCAAGGTGCATAAGATCAATGCTAAGGTAAGATTTATTATTGTGAATGGTCTTTCAAAAACTAAATTAGTTAATGTTATGAGTTTTAAGACTGCTAAAGAAGTTTGGGATAAGTTGGAAACCATTTATGAAGGAAATCTGAAGGTCAAGCAAGAAAAGTTACAAAACTTGAAGGCACAATTTGAAATGATTCATATGTCTAAGGATGAAACAATTAAAGGCTACATTTAGAGAATTAATGAATTGGTGAGTGATATGAGAGGTCTTGGTGCAATAGTTAAAGAATCTAAAGTGGTGCAGAAAATTATCAGATATCTTCCAAATTGTTACAGTGAAAAGGTATCTGCTATTGAGGAAACAATTAACTTTGACAAATATTCCAGAGATCAGTTGATTAGTACTCTAACCACATTTGAAATGAGAAAAATGAAGAAAGGTACACAAGTAGAGACTACTTTGAAGGCTAAGAAATTAGAGAAGATTGAAGATTCAGGTGAAGAATATCTTGATGATCTGGAAGCTAACTTCGTGAGGAAGATGAAAAAGGGCACTAGTAAGTATCAAGGTAAATTATCTTTCAAATGTTTTAGCTGTGGTGGTATAGGTAATTATGCTTCTAGATGTCCAAAGAGAGCTTTAAACAATAATAATAAGGAAAATAAAGGAAGGATGATTAAGAAAGCTTACTATGTGGAAGAAGATGCTGGTATTTCTGATGATGAATATGATTATGGAGATTTTGAGGATAATGAATGTCTATTTTTGGCTATTAAAAAAGAATTTGATTTTGCTAACCCTGAAAGTTGTGTGAAGGAAAGTGTTGAGGAGATGAAGGATAAGGTTGAAAGTACTTTGGTATCTGCTTTTCATGTTAAAGAAGATAAGGATTATTGGGTTGTTGATAGTGGTTGTTCTAATCATATGACCGGAGACAAAAGTAAGTATATTAAAATTGAAAAATATGATGGGGGATTAGTTAAATTTGGAGATGATTCAAGAGCTAAGATTTGTGGAATAAGTTCAATTAGTTTTGATGGCAAGCATAATATTGACTATGTTTACTATGTTAAGGGCATAAGACATAATCTCTTGAGTGTTGGAAAAATGTGTAGCAAAGGGTATAATCTTGTGTTTAAGGATGAAGCATGTGAGATCCATAAAGGATTTGAAACTATGATTGTTGTAGGTTAGAGAACAGATGGAAACATCTATCAACTTAAGGGTGTTGATGGTCAGTGCTTTATGTCACAGATTAATGATAGTTGGTTATGGCACTGGAGGATGTGTCACATGAATTTTTGTAATTTGACAATAATTAGTTTGGCTCATGCTGTGATAGATTTACCTAAGATCATAAAACCTATCAATGTTATTTGTGAGAGTTGTCAATTTGGAAAACAAACAAGGAGTAGATTTAAGGGAAAGGAACAATCTGCTACGGGACTGCTGGAATTAGTGCATACAAATCTTTGTGGTCCTACAAGGGTGAGAAGTCTACAAGGTGACAGGTAATTTATGCTTTTGGTTGTTGATTACTCTAGAATGACATCGGTTACTTTTCTTAGAGAGAAATCTGATGCATTAGATAAATTCAAGGCATTTAAAGCTATGGTTGAGAATGAAATGGATTTCAAAATAAAGTGTTTGAGGTTTGATAGAGGTGGTGAATTCACCTCCAATGAGTTCAACATTTTTTGTTAAGTTCATGGGATAAAGAGGCATTTGTCTACCCCTATAACTCCTCAGAAGAATGGAGTTGTTGAAAGGAAAAACATAACTATTCAAATAGCTACAAGGACTATGATGAAAGAGGAAAATATACCGGAAGTCTACTTGAGAGAAGCTATTCATACTGATGTTTACATACTTAATATATTTCAAGCTAAATCTAGCAACACAAAGACTCCTTATGAGCTATGGTATGGGAAGATTCCTACTATGAAGTACTTTAGAGTGTTTGGAAGCAAATGATATATCAAAAGAGATGAATAAAAATAAGGAAATTTTGATGAAGGTATCTTCCATGGATATTCTATTAAGAGAAAAGCTTATAGATGTTAAAATAAAAGGTTGAGAAAGATAGTTGAAAGTGCAAATGTTAAAATTGATGAAAACTTGCAGAATTCTATTGAATAGATGGATATGTGTCAGATGAACTTGATTGCAAAGAAGTATAAGGAATAATTGATGAACAAGGAATACAGAATGAAGAGGAAGAAGCTCCAGAGAAGACCCCTAAAACTCCTAACTATGTGCAAAAGAATCATTCAGAAGATCAAATTATTGGAGACAAGAGGAAAGGTATATTAACAAGAAGCAAAGCTACTGAAGTTGAGGTAAATTTTATCTTACTTTCTAAATTTGAACCTAAATAAATGAGTGAAGCATGTAAGGATGAACATTGGATGAAGGGAATGGAAGAAGAACTTATGTAGATAGAGAAGAATCAGACTTGGGAATTAGTCCCTCGACTGACAAACAAGAACATAATTGGAACTAAATGGGTATTCAGGAACAAGCTGAATGAGAATGGAGAAGTAGTTAGGAACAATACAAGACTTGTGTGTAAGGGTTACTCACAAGTAGAAGGTATAGATTTTGAAGAAAAAATTTCTCCTATGGCTAGGGTGGAAGCTATTAGATTTTTTTTGGAATTTGTAGCACATGAACATTTTAAGGTTTATCAAATGGATGTGAAGTCTACTTTTCTAAATGGAGAATTGGAAGAAGAGGTCTACATGGAACAACTAGAAGGTTTTCAGTTATCATATCAATCAAATATGGTATGGAAGTTGAAGAAGGCACTATATGGTTTGGAGCATGATCTCAGAGCTTGGTATGCAAGATTGGATAGGTACTTGATATAGCAAGGTTTCAGCAGGGGCTTCATAGATAGTAATCTTTATTTTAAAATTGAGGAAAATAAAATCCTGATAGTGGTTGTGTATATGGATGATATCATCTTTGGTGGAAATGAGGCTATGTGCAAGAAATTTGTTGAAGAAATGCAAAAATAATTTGAGATGTCAATGTTTGGGGAGATGAATTTCTTTCTTCGGCTATAGATCAATCAAACAGATAAAGGGATTTTCATTTCACAGTCTAAGTATAACAAATAAATGTTGAAGAAGTTTGGAATGGATGATTCCAAATTGGTATGTACTCCTATGATGACTGGTTGTAAATTGAGTAAAGATGAGGATTCACCTAAGTCTAATCAGAGCAAGTATAGATCTATGATTGGTGGACTACTATATTTAACTGCTAGTAGACCATATATCATGCATGTAGTTTGTCTTGTTGCTAGATTTCAAGAAGATCCTAATGAATCAAATGTTGTAGCAGTGAAGAGAATATTCAAATATTTAAGAGGCACACTGAATTATGGTTTGTGGTATCCTAAGGATATTGATTTCACATTAAATTCTTATACAGATGTAGATTGGGTTGGTTGTGATGATGAAAGGAAAAGTACAAGTGATGGTGCATTCTTTTTCAGATGTAGATTAGTATCATGGCTGAGTAAGAAACAAGATTCAGTTTATTTATCCACTGTAGAGGATGAGTATATTGTAGCAACATCATGTTGTATATAGGTATTATGGATGAGACAAACATTGAAGGATATCAAAATTGTATTTGACGAATCTATATCTATCTTCTGTGATAATAGAAGTGCAAAAAACATTTCAAAGAATCCAGTGATGCATTCAAGGACAAAGCATATATCTATCAAATATCACTTTTTGAGAGATAAGGTTATGGAGAATGAAGTGAAGCTTGAGTATGTTCCTAAAAAGGATTAGATTATGATATTGCTATCAGGATTCAACCGTGTAGTTTCGAGTCAAACTCATTGACCCATGTTTCATGAGTAGTGGTTCAACAAGAACCCATCTCTCATGATATCGAATGGTCAGGATTAGATTACTGACATATTTACGAAGGCTCTTTGTAGGGATACTTTTGAGTATCTTTGGGGGAAGTTGGGGGTTATTACCCCTCCTTTCTTGAACTATATGCATATAGAGGTGCATAAGTTCAGTAGATCTATGGATCTATCTCTTTTTCTGGACTGATGTTGGTGGCTACCTCTTAGGGGGAGTAGGTAGTATTATGTGTTGTCATTGAGTTACTAATTTAGTTGGGTGTACTCCCGAGGGGGAGTATTCAAAGCAGGTAGTTTTGGTTCAGTGTCAAAGAGGGAGAACAATACAAAACATTTTATCCTTTGCCATTAATGTCAAATGGGGAGAGAGAATCATGTAAAACAAACCTTATTTACTCATGGAGAGAGAATCATGTAAAAAAAAGGGAGAACTTATCTTCTCAAGGAGAGGGGATCATGAGAGATTGTTTAGAATTGTTGTGTGGTCTTTGGTGTCTTTTCACATCTTTTGTTGCCATCAATGATAAAGGGGAAGATTGTTGCAAGAATGATGGTGTTGTAATTGATGTCAAAAGGATGTCTATTGACTGGTGTTGTCATTGATGTCAACTATAGGACAACAATTTTGAGGAATTGAGAAAATTGTGAAAAGAGGAAAACAGGTTGTGCATGTGTAGTTGAGAGCTTGAGGAAGTGTTGTGAGTACATGGAGCTAGTCTTTTGTTGTGGAGTTTGAATATGAGTTGGAATGAAGTAATGAGCTAAGATTATGGTTCAGGTACTTGGTTTCCAAGAGCTTTTGAGAAAATTTAATAAACAAGGTAAACTGTGTCGTGCAAATGTTCATAGTGTGCTCCAGTATTGTGCTATGTGTTCTTTCAATGTTGATGTTATGCTTGTGCGGATCTTACAAGTTATTCAAGGTTGACAAAGGTTGTTATGTTTAGAATTTGGGTTCTTGGATCTTTATACAATGCGATATATTTTCACTAGTGTGTGAACTAGTTGTTTAGTAATGTTTTTTGTTGTCTGGGAGAAATGTATTTGCTCTACATTTCTCTGCTATTTGGATTCAGGTTGTGCAGATTTGGGAAGTTTCTTATAATGATTTTATCTTTTTATGTTCAATTCTTTACTTGATTTGGTGTAGTAGAGTGTAAGTTTCATTTATCAATATGTAATCAAGTGTTATTAGTCATCCTGAGGTAAAGTAGTTGTGGATGTGAAGATTGGTTGAAATTTGCTTCATGTTTCTCCGCTATTTGGATTCAGGTTGTGTAGATTTGGGAAGTTTCTTATAATGCTTTTATCTTTCTATGTTCAAGTCTTTACTTGATTTGGTACAGTACAATGTAAGTTTGATTTATCAGTATGCAATCAAGGGTTATTAGTTGTCCTAAGTTAACGTAGTTGTGGATGCGAAGCTTGGTTGAAGTATTTGGTAAATCTTAAGTAGTTCATGGATTGTTTTGGATTGAGTTCAGGTAAATTATGTTGTCTAGAACTTTCAGCTTGATCTAAGGAAGTGTGTACTTAATGTCTATGGTGTTTTGCATAGGTGTTGGGTGACCTTGTGTTTAACACTACATGTGAGACTTATGGAAGCATGTTGAAGTGTACTATTGGGATCTATTTGGGTCCTAATTAAGGATTTATGCAGGTTTCCTTTCATTCCTATCCACCACAGGAATGTTTGGGTGCTGACCTATTTTGAATTTGAATGTATAATGGCTAGTGGCCGACATTGGAGAATGTTTTTGAAGTAGAGGTTGATATAGATATGTATGGTGTTGATACAAGAGTATGTGAAAGAGTAAGAAGCAAGATCTATGTGAAGAGTGATGCGAGTAAAGTGTGTAATGTGAATTTGAGTAGAACAGCGTGAACTTCATGTTAGGGTTCCTAAAGGCAATGAGCTGAAGGCATCCAAAATATTTCATGAGAGATTGTGAAAGTGTGTGAGAAATTGTGGTGGACTCCTTATTGCATTGAGAATTATTTCTTTGTGTAACATTCTTCTTCTATCTTCTTGTATTCTTTCTGTGGTAGTGAGCCCTAGCTGCGAGCCTTTTGGATAGTGCGTCCTATTCTGGCAGTGAGCCCCCTTGTACTGGTTTTGCTATTACTTATATTGTGAGCTAATCCTCACAGTAGTTTTTTCCTCATTAGGTTTTCCATGTAAATCTGGGGTTCTTATGTGCATGGTATTGTGATTTTAATTTATGTTCAATCAATCTAACAAAATAAGGTTTTAATGAATGCTTGTGGATC
Organism: Sequoia sempervirens; assembly: GCA_007258455.2. Lineage (NCBI taxonomy): Eukaryota > Viridiplantae > Streptophyta > Pinopsida > Cupressales > Cupressaceae > Sequoia > Sequoia sempervirens. Next base: position 280,948,127 of record VDFB02000013.1, read on the forward strand.
TATTTATTGTTGAGGGTTTTGAAGGTTTAATCTACTACAACTGATTCACCCCACCTCTCAATTGTCTTATTCATTTCAACAATAGATAGCATTAAAATCCCTCACCATAATCTAAGATAAGGAGCAAGAGATCACGCATATGTAATATGGACCAGAGCAAGGATTTACTAAGAAAATCAGTTGTAGCATAAATATTAGAAAGGAGGATAACTTCACTAGATTCTAAACTCAAAGGTGCCAAAGATATAGAATGTCTGCTAGAGATCCACCAAATAGGAATAACCCTACACAAATCCCACAAACAAGCAGCACCACTAGAATGACCTTGAGCCCCAACACACTAGCAGTTACCTCTTACCCAAATCTTAGAGTCTATATTTAGCATATTTTCCATATTCAGCTTAGTCTCCTAGAGAAAAAAAAATTAGGAGAATGAGTGTGAATCAACTCTCGAATAGCCTTTTATCTAGGGGTTCTATTCACACCCCTTACATTCTATGATAAAACAATCATCTTTGAGGATGAGAGAAGTGAGAACCAATGGTTCTCACTGATCCCGATTCCATTAACATCTAACCAATTAATTTCACCTTTTCTTGATTTTTCTTTCAACCAACCTTAGGCAGTTTCTCTAGAGCCCCCATTTTAAGGGGCTTCTACTGCAAGCCCAAAGTTGGCATGATTTATTTACTTTTTCCAATGTCTATAGAATCCTTCTTTCACATTTATAGGTACACTTGTAGGAGATGGTTATCTTCATGTGATTAGAGATGTTGATTCTTAGTTTAGAGTGTTTTTGTATTATGTCATGGTTTAATCTTGATGCTAGCTTAGAGTTTTGGCATGATATGGGTTCTCTTGAGTCCAAGATGTATACATTGTTGCATGTGATCTCCTAGGAAGATATGGTTAGATCATGGATTCCATGATAGGTTCCTAATCTTGTAGTTGGAGCTTTGACATTGATCTTGTTGGTTCTCTTGGTATTGACTATATTGGTCATTTTCTTGGGTGCTTCATGATAGTGTGGTGTTGCATTTGGAGTTTAGCATAGATTGGTCAATTGGAGGTGATCATGGATACTTGGAGACTTGGGTGAGGTTAAGTTCTCTTGTAATTAGAGACATTTACTTGAGATAGTTACTCTTTGGAGGTTTCAACACGGAGAATGAGGAGCCTTCACCTGGATATGGACGTGAGTTCATGATGGACCTATAGAGGAGATCATTCTTAGAGTGAGTCATGATGACTTGGTTATCTTGGAGGAGAATTCTCATTCCCCGCTCTTGGTCTACTCGATAGTTTATCATCTAATAGGTATTTCCCATCCTATTTTTGATGTGTTTATGTTTTGTGCTTTGCTCATGGGAATGAGTTGAGTCATGGTGATTGATTTTGGGAGACTCATTTAAGGATTGTTTAGCATGAGTTTATATTGCTTTATATTTCATATATATGGATCTTGAGTTATGGATAGTTGGTTTTGGGGGATTCATTTTGAGGGATGTTTAGTATGGTTATCTCCTTGTGCATATGATTTTATGTTATCATTCATTGATGAGGAGTTTAGGAGATAGTTATTGGGCCGATTTCCTATTTTGGGAATTGGTACTTTAAGTATGATCTTGTTGATTAGAGAATCTTACATCCATGTTGGCATTATTAACTGATTCATAAGTTTGTTTGATCTAAGAGATTGAATGTTATGGGTATTGCTGAGGCTTTTCATTTGGGGTTGTAAGGAGATCACATTTGACACAACATAGCACTTTGAGGTGCTGATAGGACATGTTATGATTTACAAGTTTTCTCTCTTCATTTTTTGGTTCCTTCTCAGAGGTCCATATTCATATGGTTTGGGAGGATGGTGGTGACATGTTGTGAGAGAGTATTTTACTGTTGGTGTTGTATGTGTAGATCATTGTGATTGTTCTTGGTACTTCATATTTTGATCATTTATCACACCTCGATATAGTCTTGATTGGTAGACTTGATATGCCTTTACCATTTTTCAATTTAACATTACCCATGTAGTGGGAGTTCCTGGATATGTATGTTCTTCATTGACAGGTTTGCTACAAGAAGCTTTTGATTGCATTTTATGTGTTGCATATATGTTGTTGGTATGAGTTTACTGATGTTGTTAACACCTAGGAGGTATGGATGGTTGAATGTATTATCATGTGTTGTGGATATAATTTCTAATCATGTGGGTTTTTACCTTATGACAATAGCTTGGTTGGAGCCTTTTTTATCACTTAGATTTGAAGCTTGTGTTCTTGGATTGGTGCTTTCACCTTGGCATGTTCCTTTTCTTCCATAGGTGGCATGTTGGAGGATGAGAGGAGTTCTTGTTTGAGATGGTGGTCACTTTGGTTTTATTATAGTTATCTTGATGGAGCACGAGAGTATTCTTGATATTCATGTGGTTTCATGTATGGCTATGATGATGTATTTCATTGATTGATCCCTTATACAATGTATATAACAAGTGGGAGAATGTTGGGATATGGTGTTGTACACCATTTCATAAAATGTTATATTATAATGTTATAATTAAATAATTATTTAGTTGTGATACACCTAGGAAGTGTGGTTGATCACACTAGGTAATTATTTGGGGACCACTTGTATGCTATATTGTAACATTAGATTATTATTTAATGTGTTAGAGATATGAGATAATAATTTAATATTGGGGAATATTTAATAAAGTGAAAACTTAGTACCCAATATTAAATGAGGGGCCAATGGTTTTGTATTCACATGGTTTTGTGGTACATGGTTTTATCTTACCACTTAGTTGTATTTGTGTGAGCTTGAGTCTATAAAAGTAAGCACATGTTTAATGGTTAAGGATGGGTGAGTGGGTGGTCATTATTGAGTCTTTCTAAGGAGTGCATATGTGAAGCATGGTATGGGATGTGTGGATTCATGCTTGGTCATATGGAGGATGAATTGGAGAGTCTTTATGCTTCAAAAGTATTCATGATAACTCTTCTAAGTGCATGTATTATTTATTTTCTGAATAATATATGGAGTATGGATGATTTTGGAGGTTGGGTTTTTCCCTCTTGAGGTTTTTCCTAGGGTATATATTGTGTTATATTGTGGCTTGCCTATTTGATCTATATATTATGGTTACTTGTATACATGCTTTTCTCTCATGGGGTTATGTAGGAAATGGATTAAGAATGTGATTATTATGGATTATTTCCTAACACCCTCACTTAAAGCAAATATAAAACTTGTTTTTGTCCATTATGTTTCACCATTTTTGGAAATCATGTTTCATTAACCCTAATGTTGGCATACATAAAAATTTAAGAATAATATTTCTTAATACATCACTTACTAATAATACTAGTAGAAGAGTATAAGTTGAGGAAGGATTATGAAACTCCTATTAATCACTCTTGTGTAGCAATTTATGTAGCTTCTTGGTTCTATAATATGTGTATAAATATATGTCAAATAAGTTACACTTTCTCTCATAAATGGATGTAATATTTTGAGGCCTTGTCTTATAAATTAAAATAAAGTAACTAGATTTATTTGAATGTTCTCCATACTTGTCCATATGCGAAAAATGATTAGTTATGCATGCTATAGTTTTTACAATATTTAGTATAGCTATAATATTGAAAACTATAATTTTCTAGGTAATGGTTGAGGAACATAGGCACGGAATAAGCTTAGACAAAACATGAACTCTAGTGTTGATGACCTTATATGCTTATGACTTATTATTGTATGTATTATACAACAAGAAAGGTGCACTCTAATTGATGTGTCAAAGCATATTCACTACTCAATCTTGTAGAAATAGGAAAATCTACCTTCACATAGATTCTCAATACATTTTAGAATTTTGTCTCTAATTTAATATATAGAAAAGGGTTTATTAAAGCCCTAGTATAAATGTAGTATTTATTCAATGGTAACTAAGATACATTATAATATGAATACATGATTTTGTTTTTTTGAGTATGTATGTAAAAGAGGTTTTTGTAATTGGATAGATAAATTGAATGCAATTCTTCTTGACAAAATTTAAATCATAAATTATTGATTGAAGTTGCCTATATTTTGGTTTCCTATATCAAGGAAACAATTTACAAAATAGGTCAATATATCTATATAAGGAAATCGTATTAAAAAATCTACCCAGAAAGGTCCATAAGAATTGGTTAAGGCAATCAAGACATTGTTCTAGATTAGACATTAAAAAATAACCACTGAACAATATGTTAATAACTAATATATTCCTTCTAAATGAATTAAATAAAGGCATTAAACACACTAGTTGAATGGTGAACTAAATACCTAGTGAAATATAAGACCATAAAGAAATGAATAAATATGTTAATTTAAAGAATATGGTATTTATTCTTAACAATATAAGATAAATACATACTTGGGAAATGGATTTTTAAATAAGAAGGAATCCACACATTTTACCCAACCTCCATATTATATTTATGATCATCCTTAAGAGTAAGGAAAATAATCCTTGAGAAGGGAGTTAAATGCACAAATTTTTATATATATTAAAGATATCATTAAGGCTAAAAATATTATTTAACATATGTGTAATGATTTTATTGATATGTAGTAGTCTCTTTTCAGATAAATTTAGTTTTTCCATTTTTTTATTAAAATATAATCAAAATCTCAATTTATTAAACAAATAACCCTATAAACATATTACATATTTGTTAGAGTAAAATAAGGAAATCACCTAATTAATTAATTACTTAATTATTAATTAGGTCCCCTTTCTAATTTATTACACCTAAGCTAAACTTAAGCAAGTGCTTTCATATTTTTAGGTCATAAGTGTTTTTAATCTTAAACCATATGATGATGACACTTGTCATGATCTAATTTAATCCTCGACTAGGGTTTTATCTAAGATTGATTTCTTAATTTTCCTTCTATAAGGATTCCTTATTCATTACTATAACCATCCATTAATCCATTATTTAGAAGCCTATTCAGATGATTTTTTATCAATATAATTCTCAAGGTTGTATAGCAAATTACTTGCTTTTTTCTGCCGATGTGAGAGGTACTTTAGTTGCAAGTGATTTCTAAGAGTTGTGGGGCTCAACAATCAACTCCAACATGGTATCAAAGCACTATATCCATGATTTCCTGTCTATTTTTTGAGATATTTAGCCTTGTGAAAATAATCAGAGTATCTTGGAGAAAAATGAACATCATCATTATGTCTAGAACATCCAAAAACCCTAAAAATGTCTATCTAAATGCTAAAATCTAAGCAATTGAAAAGAACATTTTTTTAAGAGCATCAAAATTTGTGTATATATATCCATACAATTGTATGAGTTTGTATGACCATACGACTATACAATTCCATATAGAAGGATTCCATTAATCTTGCTTGTGTTTGTGTGATAGAATGATTTTTTTCTAAATATCTTCGTTTTCAAAAAATCAAGAATGAAAAAAAGGTACCACAAACCCTATCATTTCCATACTAGTCACATCAAAGTTGTAGTTTTTTGCAAACTATTTGGCGACAAACTAACAACTAGTGGCTACAACTTTCTATCTTGGTGATTATTGCTTCCCAATCAGTTGTAATCTGCATACTATCAATGGTAGTTACTCCCACCCACAAAACCACTATACATTTCATGAAATAGTTTTTCATATAATTTTCAGCCATAACACATGATTTTAGAGTAATTTTTATGGTTTTGAGCATAAGTTCAATTTTGTTGCATCTTTGGGGAATGTCTTGAATAACTAGGTAAATTTTTTGATGAAAAAAATGTATATTCTTGTGGTGATGTTAGCATGAGGTCAAGATGATGTCACCCCTATACTACTTCCTTGACCCTAATCCCTAGTTCTCATGCCCTAAATGAGATGATATTTTTTTTCTTTTTGGCATAACTTGGACATACAATGTTCAAAATTGGCAAATGAGGTATCATTGAAAGGTTGGTTCCATGTACTTTATAGTGGTGCAAGTCTCATTATCAGATTTTTCTACTAATATAGTTTATCCCATGTCAAAGTTATATCATCTTTTTTTCTTCAAAGCTCATGAATTATTTCTTATATCTCTGATTTTCACAATTCTTGTGACATTGGAAAGGTATTTAAGAGCTATTTAGATCAATATATGCACCTTTTTTAAAATATACCTTAGGTATCTTTATTCAATTTATTGTTATCTTATATTTTGGTCAATTAGACGTCATGGTACCTAGAATTTTTTTTTTTGCATCAGATGATTTTGTTTGAGCTACTTTATATGCACTGAGGTTATTAGTCTCTAATTTTATTATTTTTAGGATGTATCATGAGTTTTTTGTTCATCCTTCTATGGTAATTCTAGAAAAGGATAATGATTTCTTGGAAAAATGGCATCCTAAAACATATTACGTGAATTAATATTTTGCCTTATATTTAGAGACTCACACCTAAACTAGACACACTAGGGATTAGATTAGCATGGGGTAATATCATTGATCATGTTTTAGGATTGATTTTTCCTAGTGTTGATGATGACACAATGTGTGTTGTATCATACATTAATTGTCCCCACATAATTTGGACTATACTTTGGGAGATTTATGGGGAGCCTCACATATTTTAATTTCAAGAGGATCTTGTTGCAAATTCCCTCATTCCTCTTGATGATGCATATAGCATACCCTTTAATGATGATACTTTAGAGGAGCTTTAGTATATCATAGGTCTTGCATATTTTGATGGTTTAGAGAATTGTCTCCTTTCTCCCAATACTACTATCAAGATCACACCTTCATATTTTATTGTTTCTAATGATATTATTACTGCTTTATCTATAGAATCTATTGATTTATTATAGTAGGACATTCATCCTCTTCTAGACACAACTACTTGGGATTCATCTATATTGGACATATTATCCTTGTTTATGGAGTCTCATATTATTTATTTAGAGGGTTATTTTGAGGAAATGTATCTCCTCTTTAATGACATGAACATAATTACTTTTATCCCATCATTATTATTGAAGCTTGTTCTACATCAGTGTTCATAAGATTTTAGATTGGCATCACCTAATTCAAATATGTGGACATTTGAGCAGTTTTTAGAGACACACATTTAGATTTGGGTTCCAAATTCATATAACTTATAGGAATGGATTCTCTACTAAATAGTGGAATTATTTATTCCTAACGAGAGAAATGTTTTTTGCAAGCAATGGATTATGTTTTGTATTCAATCTTTCATCATTGGTATAGGAGCCACTTCTTTATGGGAGCGGGGGTCATATTCTCATCATCTCTCTCCTATTATGGGAACAACTATACTTATGTGATAGAAGTAGTCCATGGGGGTCATATTGACTCCTTATTTCCTTCTTTCACTAGAACACATTTCTTTCTTTTTCTCTCTTTTGAAGAGGATTTTTTCCATGTGGTTTTCTCCTTTTCTCTAATTATTTAAGATATTTATTTATTTGTATGTGTGTACCCCATCAAGTCTTGTAGTTGGGACCCATCTATGTATCCACCTATTGATTGATTGTTATATTTTTAGCATCTTTCAAAGTCTTGATTAAGGGGGAGTGTTAGAGAAAAATAGAAAAAACACCTAAATAATCAACTAGGTTCCCTTTTTACATTATTACACCTAAGCTAAACTTAGGCAGCTAATTTTATATTATTAGGTCATAAGTTATTTTGTCTCAAAACAAAGGATGAAGACACTTGTCATTATCTAATTTAATCCTCACCTAGGGTTCTATCTAAGGTTTTTTCTTCATTTTCCTTCTATAAGGATTCACTATTCATTATTGTGATCATCCATTTTGGATCAATATAATTCTTAAGGTTGCATAGTAAATTAGTTGTTTTTTCTCTCCATGTGATATGTTTTCTGGTTGCAAGTGATTTGTGGGAATTTTTGGGTTCAATGATCAACTCCAACAATATTTAAGTATTAATATCTGCTAAATAAATTGGCATTTCAATTACATTTTAATAAAAAAAATGGAGAAATATATTTTTCCTCAAAAGAGGTGTGATGTGGAAAAATAGATCCTAGATCTAGTGATAGACTACTATGATCAAATTTTATTTGCATCAATGTTAGAAGCCAAGCCGACAAGGTGATAAGATTGGATAAAAATCTAGAAGGAGAGTCAATCTACCCTATATCTAGTTCTTTTGTTGCTTTAAAAATTGATTAGATCTAACATGAATTAATTGGCCTATTTAACTATGTAACATAATATGAAAATACATTTTTTTTTCCATAGACAAAACTAAGAAGTCACAAACTAAAGAAAAATATTAGAAGGGAAATTTTTGTGCACCTATACTATAAATCTACAGTTAAATTAGGAGGTCAAGGGTATTGGTGCTCTTGACTAAGAAGTGAAAATATTGCTCTGTAGCTTTCTGACCTGGAACCTATAGATCTGTACTCTGTTATTTCTCTCTGCAATTTTCCATCTTTAGATTTGAACCTGTAAAATCACAACAAAGAGGGAAAAAGGGGGTGGATATATAAGAGTTCGCCTTGATCAACCCCCATTTTGGTATTTCTACATCCATGAATAATCAATTGATTGATTGCTAAAATGTGTGTGCTCCTAACCTTAAGTGTGTTTAGGGCTATATTGAGCTAAAATGATAAAAATCCTACTCAAATGTGTTAGAGAAGGATTCCTAAATGACATGAATGAGATCAACCCAAGAGAAAGTCAAATACCCTTAGGAAAATCTAAATACATAAATACCTTTCTTAGGGTAGGAAGAAGATCAAAGTCTGAAGATGAGAACACTCAAAAATAATAATTCATTAGGTGCTTGAAATAAACCAAAGCTATCTCCAAAACCTGGATTCCATCATGTTCTTCCATTGCAATCAAACTCCAATAATTGTGCTAAGTTATAATTTTCAAATTCACTTTGTAAATTTGTAAAAATAGATGTATTTTGGTAGAGCTCTTTCATATTAATTACTTCCTCTCTTTTATTTGAAATTGTTGAATGAACAAGACAACTGAGAGGGGGGTGAATCATATTTATCTTATTAAAACATCAAAACTCTCATTAACATTCAGATCCACATGCATTCATTAAACCTTTAGTTTGTTATGATGAATTAACATGAAAAGAAAATAACTGAAACTGAAACAACATTAACACTATGCACAAGAGAACACTAGATTTATGTGGAAACCCAAGGAGGGAAAACCACGGTGAGGATTAGCTCACAATATAAGTAATTGCAAAACCGGTTACAAGGGATCACTTATAGAATAGGACACGATGTCTAGAAAGGCTCATAGTCAAGGCACACTATTGGAATGAAAAAGAAGATAGAGAAGAAATGTTACATAGAGAACATGATCTTAAGGCAACAAAGAATCCACCACAAATGCTCCAACACCTTTGTAGTATGTTTGAATGATTGTAGACACCTTCTGCTCACTACATCCAGTAATCCGACACTTGAAAGCTCGCACTACTCTGCTTAATTTCGCATCACTCACATCATACACTTCACACTTTCATCTATCTTTTCCTTATTCAAAAATCCAACTCAAACTAATACCATCCTCAACCTTGAAACCCTCTCCAAGGTTGACAGTGCACCTCAAATGTGCAATTTCAAATTAGGTCGGTGTCAAAACACTTCCATGGTAGATAGAAGTGAATGCAAACCACATAAAAACTTAATTGGGACTCAAATCAACAAAACCACTTAATCACACGCTACCATAAACAATATTTATCCTTCACATGTAGTGTAAACACCAAGCTGAACGTTACCTATGCAAACACCATTAATATTTTAAGTACACGCTTCTTCAAACCCAAGGATGACTTGCAAACCACACACCATGCTTGAACATGATCTAGAATATTCCTCAAACACCTTGAAATCCAACAAACTCCTTTTCAACAACTTCCACCTAAAGAATGTACAAACCCAATACACTCACAACATTTTTCCATACACTATTACTTGGAAAATTATCTTCCAAAGCACCAAAAATAAAATCCTCTTGATTGAGGTAATCTACCAACACAATCAATAGTTCTTCAAGATCACAAGATCTAAAGCATAACTACGGAGAAACACAAAGTAGAAATATTTCTTCCAGACACCTCTACAATGCATAGTCACACACTGGTGAACACAACTTCTATTGTATGATGATCCAACATACCATCTCTTAAATAAAACAACTCTCACCAACATATCCAAATTTCATACGAATATTTTCAACCTAGAAGAAGAAATGCGGAGTAAAACCAAAACACCTCTCTGTAACCTAGAAAACAACTGCAACACATTGTTTCCTCTTTTTATCAAGTTTTTTCAAAATCACTTGGAAACCAAACACCAGATACACATCCTCAACATATTCACAACTACAACATCCATAGATAGAAGCTTATCAAAGTAACACCAATAGCTTAACTGATGACAACATAGTACAAAAAATAAAAGCATAGACAACACCAATCTTCCTCAACACATACAATTGGCATCAATGACCACACCAATCTACACATACTTGTAACAATCTCCTCCTTTGTCATAAATGGAAACACATGATGTAAAAAACCATCAAAGACACAAAAACTCTGAACATACATGTTCCTTTTCTCTTTACTCACTCCTCCCCTTATATGACTCTCTCTCTCCATTTGGATTTATCTTTCACATGATACTCTCTCCCTAATAACTTGCTCTTTTTCACATGATTCTTTCTCCCCTTTTTACATCAGTGGAAAAGGATAAAATGTTTTGCATTATTCTCCCCCTTTGACATTATGCAACCTACTCAAAACTGCTCTACAACACCTTTCCTTTATTGCTCTGAATACTCCCCCTTAAGAGTACACACCAATCTACAACAATCTACAATGCCACTACCTAGTCCCCCTGAGAGGTAGCTACCAACATCAATCTATAATAATGGATAGATATTGAAACCCACTAGACTGATGCATCTCCTTATGCATCTAGCTCAAAGAAGGAGGTGCAATACCCCCAACTTCTCCCGAAGATACTAAAAAGTATCCTTAGGAAGAGACTTAGTCAATATGTCAGTAATCTAATCCTTTGTAGGTACATACTCAATATTCACTTCATTCTCCACAACCTTCTCTCTTAGAAAGTGATATGTGATTGAAATATGTTTTGTCCTTGAATACATTACTAGATTCTTTAAAATGTTTATTGCACTTGTATTGCCACAAAAGATAGAAATAGGCTCATCATACACCACTCTGATATCTTTCAATGTTTTCCTCATCCATAATACTTGTGTGCAACAATATGTTTCTGCAATGTACTCAATCTCTGTAGTAGATAAGGAAACTAAATCTTGTTCCTTACTTAGCCATGACACCAATCTACATCAGAGAAAGAATGCACCACCACTTGTACTTTTTTTGTCATCCACACAACCAACAAAATCTACACCTGTGTAAGCACTCAATGTGAAATTAGTATCCTTTGGATACTACAAGCTATGATTTGGAGTTCCTTTTAGGTATTTGAATATCTTCTTTATTGCTGCAACATGTGACTCTTTGGGATCTACTTGAAATCCAACCACAACACAAACTGCATGCATGATATCTGATCCAATAGTAGTTAGATATAGTAGTCCACCAATCATAGATCTATACTTGTTTTGATCACCCTTAGGGGATTCATCATTCTTTCTCAATTTGCAACCAAAAACCATTGGAGTACATATCAGTTTAGAGTCTTCCATTCCAAACATCTTCAACATTTCCTTGACATACTTTGACTATGAAATGAATATTCCTTTATCTATTTGATTGACTTGTAGCTCAAGGAAGAAATTTATCTCCCTAAACATAGACATCTCAAACTCTTTTTGCATCTCTTCTACATACTTCTTACACATAGCTTCATTGCCTCCAAAAACTGTCATCAACATACACAACTATAATGATCAAGATTTGATCTTTTTCAACCTTAAAGTAAAGATTACTATTACAGTTGAAACAAAGGAAATAGGATTCCACCTTTTGAGAGATGGAACTAGGACAAGGGGGAGTCCCTTTCTATTTCCCTCTATTTCATTCAAGGAAACCCTGGAGATCTCAATCTAATGGTGCAATTGAGAGAAGGGATATGCTATGAGGTCTCCTAGGGTGTGATTAAGGATAAAAAGGGGGTTCACCACTAAGAAAAGGCTTAGAAAGAAGGAAATGTAAATGATATGTAAATCTAGCTATGTAACCTAGGAAATTAAACTCAAAATCTGAATAAGAAACTAAGAATGAACAGAGGTGCACCTAGAAAGCTGAAGATGCTTGAAACAAGGTCTACAATCCTAAAATTATGACTTTTGATGCACACTGGGACTCATACACTAGGTTGGGTGATTTAGTCTCAATTTAGGGTTTTGGGGTAGAAATTGGAATTTCACAATGATAAGCCTAAATCCTTAGAAATATGGAAAAAGTCCTATATCAGGACTCATAAGCAAGTGGCAATTTAGTCCCATTCTACTTTTTCAAAAAGTCAGGATTTGAATATGTTCTTCTATCTCTACACTTCCTTCCTATGTTTTCACAACTCTACTTCTAGATTTGAACCTGCTAAAAACTTGAAAAACAAAATATTATGATGATTTTCTTATGGGAGGTTTGCCTCAGTCAAACCCCTAGTTTGGTAATTAAACCTTGATAGAAAGAATACATCTTGAAAGGAAATATGTGTGAGAGTATTAATCTTCAGTGCATCTAAGATTAAGAGATCTAAAGTGCAATGAAACTCTATTCTAATGTGCTAGAATAGGATGCATAAATGAAACATGAAGATGGTGACTCACCTTGGGAGATCTCTAATAACCCTAGTAAACCACAATAATGCATGTACCTTCCTTTAGGTATAAATTATAATGATAATGGAGGATGGAATCACTTAGGAAACAAGTCATTAGGCTTGGTTTGATGGCTAGTTGCATCTCCCCAACCTCAAATCCATCATGATTCTCCAGAGGAAACCATCATCAATCCTTGACAATGCTATATCTTGAATTGAAAGTGAGCTTGAAGGCCTACAAAAGGGATAAAGTATCTAGGACCCTTAGAAAAGTACCCTAGAGCAACTTTAGCACACTTTTTGACAGTTAATGTATGGATTTTAGATTTTAGAATGCTTATAGGTGATATTTTTATTGTTTTGTATTAGATTCCTCCTTGATTGTGACAGTGTCCCGATGGCAGACTCTTCTATCGCTTATGAGACCTAGTCACAATGTTGTTAGAGGAGGAGAAGGAGATATTACAGTAGACATGAATATATTAGGCGTATCTCATGCCCCCATGAGATACCATGATTCCATATTGATGGAATTAGCAGAGAGGTAGGATGTGGATACCTGCACCTTCCATCTACCTATTGGCGAGATGACTCACTCTGGAGGATGTTCATCACATTCTTCAAGTTCCTATTCAAGGCGAGACTGTCTATTTTGTAGAGGGTCGTTCATATAGGGAGATGAGAGCAGATATCCAGTATGGTCTTGGAGGTTTGATTCGGGAGGAGATCATGGGGCCACGTATTGAGCTACAGTGGCTACTCTATGCACAATCACCACTTCTAAGGCAGATTATGATTTTTACCATAGCATTAATACTAGTCCCAAATGGCCGAGGAGAACACCTGGATGGAGGATTGTTGCACATGATACAAGAGATGGAGCATCACAAGACCATGTATGCATGGGGTCACAGTATCCTGGCGCATCTCTACTATGATTTGAGACAATTCACTTACCATGAGGTGGATAGCATGGTGCATTATACACTACTATAGGTTTGGTTCCTGGAGCATATCAATTATCCACTAAGATGACAATGGAAGTATGGAGATTTTTTATTCTAGAGAGTCATATTTGACCATCTAGATCAAGAGGTGATCTTATGGAGACCTTACCAGCTAATACTACAATGGCCAGATGAGACCCACCAATTGATGAGCATGTAGAGGGAAAAATTTCTACTGGGGAGACATGACTACGTAGTGAGACCATTCTACTATTATCATGTCATGAGACAGTTCAAATAGGTATAGGTGCCACCAGTAGTATGACCATTTTGTAGGCGATCAGTGCATAATTCCCAAAGGCTAGGAGATACGAAATGACTCATAGTTGATGTTGTCTCCAATGAGTCCAATGATGAGTATCTCAATATGCCCCTAGTTTTTGACACTAATGACGTGGGTGCCACAAATTCATAAGAGGAGTGGTGGGCTGCAAAATGAGTAGCTCTGATATTTCCTATGGATCAACCTATAGGCTTTGTGGGGCCTCTTCTAGATCATAGGGATAATGAGGAGGAGACAGGTGAGGAGGTAGGGGTTAGGGCAGCGAACCCATTTATGGATGAGGTATAGGAGGATTATGACAAGGAGGAAAACTCAAACTATGAGGAGGAGGACAAGGATGATGAGGAGGATGAGGATGAGGGATAGTTGATGAGTGAGGGAAGTGATACAACAAATGAGGTTCTAGTTGCCCACGAGTGGAGAGATTCAATTCCCACCCGAGTTACCAGATCACAGTCAGTAGTTGCAGCATGTGCTAGCACTTATGAGCATGGAGAGGCTAGCACATCTTCTATACCTCCTACACAGGATGATACTATTTTTACATAGCAGGGCGAAGATCTAGGTGATGACACATTATTTATGCTTATGGTTATGCTTTTTATAATTATGCTCATATTCATGATTTGATTTATATATGTATATATGTCATGATGTGTACTAATGATCTTTATGATTTCTATCTTGTAGAGTCCATGAGAGATTTGCATGATCTCTATTGATGGGTGGCCACAAAGATAGTACCTCCTTCACTTGCGGACGAGGTTGTTAGCATAGTCTGCATGCCCCCACCCACTATGGAGTAGCATCCAAAAATTTTTTAGCCTTTCGAGAGGTTGAGAGGAGCATATGAGAGTGCTACTAGGTGTGTTGATCGAGCTGAGGGTGGCCTATCAACACTATAGGCTGCATATGAGGAGCTTCGATGATCTCAAGATCTGGTGAAGGTCGAGAGACTTCGTGGGGAGATTATCAAGCTGCAAGCAAATGGAGACTACATAGATCGAGATCACATGGAGTTCATTGTACGGGAGGCTACGACTATTGGATGAGCCTGGGGCCTACAGGATGCACTGGAATCTATTATTAGTTCACAATCGCATACTATCGTCTCTCAACGAATGCAATCACTAGACCCTAAGGGATCTAGGAGCCACATGCCATAATAGTATTGTATATTTGATGACATTTACTTAAAAAATTTTGATATATATGAGCATTTATATTTGGTTGTTCATGTTTATGTGTTTAAGTTAGATGGCAATGCGATAAATATGAAATAATCTTTGTAAGACTATTAATAAATGTCTACATGATCTAACATGTTTTATGTGATCTAATTAAAAATATCCTAGTTTTCTTTTAGATGCAACATTATGATTGAGTATGTTATGCTAAATTATGCACCTATGATCTAATTATAGAACATTAAATGCATATAAGGATCTAATCTAACACAACTTACAAGATTAACTTGAATAGTATGAAACCTAAAGTAACCACCCAAAACTAATTTGAATAATTACCTTAGTATTCAAGACACACAAATGATTTTTTGTCAAGAACAAAGTAATGTGAGAGAAATAACATATCATCTACCAACTCTAACATAATTACTTTATCGTTCACACTATTCAAGAAGGAAGGTTAGACATAGTACTAGTGCAAATGCATGACATTAATAGGTTCTTTAAGAAGCCTTCCATCCATTTTTGTTAATGTGTATGCTCCAAACCCATAATTTTCATCAATTATGTAAGGTCCTAACCAATTAGGGCTGAATATTCCTTT
The DNA here is from genome assembly GCA_007258455.2 of Sequoia sempervirens. Taxonomy (NCBI): domain Eukaryota; kingdom Viridiplantae; phylum Streptophyta; class Pinopsida; order Cupressales; family Cupressaceae; genus Sequoia; species Sequoia sempervirens. Next base: position 280,964,063 of record VDFB02000013.1, read on the forward strand.
TCAGTTGAGGCGACAAAATCACCTTTAGTAAATGAACGAGGGATGACCTTATCATTTGTAACTACATTGCATTCATCTAAAGTAAGCTTGGAGATGCTCAAGAGCGTTAATGCATCGTTCATCAAGCATTTCAATCTGATGCAATTATTGTTCTTTATAAGTATTGTCATCAATAAGTCCTTGAAGAGCGATTCTTAATGAAGGAATCTCTAACTCCAAGGGAATTATCACCTTGGTACCATAGACAAGGTTATAAGGAGTATTTCCAATCGATGTTCTAATACTAGTACAGTAATCCCATAACGCATATGTTAACTATGTGTGCCAATCCTTATTATGTTTGCTTACTATCTTCCTTAAGATTTTCTCAAGGGTCTTATTAGTTGATTCAACTTGACCATTAGATTGTGGGTAGTAGGGTGTTGAAAAATTATGTTGGATGTTAAACATTTCTAAGAACTTCTTCACGTCATTATTGTAAAAAAGGTGTCCCATTTTCTGAAAGTAACGTGGAAGGGAGTCCAAAGCAAGCAATAATGTGTTCCAATATGGAACAAGATATTACATTGGTTGTTGTTGAATGAAGGGGAATGGCTTCTACCCATTTCGCGAAATAATCTGTTGCGGTAATTATAAATGTATGTCCAAAGGAAGAAGGTGGTGATATTTTTCCAATAAGATCCAGACCGCATACTGAGAAAGGCCAAATAGGAACTTGGGCATGAAGCTCAGAAGTAGGAGCAAGAATCAAATTACTATGTTCTTGAAATTTGTGACATTTCTTAACGTATTCAAAGCAATCTTGTTCCACATGTATCCAATAATATCCTATGTGGATTAGCATTTGAACTAATGATCTTCCTCCAAAATGACCCCCACAAGCACCTACATTAGCTTTTGCAAGTGCTATGGGGATTTTAGATTGTTTAAGGCATCTAAGTAAAAGACCTTCAAAGGACCTTCGGTACAACACGCCGGTAAGAATTATATATCTAGACACAAGTTTTTGAAGGTGGGTTTGAATATTCTTTGTTGTCGGCTCAAGAAAGGTACCTTCTTTTAAATAATTAAATATTGTTGTATACCATTCGCTAGAGCTTTCCATGCTAGTTGATAACACTTCTTCGACTTTATATTCTATTGATGGTTTCGTAATTGTATGGACAATGAATGTAAAATATTTTGAAGGATCTTGAGGAGATGTAAGGGAAGCCGCACTCATCATTGCATTTGCATTCCGATTATTTTTGCGTGGGATGTTATTGATAGTATATGAATCAAAGGTTTTTAAAATATTCATTGTGAGATCCTTATCTTTTGATAATTTTTCATGCTTTGCTTGATACAATCTATTTATTTTCTTAATAACTAATTGTGAATCACCAAATATCTTAATATTTTGAGCTCCCAGAGTTGAAGCAACACATAATCTAGCAATTAACGCTTCATACTCTATTGTGTTGTTTGTGCATAGGAATTTTAAGCGGTAATATAAGGGAATAGGATTTCCTACAGGCGGGACTAGTATAACCCCTACACCAAATCCAGTTCCACACTTAGAGCCATCAAAAAATAACTGCCATGCATTAGTTTCAATTGTCAACACATTGTCATTGGGGAATGAATCATTATTAGGTAATGCTAGGGGAGAGGGAGCGTCAGCTAACTGGTCAGCCAAGGTTTGTCCTTTAATTGCATTTTGCGAGATAAACTTAAGGTCAAACTCAGTTAACAACATAACCCACTTAGCTAAACGTCTCAATAAGTTTGTTTTAGTGAAAAGGTGTTTTAAGGGATCGAATTTCATCATCACATGTATTTCAACATTCAGTAAGTAATGTCTCAATTTAATAGTAGTGAATACAAAATCCAAACATTGTTTTTCTATCATCGTGTATCGTGCCTCATAATCAATCAGAGTTTGACTAATGTAATAAATAGGATGTTCTTTACTAGTTTTGTCTTGTTGAGCCAACAATGCTATGAGAGCATGCACCAATGCTATTATGTAAATGATAAACAGTTTGTCTTGCATAGCACGTTGTAAAATAGGTGGAGTAGCAAGGTATCCTTTCATACTCTCAAAAGATTATTTACAATCCTTATTCTAATTAAATTGAATCTCTTTCTTAAGGAGTTGCAGAAAAGGTAATGTTTCGTCTGCTAAGGATGCTACAAAATAAGAAATAACTTGAATTCTTCCTCGTAAAGTGCACAATTGAGAAATATTTCTATGAGGTGGCATGTTAACTATAACATCAATTTTCTTTGTGTCCACCTCAATGCCTCTATGAGATACTGTTGGCAATGATTTAATAACTAAGCCCTTAGAGCTATGATTTAGAGATTGGGCATTTGATCTGAATAGTTATCTTAATCATCATGAAGGTTCATTTAATTGTCAACCCAGGGACGTAGACTTGAAATGGGTTAGCACAATATGTGCACTAGGATTCCATAGTAGCCATATTCATCCTATAGCTAAGAAAGACATGATGCTAAAAGAAAATTGCTTAGAAAGAAGTAACATAAGTATTGAACATCAACCAACAAATAGACTAAGCTAAAATGCATGACATAAATGAAAATTTGAGCAAACAAACAAGAAACTACTATGTTTACTTTGGCTGCAGGAACAGTCACAAAAAGGAATTCTAGTGGCTGCAGGAACAAACAGTGCCAAATTTGTAACTATTTGCTAAATAGAAAAAATAATAACTAAACTAAAAGATGGTATGCTCACCAAGTGGGCCCCCTTGGATGAGTATTCCTCAAGACAAACTTAGATGCAACAGACTTACAACTTCATTTTATTCATTGGAAAGCATGAGTACAATAGAGCAACATAATTGTATTACTGAGAAAACTAAGAATGCAAGTACAACATCAGATCGATCAACCTTATGAGAAGGAGCATCCAAGTCTTATTTATAGAAGGAAAAATTACTAACTACCTAGCAAGTCGGTCAACTCCAATAGATTAGGAGGACACCACTTTATGGAAAGCATAGAAAGTGGAAAGGAGGTTATGCATGCGTGGAATCTGGTCAAGCTAGTTTGCCTTAACACAAATCTAGCATAACAATAGCTCCTATATTTGCTCAACAAACTATTAAGACCATTTACAAGGCAGTTACGATCTTCAATTTGAACTAGGAATCTCCCTCCATTAAGAGTCTTCCCTCTATTGACCTTTGAATGATCACCCTTTTGACCTTTATCGTGAATAACTAGCTAGCAAAATCTTCCTCAATTTTGTAGGCTTAAATTATATATGCATGACAACATTAGTACGCACAACAATTGCATATCTATAACTATCTTAAAGTAACATTCATTAATCCACATTTAAATTAACATAGATAGTTTGCATAGCATGTTAATGTCATTAAAGGTTACAAAAATAAGCTTTTGCCCAATGTCTATGGTTTCAAGGAAATAACATGAAAATTTCAACATCCAAGTATCAAAATCTATGACAACAACAACAAATGGATGATAGAATCTATCAAAATTGAGCCAAAAATTGGACTCATCACTCCCCCCGACCTAAGGTTTTGTTGGTACTCCAACAGAGGAAGGGTTGTTCTTTTGCTTGGTCAACACTCTGAAATCTGCAACTACCAGCTACCCCGCATCAGTTCTCGGAGTGTGTGAATTAGGGTCCCAATAGAACCCTTGATTTTTGTCCAACCTATTCCATCTTTGTCTTTCTGCAGCTACACCATACTGATAATACCTAAAATTTGGCACAGGACATAATAGGATAGGTGGTTGAAAAGTTCATGGAAGCCAAAATTTCCCTTTCATCCTTCCAAGGTCTATATATCTATCACATCTTTTGGAGGCTGCAACATAGTTCTGTAGAGAGTGAGGTTCAGCATGTTTTAACTCATCAATCAGACTGTTCCACCTTTATGAGAGATATCTATCATAGGTTTCCCTGTAGTTTCAGCTACCTTCTCATATTCTTTGTAAGTTGCTTCTCTCATAGGAAGAATCCTTCTGCTATAACTTGGTCGGTAAAGAAATTTGTGCCATTCCCATAAAACATCTCCAGGGTTTCTAGATTCAGTCTTGATGGGCAAGGGAGTGTTGGATTCTATTTTCCTATAAGTCCTGAACTGTTGTCCCCAACTAATTTCATTCAGTATCCAGGACATAAATGCCCTTAATTGGAGATCCCCAACATACAACAATGGATTCCAATCATGATCATGGGACACAACATAATTATGCAAATAGAATTCACACAACAAATTTTTCACTTCAGGAGGAGCAATTTGATAAGCCTGAAAAAATTCAAGAGGGGTCTCAATGGAAGGATTCAAACCTAAAATGATCCTTGACAATTTAAAAGAAAGATTCATCTCCTTCAAATATAGAGCATAGAATCTTGGAGGAGTCTTGCACTCTAACATCTAAGGCACTAAGGCAACTACATTGTCCACCTTTTCCTTTAAGGTAGCAATTTATGTATTCTTCTCTTCAATCTTTGCATCCCTCTTTTTAATCTCCTCCTTTAGCCTGCGTTTCTCCTTTCTCCATTCTTCTTCCCTCCTTTGTATCTCATTACATAGGTTCATGGATAGCATGTTCCATGAAAAATAAAAGGGTCTATGTATTCCTACCAAAGTTTTTCCTGGCACCGATTCTTGCTCTTCATGTGGTCCGAGTTACAGGGATTTTCATTGTTCACCCAATTCTGGCTGCAAGTGTTTTGATTGTTCACCCAATTCTATTTGTAGGGGTTCTTTCTCTTACTCTTGTTGTAGGATCTCTTCATTCTCATCATACTTTTGACTCTCAACCTGTTCTACGATGGCAACAAGCTCTGCCAACCTTATATTTGCATGTTCCTCAAAAATGTCATTTTTCTCAATGTTCACCTGCCCCATTGGGGATTCTATGTCCTCTCATGTTGTTTCTCTAGGCCTAGGGCTTCCCTTCAGAGACACACTAGCGGCTAGCCTAGCGGGTCTTGATTTTCTAGGAGGGCTTTCATATTTTTCTTCGGTTGCAGGAACAACAATGTCATCCTTCTATTTCTTAGAGCTTGGCACCTCTTTTTCTACTGTTTTCTTTTTAGCTTTTCCCTTCCTCATTTCTACCTCTTTCTTTTGTGCCCTAGTTAGAATTAAGGTTTGAAGAGGGACAACATCATCAAAGTCTGAAGAGGAACTATCTCTACTTGAATGTTCAGAAGAACTAATCTCTATAGTTTTCTCATCTACATGAGGGTTTACACTAGGGCTTGCACTAGAAGTTGAGGCTCCAGGAGTGGCTTCAACCATGCTCACTCTCCTCCTAACCCTACGAGGTGGAGGAAAAACCATAGGTAGCAAATGCTCTGTTCCAAATTGATCAATATTTAAAAAATCCTCCCAAGTCATATCAGACACATCATGCAGAGATTTCTCTACTAATAATTTGATCAGACAATGGTGGGAAACATAATTATCCCTACCTTTTTTAGTCTCAGCCACCATGATTGAAAGCGGATGATATAACACATTTAGCATGTTCATTCTTTTCCCATGCCTCATATGATCCAAGAGTTTGAAGTGAAAAAAATGTAGGTTCGACTGGTAGCCTTCACAAGTAATGTACTTCACAATGTAGACAACTACTTGCCTCCACGACTCAAGCAGAGAGGTTCTCTTCGTACCTTGCTTGTCCACATCTCATGGTGGGTCACTAGATTTGGTAAATTCATCCCTAGATGACCTTGCATCTCTAGTAGCAGGGTAATGTTCACCATCGGCAGGCAACCCTGTCACTTCTACAATCTGCTCTTCAGTAGCTATTACCTCCAATCCTCTTACCATGGCCTTTCCTTCAAAAAATATCTGCACAAATTCCAGTGCAATGTCTTCATTATAACCATTAAGCTTCATGAAGTAATCTAGCCATCCACAATTTTTGAACTCTGCCTAGGATGGTGCATCCTACAGTACTACATCATGAATCGTGGGTTCATTTCTAATTAACTGCCCTCCCATTGTTTAGCTTCCTGCAATCTTTGTCTGAAAGCCAAAAAAAATTCCTGCAACACTGTTGAATTCCCAACGTCGATGTCATATGAATTTTACCTTTTAGGCAACTTAGGATTATGATTGAGGCAATAAAGGTTATAAGGAGTAATAAATGAAGGATATGATCAAGAAAAATGGTGGTGGCTTGGTTTCATCTCATACATGCGAGTCGTCACCTCACTCTGAATTCAAATTAGCTCAATTTAAATTTTGCTGACATGTACCAACATGGACTGACATGTGGACATGTTATTCACACTCCCCCCAACCTAAATTTGAGCATGTGTCCTCACATGCGAGGTGGTCATGACAATTTGATAGGGCAGGGGATAATTACATGCTATGGAGAATGTCTACATTAATACACAAGAATTAAATAAATGTACTAAAAGATAATTAAGATGTAACAAATTGATGCACATGTACCTAAATTCATGGAATATCTGTTGTAAAGAATATTGAAGAAGTGTCGGTCACCTTTTAAGAAGTCAGTTGAGCAATTAATGAAAGTGGAGATGGAATGAAGTGAAGTGTAACGAGGTGAAGTTATGGCAGAGTGATGGAAGAGAGAGAGAAAGGTGGAAATGGATGGGTGGATGGGTGGATTAATGAAGAAGTGGACTCCCACGAAAGTGGAAGTCTTTATTATGACAATTTATGTGCCTTGGTTAGCCAAAAGGAGGGACACTAGGTCTGCTTCCTTCGGCTGCAAGAAGTTGGTGTGTTTCATGTTGAGTGAATTATTGCATGAATTCCTCCTTGGATGTTGGCTTGTGATACAACCTGAGGCAATGATTGTTGACAAGCAACTTAAATCTAACAAGATCAATGGTAGTGAGCTAAACAACACCATTGGAGAATACTTTAGCAACCTCATATGGTCTGAGCCACCTTGTTTGCAGCTTACCAGTATTATCCTGATATCTGGAGTCATAAAGGAGCACCCAGTCACTTGGCTATAATTTCTTGTCCTTTATGAATTTTTCATGCCACTTTATTCTTCGATTATGCATTACCTCTATGTGATGCAAAGTTGTCTTTCTCATCTCATCCAAATGATTCAACTACATAATTCTATTCTTTTGTGCCTCAGATATATCCATCCCTAAGTCTAGTGCAGTCTAGAGAGTCTTATGCTCAAATTCAATGGCCATCATAGTGGTCTTGCCATACAACAACTCAAAAGGAGTGAAACCAGCGGTTGTCTTCCAACTGGTTCTATAGGCCTAGACAGCTTCTGGCAGCCTATTTGCCTAGTCTTTTCTATGAATAGCCACTGTTTTGGTCAAGATAGCTTTAATTTCCCTGTTGGTCACCTCAACTTGGCCATTGGCCTGAGGGTGATAAGGAGTAGACTTCCTATGCCTTATGTTGTATTCATTAACTAGTGTTGTAACAAGGGTTGAGGTGAATTGAGCCTTTTGATCAGTCACTATCTCTCTTGGAACCCCATACCATGTGAAAACATCCTCATAAAGAAATTTTGCAACCTTATTATCTCTTTCATGCTTCATTGCTTTGACTTCAACCCACTTGGTTACATAATTAGTGCAAACCAAGATATAGGATTTACCATTGGATGGAGGGTCAATGGGTCCTACAAAATCTAATCCCCATTTATCAAATGGAGTGATTACTACCTGGGGGTAAAGGGGAATCTCATCAGATTTGGTTGGTTGGCCCATCCTCTAGCATCTATCACACTTGTATATTTTCCTGCATTCGTGTGGAGTGTGGGCCAATAATATCATGTGTTCAGAATCTTCATTGTTGTCCTCTTGGCTGCAAAATTCCCTCCACAGGGTTCATTGTGACATGCATGTAATATGCCATATGTCTCATCTTACCTCACACATCTCCTCATGACATGGTCTGGTCCAGTGTAGAAAAAACATCCTGCAATCCATGAGAAAGGAAAATATTTTTCAATGAGCACCCTTATCTCTTTTGGAGAGAAATGAGTAGGGACTCTCCCTATGACTAGATAATTATCTATGTCAGCATACCAGGGTGTGTGCACACTAATGGAGAATAAATGTTCATCAGGGAAAGAGTCATCAATGACTTGAGTATCCTCTGATGTAGTCAGTGCAGAAAGAAAATCTGCTACAACATTAGCCTTCCCTAGTTTATCAACAATGGTTATGTCAAACTCCTGCATTAGCAACAACCATCGTGCTAACCTACCTAAAATCAAGGGCTTATTCATGAGGTACCTAATGGCTGCATGGTTTGTGTGCACAAAAATTTGATAGCTTGTTATGTAGTGCCTGAATCGGTTAAGGGCATATATCACTACCAACATTTCCTTTTCTGTCATTATATAATTAAATTCAACTCCTTGTAGGTTTTTGCTGACAAAATAAATAGCATTCTCAATGGCTCCTTCTTTCTATCCTAAGACTGCTCCTATAGCATAGTCTAATGCATCTATATGGATATGAAAGGGAAGCTCCCAATTGGGACCTTTGAGTAAAGGAGCATGAGTAAGAGTTGCTTTCAAATCAGAAAATGCCTTGTCACAGTCTTCTATCCATTGAAACTTAGCATCTTTAGTTAGGAGAGTGTACAATGGTGCTGATATTTTGCTGAAATATTTGATGAAATGCCTATAGTAGCTTACATGTCCCAAAAAAATTTTGACATCTTTTTGCTTTGCAAGTATAGGCAGATTGGTGATCACCTCAATCTTTGCAAGATCTACTTTAATTCCTTTGTGAGAGATGTAGTGGCCAAGGACTACACCTTCCTGCATCATCATGAAGCACTTTTCATTGTTTAAGGACAGATTATGGTCTTCACATATTTTCAAAACCTTTTTCAGGTTCTCTAATGCTTTATCAAAATCTACACCATAGGTGGTGAAATCATCCATGTAGATTTCCCTGCATTCATGTGAAATATCTGAGAAGATACTAATAAATGCTCTCTACAAAGTTACGGGTGCATTGTAGAGACCAAATGGAAGCACTGAATAGGCATAAGTCCCCCATGGTCAGGTAAAGGTTGTCTTCTCCTGGTCTTCAGGTGCAATTTGTATCTGATTATACCCATTAAATCCATCCAAGAAAGAAAGTATTGCTTTCCTGCAAGTTAATCCAGAACTTGGTCTATGAAAGGAAGGGGAAATAATCCTTATTGGTGGAAAAGTTAAGCTCCCTGTAGTCAATGCAAACTCTCCATTTTCCTCCCTTCTTAGGTATAATCACCAAAGGATAGACCCATTGGCTATCTAATATAGGGTAGATGAATCTTGCATCCAATAACTTATGTAGTTTTGCTTTGACAATCTCCCTTAATGCAGGGTTGATCCTCCTTTGTGGCTTCCTTACTGGTGTGCAATATTCTCTGATGTAGATCCTATGTGTATAGAGTTTAGGATCTAATCCTTTCATGTCATGGTAATCCCATGCAAATGCATATTTATGCTTCTTTAACAAGTCGGTCAGGGACAATTGTTGCTCTTGAGTAAGCTTGTATTAATGTTCAAATACCTCCCTTATGACTATTGCACTTGTGTGGTTAACTCTACCATAGCCATTTCACTAATGCTTGGAATTTTGAGCTTGTGGTAGCAATGTATGAGACATATATGTTGCTACAAGAGTAGGCAAAAGTGTCTGTAGTGGTCTAGCAGAATCAGATTCAGAAACAGGTAATTCCTCATGTGTCTCATAGTTGTTCTGAATTATATTGGATAATATGTCATCCTCTTCCTATATCTGCAGGAATGGACTCCTGCCTAACAACATAAGTTGTACCCCAAAATTGACTTCCTCTGCCTCTTCACCAACATGTGGCCATATGGGGTTTTCCATATCATGGGATGGTTGAGCAGGAGGGTAGAGAACAAGCTTTTTGGTGCTCTTCCCATCAGAAATGGTCATGTATCATGAACAACATCCAATATAGGAATTTTTTGATGCTAACCATGGCCTTCCTAGAATAATAGGATACCCCCCAATGTAGCTTTAGGAGATAGAATCATGAAATCTGTTGGGTACTCCCAAGAGTCTAGAGTTACCACAAGATCCTCTACTATACCATCAGGTTTAACAATAGAACTATCAACAAGTTGTAGGACAATAGGAGTAGGTCTCATGTTTGCAACATTTAGTTGTTGCAGGACATCCTTAGTCATCACATTTACTGTTGCTCCCAAATCAATCAAAGCATTCTTTATTTGGGTTCCATTTATAACAACTCCTACCACATGAATACCTAGGCCATTGTATTTGGGAATGGTCACTTTTCCAAGCATGATGTCAGCTAGTTGTTCCACCACATGAACTGTAGTGGGGTCTTTCTTCTTCCTGCCTGGCTTCTTGAGGCATGCTTCCTTAATTGCTTTTCCATATATGGGAACATCTTTTATGGCTTGAAATAAAGGTATCTTAACACATATATGCTTCAACCGATGTAGAATGTCAAAGGTTGTTTCCTCCTTCTCTTCCTTTTGTTTAACAATTTCCAACTTTTGAGGAAATGGTGGTTCTGGATTAGATTGCAGAACTGGTTCAGGATTGGTGGACACACTTGGCTGAGTAGGTGTTTTAGATGAATTTTGAGGCTCCTCTTCTTCCACAGAAAGCCCTGTGATGATAGGGGTGGAAGGAGACTGCAAAGTGGTTTCTGAACGTAGGTGTATATCACTCACACCCACAGCATATGTAGGAAATTGATTTGAATCAACATAATAGACTAGTTGTTGATGTCATTTTTTATTTGGGTTAGGTGTGGGTTGAGTTGGTAGCTAAGTAGGTCTAGGTGTGTTTGAACTTGAGCTAGTAGGAGGAGGCATTGTAGCAGGTTGTTGGGGCTGAGAAGGTGGTTGCATGTAACTAGTTGTCTGATTTGGCCAATGTTGTCCTCCCCTCCATTGAGATGTTTGCTGCCAGTTTTCTGGAGGTGGCTATCAATTTCCCTGAAACTGCTACCAATTCCCCTAAGGTTGTTGCCACTAGGGTGGAGAGTTTTGGTGATTCAACCAGGTATTTGGAGGGTTATTCCAATGTTGTGGTGGATATCCTCCATAGTTGGATGGATATGGGGGTTGTCATTGGTTACCAGGTGCATAAGAATTAAAATAAGGTCAAGCAAAGGATAATTGATCTAGTGGCATACCTTGTCTTGGAGCCCATGGCCTTCTTTGTGCAATGAAGTAGACTTGATCATCTTCACCCTGGATTGGCTTGAACTCAAGTGGAATCTGCTTACTATTAATGTTAGCTACCATCTTGCATCTACAGTCCTTCTTCTTTTGTCTACAATGAGGGCAATATTTTTCCCAACATTGCTTCTGCCTCCTCATGTTTCTTCTTAGCTTGAAGTGTATCCAGCTAAGTAGCCAGGTTGTTTATAATGTCTTGTTTGAAGTCGGCCAGCAAGTGAGTAATCTCCATCCTTGAAACTTCACTAGTGGATGACTTTCCCATAAAGGATTGGTAAGCTCTCCCTTTCTTTGAAGCTGCTCTAGAGTAGTTTTGACATAGATTTTTAATATCTTCCCAAGGAGCTTGGGTGATATCTCCTCCTCCCATCAGGTCTGAAGCCTCAATGCAACTCTCATTAATTCCTCTCAAGAAAAGTAGCTTTTGGGACTCTTCATTAAGTGTATGATGTGGATATTTCTACAGAAAAAACATAAACCTTGCAATGTAATCCTCAGACTCTCATCTTCCTTTTTCCACATCCTAAAGATGTCATCTCCTCTCATGTCACTGCCCCTACAATATTCCTTGTACTTCTCAAGGAACTTTGTCTTCTTGTCATCCCAAGACTCCACGTTATTTTTTCCTAGGCTCATAAACCATCTCAATGCAACCTCTTTCAAGGTGGTAGGAAACAACTTAAGCCTATGAGCATCAGTGGTATAGTCATAGCTTCTACAGAGGAATTCAAACTCAAATAAGAAGGTATCAAGGTCTTCAGTGACAAGTCCATAGAACTTAGGAAGGATTGAATCAGGGATATTTTTGAGATTGTCAACTTTATTCTGTTGAGCAATGGGGAATGGAAAAGCTGGTTGGTTGGGTCTATTTCTATTTACATCACCCATGCCTGCTTGATGAAGTTCCAAAGCAAAAGGGTTCTCAAGTAGATTTTGATCTTCAGAGGAAGTTTTAGAACTGCTGAAATTGGGAAATGCATAAGCAAAAGGGTATGGCTCTTCTTCTTCTTCTCTTGGCAGATTTGGAAGCCCTTCTAGCTAAAATGGATCAGGATTATTAGGAAGGAATCTCCCATAAGCATATCTTCTCTTTCCTCTATGCATGCGGTATCAACTCAGTATCAGCCAACTCACACAAAGAATTGGTGAAAGAATAGGGGGTCATTACTTCCTAAATGAGGGGTATACTAAGAAAAAACTTTCAGAAATACTACAACAAGAAAGAAACTATCAATGACTGCAAAGAACTCCCTAGTTTGACACCATCCCCAACAATGACACCAAAAATGTTGGCCTCCTACAATGATTTAACAACTAATCCCTTAGAGCTATGATTCATAGATTGGACATCTGATCTGAATAGCTATCTTGATCAACATGAAGGTGCATTTAATTGTCAACCTAGGGATGTAGACTTGAAATGGGCCAACACAATATGTGCACTAGGAGTCCATAGTAGCCATAATCATCCTATAGCTAAGAAAGACATAATGTTGAAAGTAAATTTCTTAGAAAGAAGTAACATAAGTACCAAACATCAACCAACAACTATACTAAGCTAAAATGCATGACAAAAATGAAAATATGAGCAAATAGACAAGAAACTACTCTATCTGCTTTAGGTGCAGGAAGTCACATAAAGGAATTCTAGTGGCTGCAGGAACAAACAGTGCCAGATTTGTAACTATTTGCTAAACAAAAAAGCAATAACTAAACTAAAGGATGGAATGCTCACCAAATGGCCCCCCCTGGATGAGTATTACTCAAGAAAAACTCAAATGCGACATACTTATAACTTTATTTTATTCATTGGAAAGCATGAGTACAATAGAGCAACATAATTGTATTACTGAGAAAACTAAGAATGCAAGTACAACATCAAATTAATCAACCTTCTCAGAAGGAGCATCTGAGTCTTATTTATAGAAGAAAAAATTACTAACTACCTAGCATGGTGGTCAACTCAACAAATTAGGAGGACGCCACTCTATGGAAATCATAGAAAGTGGAAAGGAGGTTATGCATGTGTGGAATCTGGTCAAGCCGGTTTGCCTTAATGCAAATCTAGCATAACAATAGCTCCTATATTTGCTCAACAAACTATTAAGACCATTTACAAGGTAGTTACAATCTTCAATTTGACCTAGGAATCTCCCTCTATTGAGAATCTTCCCTCCATTGACCTTTGAATGATCACCTTTTTGACCTTTATGGCGAACGACCAGCTGGCAGAATCTTCCTAAAATTTGTAGGCTTAAATTATATCTGCATGACAACACTAGTACGCACAAAAATTGCATATCTATAACTATCTTAAAGTAACATTCATTAGTCCAAATGTAAATTAACATAGATAGTTCTCATAGCACGTTAATGTCATTAAAGGTTACAAAAATAAGCTTATGCTCAATGTCTATGCTTTCGAGGAAATAACATGAAAATACCAACATCCAAGTATCAAAATCTATGACAACAACAACAAATGGATAATAGCCTATATCAAAATTGAGCCAAAAATTGGACTCATCAATTACTGTAAAACCTAAAAGTTTTCTGCTATCTACACCAAAAACACACTTTTTCATATTTAATCTCATGTTATATTTTCTCATTCGCTCAAATATTTTTCAAATAATATTCACATTGTCTTGTCAAGTTAATGATATGGATAGAATATCATCAACATAATCTTCCAAAATATTATTTATGTAATCATGAAATATCAATGTCATAGCTTGTTGATATGTTGCACCTATGTTCTTCAATCCAAAAGGCATGACTACCCAACAAAATGTTCCCCAAGCTATAGTAAATGTTGTCTTGTATTGATCTTGAGGGTTGATGAAGATTTGATTATATCCAAAAAATCTATCCATGAATGACAAAAAAGCATGTCCCACAGTCAAGTCTACTATCATGTAAATATTAGGAAAGGGAAAATCATCATTTAAAGATGCTTTATTTAAATCATGAAAGTCCATACACATCCTAATACAATTATCAGGTTTCATGACTGCAACAATGTTTGAGATCCAAGGAGAATAATCAATAGGTCATATAAAACTAGCTTAGAGGAGTTTCTCAATCTCGGCCTTAACTAATAAGGCTATCTTAGGATTCATCTTTTGTATCTTTTGTCTAACTAGTTTAACATCCTCTGCAAGAACTATGTTGTGTGTCACTATCTTAGCATCGATTCTTGGAATATCTAAATAAATCCAAGCAAAAGTTTGGGAAAGTCGTGAATTAAAGTTGCATGGTCTTCTTGTTCATCGTCATCAAGTCACTTTCCTATTTTAATGACTTTCTCTTGATTATTAATATCCATAGGTATGTTGATTGTATCTCTCAAAGGAAGTGTGGTTTTCTTTGAAATTTCAAGATTGTATTCTTCATTATCCTTATCACTCTCATCACTTTCCTTCTCCTTGTCTTCTTGCTTAACACTAATCATAGCACATGTAACCCATTTGATTTCAGGAGTAAATGGTTTGTCATAAACTCCTAACATTTCTTTCAAGGCTTCATCATATTCAAAGTATTCCAATGATTCTTCATAAAGTTGTATCATTTGATTCAGGATGCTTCAAGGTTAGAGTTATTTTAGGGTTACATGTGATGGTGTTGATGTTTAACGATGGTCTTTTCGTTTCTTGTGTTATCTTAGAAGGACAATACCCCAAACCAACTTTTTTTGTTTCTTGTGTGTTGGGTTATATAGGAACACGGATGCCTTGCTCTTTCTTTCCACATCCTTTTCAACTATAACCAAGATGTTTCATAAGATCATAACCTCTTCCATAAAGTTTCTCCATTTCTTTTGGGTTTGCTGGTTGTTGATAGTCTATCTCTTCAAAGTTTGTTGTATAGCTTGTCTTCTTCTAGAGTAGATGAGGTAGATGCTTGTGAGTTTTCTTCCGAATTCAGAATTGACATTGCCATTGGTTTCTTTTCTTTTTCAATTTCTTTTGTTGTGATTTTGTATTTTCCCATAAATGTTGATGTAAATTCTAAAGAATTCCAATCATTTTCCAATAACTTCAACACTTTTCCATCTCTTGTTTCTCTTCTGTCATAGGTTCTATGTTTAAAGTTGGAATTAATGTGTTCAAAGAACTTGTCATTCCTTTTTCAACTTGTAAGAAACTTTCAAATTTGGGATCTATTCCAACTTGGTATAATTTATTGTTATAGACATACTTCATGATACAATGAAGAGGCGAAGGAATTGCATGCATCTCATGAATCCAAGGTCTTCCTTCAACAAGATTGTATGAAATATCACGAGGCAGAATATGAATAGGAGTTTGTAATGCAACCTTTCCAACTGTAATAGGAAAAGTAATCACACTAAGCGGTTGCTTCCCTACATTGTCAAATCCTCGAATCAATAAGGAATTAGGTTCAATTGTTGATTTATCCATGCCAAGTCTATCCAAAAGGGTAACACTACACACATTAAGGGTGGAACCATTGTCAACAAGGGTTATTTTTATTCCCATCCTATTGAAGATAGCTATTATCATTAAAGCATCATTTTTCTTTCTCGTCTCCAAGGGAGGTAGCTCATGTTGATGAAAAGTAATGTCTACTTTAATCGTATTCATTCCTTGAATTAGAGTTTCTACATCACTTGCACTTGCACTAGAAGGAACCACAACTTGTTGTAAGGCTATTTGAAGCATAGTATGATAGGTGAATTTTGAATTAGGTCCCATAGGGATATCTTTGTGGGAGTATTCTTAAGTTGTTCAACAAGATCATACTCCTTCCCACTATGCGAAGGAAAACGAGGAGCACTAGACAAGATGGGTTGAGGAAAAGGTAAGGGTGTTGAAGTTGTTTGTCTAGGTTGTGGATTGTTTCTAGTGTTATATGAATGAGCAACAATATTATAACTTGATTGTTGTGAAACATTATTCTTAGGTGGTTCAAGGGTGAAAACGGGTTTGTTTTGAGTTTGAGGTTTGTTTGAAGGTGGGTATAGGATGAGTTGAGGTTGGATCACATAAACTTATCTTCATTTCAATTTGTTATAACAAGCCTTAGTGGATGAGCCTTGTGAGATGAAATCCTCAAGGGCTTCATCTAACATGTCAAAGTCATCACTACTAAAAGACTTGAGGGTTAGGTTAACTTGGAAAAAGAGATTTGACATACTCAAATAACTATGCTTTCTCCAAGGGGTTCATCGATTTATGGGTGTTTTAGTTTTGTTTCCTAATGGATTCCAAGTGTAATCTAATCTTATCAAATTATGAACTGATGCTAGAAATAAAAAGTGCAGTAATCTAATTTTATCCACAATTGAAATTAAACTAATTAAGCTAGATCTAATGAAATGCATGAAATAGAAACTTAGTAAACTGAAACAGATATATAATAACAACAAATTGAAACACAGAAACAAGGTTTTTAATACTGTAAAGTGCAGTTTCAGGTCTAACATGGGACTAAATTTCCCAGAGGGGCATATGAGTCCTAGTTAGGGTTTTTGAAGGGTTCAAATGCTGAAAAATGGTCAACACAGAATTCCTAGAAATGAGGTAAAACAAATTGTATTGGGATTAAATCGTCCAGAGGGGCATATGAGTCCCAAATTAGGGTTTTGACACTAAATTCAACAGATTCTTAGTGAATGTTACGGTTTTTGTTTTATACAATCTATACTATGTGCAGTTACAAATTTCATGTGAAATTAAATGATGTAAGATTCAAAAATGCAACCTATATGCACTTTCACTAATGCAAGATTTAGAAGCCCTAAATGCAAATTAACTAATGCAAGATATAATGCAAAGTTAATGTAAGCTAGATCAAGGACTATGATGCACTCCAAATCAGAAATAAGGTTTCCAAAGGCTAGGTTCACCAAAATGAAATAAGGGAAAGAGGGTTCCACCTTTTGAGTGATCGAACTAGGGCAAGGGCAAGTCCCTTCCTATTTCCCTCTATTTCATGGAAACCCTAGATATCTAAATATAAGGGTGCAATTGAGAGAAGGATCTGCTATGAGGTCTCCTAGGGTGTGATTAAAGACAAAAGGGGTTCACCACTAAGAGAAGGCTTAGAAGGAGGAAATGTAAATGATTTGCAAATCTAGCTATGTAACCTAAAAAATTAAACTCAAAATCTAAAAAAAAAATTGAGAATGAATAGAGGTGCACCTGGAAAGTTGAAGATGCTTGAAACAAGGTCTATAATCCCAAAATTATGACTTTTGATGAGCACTAGGACTCATACACCAGGCTGGGTGATTTAGTCCCAGTTTAGGATTTCGAGGTAGAAACTGGAATTTTACAGTGATAAGCCTAAATCCTTTGAAATATAGAAAAAATATTAAACCAAGACTCATACCCCACAAGTGGTGGTTTAGTCGCATTCTTCTTTTTTAGATTTCAGGATCTAAATCTATTATCCTATCTTTGCATTTCCTTCCTATGTTTTCACAACTCTACCTTCGGATTCGAACCTGCTAAAAGCTTGAAAAATAAAATATTGTGTTGATTTGCTTATGGGGGGTTTGCCTTATTCAAACCCCTAGTTTGGTAATTAAACCTTGATAGAAAGAATAGATTTTGAAAGGAAATGTGTGTGAGAGTCCTAATCTTAAGTGCATCTAAGATTAAGAGATCTAAAGTGCAATGAAACCCTATTCTAATGTGTTGGAATAGGATGCATAAATGAAACATGAAGATGGTGACTCACCTTGGGAGATCTTTAATCACCCTCATAAGCCACAATAATGTGTACCTTCCTTTAGGTATAAATTGGAATGATAATGGAGGATGAAATCACTTAGGAAACAAGTCATTAGGCTTGTTTTGATGGCTAGTTGCATCTTCCCAACCTAGAATCCATCATGATTCTCCATAGGAAACCATCATCAATCCTTGACAATGTTAGAGCTTGAATTGAAAGTCAGCTTGAAGACCTATAAAAAACATTATAATGCTGCTCCAAGACTTCAATCTTATTTTCTCCTTGATCTTGAATACTTGAAAATCTATCTTGAATGCTCTTTCTTGAAAACTCTAGGTTTGCTTAGCTCTTGAATTACTAGGTGAAATAATGATTTGAAACCTTAGTTTTATACGCATCTCATCTAATTTACTATTTATTAGATCCAAAATACCTACATTAGGCAAAAATTTGAAATAGAAACCTTAATTTCCTGCTCAAATCCTAAAAAGGGGCCACACAAGACTCATATGTTGGTAATGTGAAATGTTGGTAATCACAAGGGGCCTTACAATTCAAAAATGCAATGTCGTGATGCTTTATCCTATAAATAATTAAAAGAAAGACCAAAACATAAAGGGTGTAGAGAGACATTTCATAAACTAACACCTAATATCAATCACAACAATGGATG
Organism: Sequoia sempervirens; assembly: GCA_007258455.2. Lineage (NCBI taxonomy): Eukaryota > Viridiplantae > Streptophyta > Pinopsida > Cupressales > Cupressaceae > Sequoia > Sequoia sempervirens. Next base: position 280,982,643 of record VDFB02000013.1, read on the forward strand.
ATATTGCAGATGGACAAATCCCCATGAAACCAATCTTTGATTGATCAAGGACAAGTATACAACTACATAGAAACAGTGTAATCTTCTAAGGTAATTGAAAGATTTCAGACCATGAACACTCATTCATATACCCAATTACTAATACAGCATGAACAAACCTCCACAGTTGAACTAAGTGCAATATTTAGCTTGGACTAACTTTACACAACAACTTACAATCAACAAATTTCCAAAAGCATGAGCAACAGATTCATTAAACATCATTAAAATTTCACCATTATCATGAAAGAACTTAAATTAACATCTGAGAATTGAGAACAAGAAACCATAAACTTTCAAATCTCAACACAAAGTTCACCAAATCAATGACCCAATTGCATTAACTTCTCCAACAATTACATAACAATCTCCAGTTCTCTCTCCTCTCCTACAGCCTAATCTGGAACTAACTTGCCAATTCTTTTTTTAAACCCCCTTACAAATGACAAGGCACTGACTTTTTATAGATTTTACATTACAATTTCAATGGCTAGGATTTAATCCATCCAATGGATCAAATAAATCCTCTAGAAACCCTAGGAAGTTACATTAAATTTGGACACCTATGCTACATCATCAACCAATTAGATAAATTATGTTGCATTTTGGTCCAAAGAGAAATAAATATTTCCCCATCTTGATCACGATAAAAATTCCTATTGGAAGAATGAAAACAACTTCACGTGTTGCCTTGCTTAAAATATATCTCTAGCTAGCAGGGCACGAATTCATATGTAGATCAACATTAAATATTGAGGCTACACCTTATATTCAGTTACAATTCTTTCTAGATTTTCCTCTTTGCATGAATCCATATGCAAGTCCCCTTTTCATTTATTTAATCCTAAAAAATAAATATCATCATTAGTAGCTCACTTGAGAAATTTTAACTCGGTCATAAAATTTTGGAATTTTAACCTTGTAAAGAAGTTTCGAGGATTCTAGGAGCTCAAGAAATTCGTGACAAGAAGTTCAGGAAATCTGTGACAAGAGGGAATCTGTGAGCGACAAGAGGAAATTGGCAAGCGACATGAGGTTCGGGGAATCCGCAATAGGAGGAAATCTGTAAGCGAGAGGGGGTTCAGGGAATCCATGACATGAGGGAATCCACAAGCGACAAGAGGTTCAAGGAATTCGTGACAAGAGGGAATCTACAAGCGACAAGATGTTCGAGAAATCCACGATAGGAGCGAATCTGCGAGTGATAGGAGGTTCAGGAAATCCGTTATAGGAGGGAATTCGTGAGTGAAAGGAGGTCTGAGGATTCCAGGGAGACATGGATTTTCCAAAATATTGGTTTTTAGGGGAATCCTTGAGGTCATGGATTTCCCAAAATCCATGACAGGTCGAAATCTCCTAAACCCCATTACTTTTTACCTAGAAGGAATTTTCCAAAAATTCAAAAAGCAACCTAGCCTAATTTTTCATTCTCTATCCATAGGTGCAAGAAATATTTACATATGACATATACAATTCACTTTATAGTCCACATTCCTAGAATCCATGACATGTGTATTTATCTGAAACCCCCAAGATGCCTAAAAATATTGCCTTAATCGAATCAAATCTAGTCTTAATCCCAAAATAACCTCCCAAGAAGAGTAAAACTAAAAATTGACAAAGCAAAGATGCGAAGACACAAAAAAGAAAAAAGGGAGTCCTTGCCTCTAGTGGGGCGTGTGTGCAAAATGCACAACAAATGGAGACTCTTCTGAGAAAATGCTCCAGAGCATTTTGATGACAAACGGGAATCACAAACCTAGAATCTTTGGTTTTGACCTTCAAATCAAGCTAAATGAATCAGAACATAAGATCAAACATTCAAAACCAAAAGTAGATCGAACCTTCAATATACTGAAAATCCAAGTGTGTGCATGTGCATTCATTTCCCTCCTTAAGCTACTACATAAACCAAAGCTTAGTCAAGTTAAACTACATGAATTATTCTAACTCCAAAAGCAACCAAGATATTACCTCATTGCTAGTACGACATCCATAGCCCAGACAAGGTTATCACCGTGATTCTCTCCAACATAGCTCTACTTACAACAAGGTGTCTATACCCCCGGTAGAGATATTTGAATCCTCCTAAAGACTAAAATTTCTTTTGATTTTCAATATTTTGTTTTCTTTCTTTTCATTTCTTTTCTTTCTTTTCATTCTTTTTATTTCTTTTCAACCTGTGAACAATGAAGCTTATAATTAGGGCTAAGAATCACATTGGCGTTGAAGTAGAAATCTAAGATTTTTCACTTAACAATACCTCACAAAGGAACCCACAACAACCTCAAGATTCTTAAGGTGTGTGGAAGATATAAGATCTCAGAATACTTTAGATTTAGGTCAAACCAATGACTCATCCTCTTCAAATCAAACATTGAAACCATTCGACACTAACAAAAGACCTTCACCATCCATTCCAAAAACATGATCAAAGCTTCTTAAGGAAACATTCAGAAAAATCCCAGATAAACAAATTTTTGTCATGTAAAAATTCACAGAAGAAAACAAGGGGACCCTAGCTTGGAGAAGCAAAGAAAAAACTAAACCTATACTAACCAAAGTAGGAAAGAAAAAAAAAACTAAAAGCAACCTAACCTACAACGAAAAAATAACGCAGGAAAAAAAAACTAATCAAATTATTTACAAGATTCAATCTAAGTAAATAAGTTTCAAATAGCATGGAAAGACACATGACCTTACATGACTTCTCAGAATATGCAACAATAACAAGGCCCAAGTTAAGGTTCTGAACTTGGAAAACTTATCTTTATACTCAGACAAAAGTATTCTTGTAGCAACACTTTCATATTCAGTGGAAAAATTAGGTAGAATCAACAGTTGAGGAAATGCACTAGGACCATGATCAATCCATAAGCAAGTTGTTTTTCCTATACATCCATAATCAAATTGATAAAATTCAAAATTTTTGATGAGGAAAGAAACAACTCGGTGTGATGCTTGTTTAGAATAAATGTCATGTTTATCATCCACTATGTGAAAAGCCAATATCAACTTTCAGAGGTCTCAACTGGTGGTGCAACATTCCTCTTGCACTCAAAACATGCGAAGCAGAATTAGAGTCATCAATAAGTATATTAGGGTGGAATTTAGATTGAATAAACTTGGAGCAAGATTCATGGAACATTTCACCTATTTGAATGCCTTCATGAGGTATTAGTGATAAAATTACAGGAACACCCTCACGTGTAGCAACTTCCTCGATTGGATGGTCATCAAGAGGGACCATAGGTCAATCTTCAAGCACCCTTTCCCTTGCAGTTGTGTGATCATACCCATCAATTATGACTGTGGCAGATCACTATTCTCAATGTTATTTGGAATTTTATGCACATTAGTATGAACAACATTAGCTACATTATCATCAGTACATGATACATGTGACTTTTCAATGCTCAATTCATTAACATATAAAGGAAAACATAATGTGATAAATAAGAAAACTCCCTGGATTCCTCCTCTATTGGCCTTGGTTTAAATTATTGATCAAAACCATCAAGAACATTGACTTCTCCATTTAGTGCTTCCTCGTGTTCTTTAAGAAATTCATCGATGATTGGCTGAAGTTCCTTCATGGAAAACTCACTCAATGTAATTTTCTGTGCATCCTCTCTTTATTTTCATAGTTCCACTTGTTCTTCAACTTGTCTGATTGTTGCTTGACACTGAGAACATGTGAATTCAGAGTGGGACTCTTCATGAATCCTACACCAAGCTAGTAACAACAACTCTTCAGATGGATTATGTATCTCAGGCTCGACCAATCATTCATGAACTTTTTGATGAACTCCTTATATCTTATATGTAGTGAATCCTCATTCAGAACATGGGAAGTTTGATATATCATCTCCTTCTCTTGTGGTTCATCCACATTAGCTGAATATCCTGTTTTAGACGATTGACTCGCTTTTGTAGGAAAATCCCTTATCTTTTCAAGTTGCATTTCACTTGGAAACTCATCATTTACCTCTGCCATCCTAGATATTTCAGATTCTACTTTTTGACACTCTAATTCCTCTTGGGCTGCTTCAACATTTTCTACTACAATTTTTTTGGATTCAATGCCTATTGGGCCTTCCACCGTGATTCCTTAGAGGGATTTTCCAAATGACTCTTAACTTGATTGATGATATCCTCACATGAAGAACAAGTGAGATCTGAATGAGATGCATTGTGCTCTCTACACTAACTAGAGAGGAGAGAATCTTGCAAACACAAGCCACTATTTAGCCGATCCTTAACTAACTCGATGAATGCTTCAACTGCAACATCAGAAAATTCTTCTTCTAACTCCATAAAAGCTAATGGATTATGCACATCCCACAAGAAAATTTCTCCATGCATATCCCTTTCCATTATTTCCAAAAAGGTTAAGCATTCAAGTTCATTGTGCTTGGAGGTATTATGAATTTGACACTTATCGGATAATGCCATCTCATGCAACTTCTTGTAATGTAATCTCTTATTCAAAGAGACCTGGAGTTGAGAAATATAGATTTGAGGACTGTCCTTACAACAAAAAATGTAAAACTGCCCCCTTTCCATCTTGACTCAAATTTTGTACTTTTATATTTTTTGAATATAAAGAGATCTCATATCTTAGATTCATATATGAAGGCCCATTCAACTTCGAGCTTCATTTCATTCGCTCTACCCCCCTTCTAGTGCTAATTTTGTTGATGGTGTTTTTAGCACTGCAACAACATAAATAAAGTACAAGTACTTTATCTCTCTTCAAAGGTAATTTCTATCAGTAAACTTCAAGAAACAACCCCAAGGTCTCCAATGTCAAGTCTTGACAATGCAAAAACAACTCAGTGATAAGGTGAAATGTTGGTAATCACAAGGGGCCTTACAATTAAAAAATGCTAGAAGTATTTAACTCGTCATCAAATATGGCAATGCAGTGATGCTTTATCCTAAAACTAATTCAAAGAAAGATCAAAAGATAAAGGGTTTAGAGAGAAAGTTCCTAAACTAACACCTAAGATCAATCATAATAATGGATGATGCTACAGATGGACAAATCCACATGAAACCAATCTATGCTTGATCAAGGATAATCCTACAACTACATAGAAATAATGCAATCTTCTAAGGTAACTAAAATATTTTCAGACCATGAACACTCATTCATATATCAAGTTACTAACGCAACATGAACAAACCTCCACAATTGGACTAAGTGCAATATTTGGCTCAGACTAACTTTACACAACAACTTACAATCAACAAATTGCCAAAAGTATAAGCAACAGATTCATCAAACATCAATAAAATTTCACCATTATCATGAAAGAACTCAAATTAACATCTAAGAATTGAGAAGAAGAAACCATAAACTTTCAAATCTCAACACAAAGTTCACCAAATATATGACCCAACTACATTAACTTCTTCAGTAGTTACATAACAATCTCCAGTTCTCCCTCCTCTCCTACAGCCTAATCTAGAACTAACTTTCCAAAAAAAAATTAACCCCCTTATAAATGAGAAGGCATTGGCCTTTTATAGATTTTATATTACAATTTCAATGGCCAGGATTTAATCCATCCAATAGCTCAAATCAATCCTCTAGAAATCCTAAGAAGTTACATTAAATTTGGACACGCATGCTACATCATCAACCAATCAGATAAATTCAGTTGCATTTTAGCCCAAAGAGAAATAAATATTTCCCCATCTTGATCATGATGAAAATTCTTATTAGAGGAATGAAAACAGCTTCACATGTTAGCTTTCTTAAAATATTTCTCCAGCTGGCAGGGCACAAATTCATATGTAGATCAACATTAAATCTTAAGGATACACCTTATATTCAGTTACAATTCTTTGTAGATTTTCCTCTTGGCATGAATCCATATGTAAGTCCCTTTTGATTTATTTAATCTTGAAAAAGAAATATCATCATTACTAGCTCACATGTGAAAATCCAATCCATAAAACATTAAAATTAAGTGTAAATAATTCTTCCTAAATTTTAACTCCATCATAAAATTTTAGAATTTTAACCTTGTTTAAAGAAATTTTGGGGATTCTAGGAGCTCAGGAAATTCACAACAGGAAGTTTTGGAAATTTGTGACAGGAGGGAATCTACGAGTGATATGAGGTTTAGGGAATCCATGACAAGAGGAAATCTACGAGCGATAGGAGGTTCGAGGAATCCGCAATAGGTGGTTCAGGGAATCCGCGATAGGAGGGAATCTACGAGTGACAAGAGGTTCGGGAAATCCGTGACAAGAGGGAATCTGCCAATGAGAGGAGGTTCGAGAAATTTGTGACATGAGGGAATCCGTGAGTGATAGGAGGTTCAAGGATTCCATGGAGACATGGATTTTCCAAAATTTTGGTTTTTAGGGGAATCCTTGAGGTCATGGATTTCCCAAAATCCATGACATGTCAAAGTCTCCTAAACCCCATATCTTTTTACCTAGAAGGAATTTCCCAAAAAAATCGAAAAGCAACCTAGCCTAATATTTCACTCTCCATCCATAGGTGCAAGAAAGATTTACATATGACATCCAAAATTCACTTCAAAGTCCACATTCCTATAATCCATGATAGGTGTATTTTGTTTCAAGTATGAGCAAGTTTGGTGGTGTTGTCATTAACATTGTCATTGATGTCAACACAGTTCAGTATGTTATAGATTGTGCATGTATAGTTAAGACATGTTCATGGTGTTTTCTACACAGTAGCAACTCAGACAAAATATAATATCCTATCTCTCTTGAAAGGTAAATCTCTATCAGCAAGCCTCAAGATAACCCCAAGGTTTTTAATGTCAAGTCTTGACAATGCATAAACAACTTAGTGATAATATGTGAAAATGTTGGTGATCACAAGGGGCCTTACAAATGAACAATGTTGGAAGTATACTTTCATCAGATGTAACAATATGGTGATGCTTTCAATCCTAAAACTAACCCATATATTAAAGAAAGAGCAAAAGAGAAGGGTTGAGAGAGATATCTAAACTAACTCCTAAGATCAATCACAACAATGATGAATGTTACAAATGGACAGATCCCCAGTAAAATCAATATTTTTTTGATCAAGGAAAAGCCTACAACTACACAGAAACAGTGCAATCTTCCAAGGAAACTGAATATTTTCAGAATATGAATATTCATTCACATACCCAATAACTGGCACAATGTAAACAAGCATTCACAATTGAACTTAGCATAAAATGAGGCCCAGACCAGCTTTACACAACAACCTACAATCAACAGATTTCCAAAAGTATGGATCGGGGATCGATCAAACATCATTCACATTTCACCATCATTGTGAAAGAACTGAAATCTAACATCTAACATCTAATAATGAGAATCAAGAACAAGAAACCATAAGACTGTCAAAGCTGAAAACAAAGTTTTCCAAATCAACAACTCAATTGCATTAGCTTCTCCAAAATTTACATAACAATTTACAGTTCTTTCATCTCCTACAACTACTAACTTCTCCTAACTTAGCCAATTTTGGATTTCTCACCTAGCTTCTAACCTCTTACAAATGAGAAGGCACTGACCTTTTATAGATTTTACATTATAATTTTAATGTCCAGGATTAAATCAATCCAATGGCATAGATTACACTTCTAGAATTATCCAATAGTTACATCAAGTTTCGTACATGTGATACATCATCATCTAATCAACATAATTTTGTTACAGCTAGGAGCAATGAGAAAAAAGAAGACTACCACCTAGACATTGATAGAAATTCCCATTGGAGAACAAAAGTAGCATCACATGTCTTCTCATGTTTAAAATATATCCTTCAGTTGTAGAAAGGTTGTGGCATGGATTCTTATGCAAGTCTCACATTTAATATTTGAGTTGAACTCTTTCAAATTTTCCTCTCAGCACGAATCCATATGCAAATCCCCCTTATGATTTATTTAATCCTAAAGAACATATATCATCATTAGTAGCTCACATGTTAAAAAATCCCTTCCATAAAATATCCAAATTCAACTTGAATAAAATTTTGTCCTTTTAAGAAAACTTTCCATCTTTGAAAATTTTCCATTTTTGATTTTTTTTTTCATTTCAAGAATTTTTTATTTTCGAGAACATTTTAAATTTTTTTAAAATCCATTTTGGAAATTTTCATTTTGGGAAAAAAATTTGCATTTTGGGAAAATTTTAGGATTTTTGAGGGGTCTTGGATTTTTTGAAAATGGGAATTTTGGGAATTTTGATCTGTCGTGGATTTCGGGAAAATCCGCCAGGACTAGGATTTTCCCAAGTTTAGTTCTCTGGAAAATCTGAGGTAGCTTGGATTTTCCCATGTTTAATCCAAGGTAGCTTGGATTTTCCCTTGTTTAATCCTCAAGGAAAATCTGAGGTACCTAGAATTCTCCCAGGTTTATTCCTCAGGGAAAATCCGAGGTCCTTAGAGTTCTCTTAGGGAAAATCCAAGGTAGCTAGGATTCTCCCAAAAAAAATCTGAGGTAGCTAGAATTCTCCTAGGGAAAATTCGGGGTAGCTAGAATTCTCCCAAGGAAAATCCAGGGTAGCTAGAATTCTCCCAAGAGAAATCTGAGGTAGCTAGAATTTTTTGAAATCCATGGCAGGTCAAAATTCCCCAAACTCCATAACTTTTTTTCTAGAAGGAATTTTTGAAAAGTTCAAAAAGCAACCTGGCCTAATTTTTTGTTGTCCATCCATAGGTGAAAGAAATATTTACAAATTATATCCAAAATTCACCTTAAAATTAGTTTTAGGGGAATCCCTGAGGAGAAGGATTTTCTAAAATGTGATTTTTTTGGGAAAATCCTCCAAGGCAAGGATTTTCGAAATCCATGATAGGTCAAAATCTCGAAAACCCCATAACTTTTTTTCTAGAAGGAATTTTCAAAATATTCAAAAAGCAACCCAGTCTAATTTTTTCTCCTCTATCTATGGGTGCAAAAAGATTTACATATAACATTGAAAATTCACTTCAAAATTCCCATTTCCAAAATCCATGACAGGTGGATTTCTCCTAGACACTCAAGATGCCTCAAAATATTTCCATCATGAAATCAAGTCTGGACTAATCTAAAAATAGCCTCCCAAGAAAAGTAAAACTAAAAATTGACAAAGCTAAAATGTGGAGATGCACAAAGAAAAAAGAGGGTCTCTATCTCTGGTGGAGCATGTGTGTACAAATTGCACAACAAATGGTGACTCTGTTGGGGAAATGCTTTAGAGCATTTCAATGACAAACTGGAATCAAGAATCTAGAATCTTTGGTTTCGATCCTCACACCAGGTCAACCAATAAACTAAAGTCTCAAAACCAATGAACAAGCTAGCCCTTCCTGTGTTGAAAATCCAAGTGTGTGCAGGTGTATAAATTTCCCTCCTTAAGCTATTGCAAGAACCCATGCTTAGTCATGTTAAGCTACGTAAGAAAATTCTAACTCCAAAAGCAACCTAGATAGAGCCTTGCTGCAAGTCAGGCGTCCATAACAACGATGAGGTTATCGTTGTGATTCTCCTGAACATAGCTCTATTGCCAACCAGGCATCCATAACTTTGGTAGAGATATTCGAATCCTCCTAATAAGTTGAATTTCATTTTTTATTTTCAATATTTTCTCTTTTCTTTCTTTTTGATATTTCTTTTCTTTTCACTTTTTCCATTTCAACCTGTAAGCAATGAAGCTCACACTCAGGGCTAAGAATCACAATGGCGCTAAAGCAGAAATAGGATTTTTCACTTAACAAGACTTCGCAAGGAACCTACAACAACCTTGGGATCCTTAAGATGTGTGTAAAAATGTAAGATCCTAGCACGTTTCAGAACCAACTTAATCTAATGATTCATCCACTTTAAATGTTTGGCACATGTGACACTGAATAAAGGACTTCCACTAACCTATCCAGAAAAATGATTAAAGTTTGTAAAAGAAATGCTTAGAACAGTCCCAAATAATGAAATAGTTGATGTGCATATGAAAATATTCCCAACAAAGCAGAGGGACCCCGATTTGGAGAAGCAAAGCAAAACCAAACCCAAACCTAAACCAAAGCAGAACTACACTAACTAGAAACAGAAAATAGAAGCAAAGCAACCCAACCCTAGAGAAAAACTAACTCTAAAGAACCCTAACCTACAACAAACCAAAAGCAAAAAAGAAAACAACTGAAAGAAAACCTAAATTAACCAAATCAGGCCAACGAAAGCAAAAGTAAACTATCTACAGTAGAGAAAATTGAATTTATTCAAATCAAAGCTATGTACAAAAAATCAAAATGAATCATGATTAGATAGGGTAGACTAAGACCTTCACCTATTTGGCTTTTCAGTGTATGTGCAAGCAACAAGGTGATAGTAACAATCCTCAAGAATGCAAATTCATCCTTATATTCAACAAAATAAACCTCAACTTTACAACATTCAGACTCAACATCATAAATGAGAATAATTAGCAACTGGGGTAACTCATTAAAATCATGATCAATCCAAATGCAAGTGGTCTTCACTAAGCCTCCATAATCAAATTTATAAACATGAGAATCCACGGTAAGGAAAGAAACAACCTAGTTTTCTATTTCTACATAATTGATGTTATGTTCATGGCCCTCCAATCGTAAAGAGCTAATCCTAACATTGTCAGGAGGTCTCCATTGATGGCACAACAATCCCTTCGTGCTTGAAACATGCAAAAAAAAATTGAAGTCATCACCATACAGTGCAGAGTGAAATTCAGATTAAACAAATTTAGAATTATCAACAGAGATTTTTTCACCTGTTTGAGTATCTTCATGAGGAATTAGTGATGAAATTGTAGAAGCCTCGTCATGCACAAGGAGTTTCTCAATAGGATGTTCATTAGGAGGCATCATAGACTGATCTTTAAGCACATTTTCACCTACAACAATGTGATCTAGCTCATCAATAATGCCTAGAATATTACTATTTTCAACATCGTTCACATTTTCCTGCTCATCAATATGAACCACATTAGCTACCTCATCATCAATACATAAAGTCTATGAATTTTCAATACTCAATTCATCAACAGATAGAGAAAAAATAGAATTTGATAAATGAGAGAACTCCCTGAATTCAACATGAAGGCTCATTCAACTTCTAGTAATGTCATCTTCGTTCATCCCTCCTTGCACCAATCTGTTGATGGTGTTTTTTGTACAACAACAACTCAGACATAATATACTATCCTATCTCTCTTGAAAGGTAAATATCTATCAGCAAGCCTCAAGAGATAACCCCAAGGTTTCTAATGTCAGGTCTTGACAATGCATAAACAGCTCAGTGATAATATGTGAAAATGTTGGTAATCACAAGGGGCCTTACAAATGAACAATGTTGGAAGTATAATTTCATCAGATGTAACAATATGGTGATGCTTTCAATCCTAAAACTAACCCAGATATTAAAAAAAGAGCAAAAGAGAAGGGTTGAGAGAGATATCTAAACTAACTCCTAAGATCAATCACAACAATGATGAATGCTACAAATGGACATATCCCCAATAAAACCAATCTCTGTTTGATCAAGAACAAGCCTACAACTACATAGAAATGGTGCAATCTTCTAAGGGAACTGAGGATTTTCAGAATATGAACATTCATTCACATACCCAATAACTGGCGCAATGCAAACAAGCATTCACAGTTGAACTTAGCATAAAATGAGGTCTAGACCAATTTTACATAACAACCTACAATCAGTAGATTTCCAAAAATGTGGACCGGGGATAGATCAAACATCATTCACATTTCACCATCATCATTAAAGAACTGAAATCTAACATCGAACATCTAATAACGAGAATCAAGAACAAGAAACCATAAGGCTGTCAAAGTTGAAAGTAAAGTTTTCCAAATCAACAACTCAATTGCATTAGTTTCTCCAAAATTTACATAAAATTTCTAGTTCTTTCATCTCCTACAACTATTTACTTCTCCTAACTTAGCCAATTATGGGTTTCTAACCAAGCTTCTAACCTCTTACAAATGAGAAGGCACTAGCCTTTTATAGATTTCACATTATAATTTTAATGGCTAGGATTAAATCAATCCAATGGCATAGATTACACTTCTAGAAGTATCCAACAGTTACATCAAGTTTGGTACATGTGATACATCATCATCCAATTAGCATAATTATGATACAACTAGGAGCAATGAGAAAAAAGAAGCCTGCCACCTAGACATTGATAAAAATTCCCATTGGAGAACAAAAGCAGCATCACATATCTTCTCATGTTTAAAATATATCCTTTAGTTGTAGACGGGTTGTGGCACAAACTCTTATGCAGGTCCCACATTTAATATTTGAGTTCAACTCTTTCAAATTTTCCTCTTGGCACAAATCCATATGTAAGTCCCCCTTTTGATTTTTTTAATACTGAAAAATAAATATCATCATTAGTAGCTCACATGTTAAAAATCCCATCCATAAAATATTCAAATTCAACTTGAATAAAATTTTGGCCTTCTAAGAAAAAATTCCATTTTTGGAAATTTTCCATTTTCGAAAAAAAAAATCATTTCAAGAATTTTTTATTTTCGAACATTTTAAAATTTCAAAAAAAAAATCCATCTTTTCGTTTCAGGAAAAATATCCATTTTGGGAAAATTTCAAGATTTTTTAGGGGTCTTGGATTTTCCGAAAATGGGAATTTCAGGAATTTTTATCTGTCATGGATTTTGGGAATATCCTCCAGGACTAGGATTTTCCCAAGTTTAGTTCTCCAGATAATCCGAGGTAGCTTGGATTTTCCCATGTTTAATCCAAGGTAGCCTGGATTTTCCCATGTTTAATCCAAGGTAGCCTGGATTTTCCCATGTTTAATCCTCAAGGAAAATCCAAGGTACCTAGAATTCTTCTAGGTTTAATCCTTAGGGAAAATCCAAGGTACTTAGAATTCTCCCAGGGAAAATCCGAGGTAGCTAGAATTCTCCCAGGGAAAATCCAAGGTAGCCAGAATTCTCCCAAGGAAAATTCGGGGTAGCTAGAATTCTCCCAGGGAAAATTTGAGGTAGCTAGAATTTTCCGAAATCCATGGCAAGTCAAAATTCTCCAAACTCCATAACTTTTTTTCTAGAAGGAATTTTTGAAAAGTTCAAAAAGCAACCTGGCCTAATTTTTCATTGTCCATCCATAGTTGCAAGAAATATTTACAAATGATATCCAAACTTCACCTCAAAATTTGTTTTATGGGAATCCTTATGGACAAGGATTTTCCGAAATGTGATTTTTTAGGGAAAATCTGCCAAGGTAAGGATTTTTTGAAATCCATGACAGGTCAAAATCTCCTAAACCCCATAACTTTTTTTCTAGAAGGAATTTTCAAAAAGTTCAAAAAGCAACCCAACCTAATTTTGCATCCTCTATCCATGGGTGCAAAATATATTTACATATAACATTGAAAATTCACTTTAAAATCCCCATTTCCAAAATCCATGACAGGTGGATTTCTCCCAGACCCTTAAGATGCCTCAAAATATTACCTTCATCAAGTCAAGTCTGGACTAAATCTTAAAATAGCCTCCCAAGAAGAGTAAAACTAAAAATTGAAAAAACCAAAATGGGGAGATGCACAAAGAAAAAAGAGGTTCCCTGCCTCTAGTGGGATGTGTGCAAAAATTGCACAACAAATGACAACTTTGTTGGGGAAATGCTTCAGAGCATTTCGATGAGAAACTGGAATCAAGAACCCAGAATCTCTAGTTTTGATCCTCACATTAGGTCATCCAATAAACTAAACTCTTAAAACTAATGAACAAGCTAGCCCTTCCTGTGTTGAAAATCCAAGTGTGTGTAGGTGTATAAATTTTCCTCCCAAAGCTACAGCAGGAAGCCATGCTTAGTCATGTTAAGCTACATAAAAAAATTCTAAGGCCAAAAGCAACGTGGATAGAGTCTCACTGCCAGTCAAGTGTCCATAGCCCCGACGAGGTTATCATTGTGATTCTCCCAAACATAGCTCTACTACCAGCCAAGCGCCCATAGCCCCGGTAGAGATATTATGATCCTCCTAATAAGTTGAGTTTCTTTTTTAATTTTCAATATTTTCTCTTTTCTTTCTTTTTTTTTATTTCTTTTCTTTTCACTTTTTCCATTTCAATCTGTAAGCAATGAAGCTCACACTTAGGGCTGAGAATCACAGTGGTGCTAAAGCAGTAATAGGATTTTCACTTAACAAGACTTCGCAAGGAACCTACAACAACCTTGGTATTCTTAAGATGGGTGTAAAAATGTAAGATCCTAGCATGTTTCATAACTAACTTAATCCAGTGACTCATCCAATTTAAATTTATCCCAAAAAATGATTAAAGTTTGTAAAAGAAATACTTAGAACAGTACCAGATAATGAAATAGTTGTTGTGCATATGAAAATTTTCCCAACAAAGCAGAGGTACCCCGAACTAGAGAAGCAAAGAAAAACCAAACCCAAACATAAACCAAAGCATACCTACACTAACCAAAAACATAAAATAGAAGCAAATCAAAGCAACCCAGCCCTAGAGCAAACTAACTTTAAAGAACCCTAACCTATAGCAAACCAAAAGCAGAAAAGTGAACAGCTTGAAGAAAACCTAAATTAACCAAATCAGGCCAATGAAAGCAAAAGCAAACTACTTACAGCAGAGCAAACTACATTTATTCAAATTAGAGCTATGTACAAAAAACTCAAAATGAATCATGATTGAACAGGGTAGACTGAGACCTTCAACTATTTGACTTTTCAGTACATGTGCAAGCAACAAGGTGATAGTAATAGTCCTCAAGAATGCAAATTCATCGTTATATTCAGCAAAATAAACCTCAACATTACAACATTCAGACTCACCCTCATAAATGAGAATAATCAACAACTGGGGTAACTCATTAAAACCATGATCAATCCAAATGCAAGTGGTCTTCCCTAAGCCTCCATAATCAAATTGATAAATGTGAGAATCCACAGTAAGGAAAGAAACAACCTGGTTTTCTATTTTTGCATACTTGATGTTATGTTGATGGCCCTCCAATTGTAAAGAGCTAATCCTAACATTGTTAGGAGGTCTCCACTAATGGCACAACAATCCCTTCGTGCTTGAAACATGCAAAACATAATTGAAGTCATCACTACGTAGTGCAAAGTGAAATTCAAATTGAAAAAATTCAGAATTATCAAAAGGGAAATTTTCACCTGTTTAAGTATCTTCATGAGGAATTTGTGATGAAATTTCAGAATCCTCGTCATGCACAACAAGTTTTTCAGCAGGATGTTCATTAGGAGGCATCACATACTGATCTGTAAACATATTTTTACCTACAATAGTGTGATCCAACTCATCAATAGTGCTTGGAACATTACTATTTTCAACATCATTCAAATTTTTATGCACATCACTATGAATCACATTAGTCATCATCAATACATAAAGTCTGTGAATTTTCAATACTCAATTCATCAACAGATAGAGAAAAAATAGAATTTGATAAATGAGAGAACTCCCCGAATTCATCTTTTGTTGGCACTGGTTCAAATTCTTGATCATAGCCATCGAGAATATTGACTCCTCCATTAAGTGCTCCCTTATGTTCTGCAAGACATTCATCAACAAGTTATAGAAATTATTCTATTGGAGACTTATTTGATGTATCCTTCTATGCATCTCTTAAATGTTGCAACATTTGTACTTGTTCTTCCACCTCCTTTATTGTTTTCTGGCACTAGAAATAGGTGAATTCAGAATGCTCTTCTTCATGTATCCTACACCAAGTAGGTAGCAACAACTCTAGGCAGACTCTACATCCTAGGCTTGACCAATCTTTCAAAAAATTTGCAATGAACTTATCTTATCTTGTTTGTATGGAATCTTCATTATGAATAGAGGAGATCAGGCTGGTTACTTCTTTTTCTTGATGCTCATTTTCAACCGTATTTCCCATTTCAAACTCTTGATTAAGCACTATGGGAAGAACATCTTTTATCTCTATTGGTTGCTCTTTGCTTGGACACTTACTATGTTCCTCTGTTGTTATTGGTATCTCAGATTCTTTTTCCCTACAATCAATCTCTTCCAAGGCCACCTCAACATCAGTTGCACATCCCTCAGATCCATAATTTGTTGGCTTATTTGTAGTACATTCTTTCACTTATTATTCTTCCCACTCTAGATGTCTCCCAACTTTAATTATAATGTCCACACATGAATGACAAGTGAATTCCAAATGAGATGCATTATGAACTCTGCACGATTTAGACGAGATGAAATCTTGCAAGCACTTACCACCACTAAGCTGATCTTCAACTATCTCCATGAATGCCTCAACAACCACATAAACAAACTCTAAATCTATGAAGGCTAGCATTCTAGGCAGGTTCTACATGAAAATATCCCTTTGCAAAAGCATCTCGATTTTTTTCCAAAAAGGTTAAGCATTCAAACTCATTATGCCTAGTGGTATTGTGGGTTCTACACTGGTTTGATAACACATAGTGATGCAAACCCTTACTGTTCTAGAGATCCAATCTCTTATTCAGAGACTCACAAAGTTGAGGAAAATCAATTTGAAGACTGCTTCCATCATGGAAAACATAAGACTACTTTTCCATCTTGACTCAAAATTTGTATTTCCAGATTTAGATATCTATCGTATCTCATATTTTCAACATGAAGGCTCTTTCAACTTCCATCAATGTCACCTATGTTCATCCCTCCTTCTAGCACCAATCTGGTGATGGTGTTTTTTGCACATCAACAACTCAGACATAATATAATATCCTATCTCTATTGAAAGGTAAATCTCTATCAACAAGCCTCAAGAGATAACCCCAAGGTTTCTAATGTCAGGTTTTGACAATGCACAAACAACTCGGAGATAATATGTGAAAATGCTGGTAATCACAAGGGGCCATACAAATGAATAATGTTGGAAGTATACTTTCATCAGATGTAACAATATGGTGATGCTTTCAATCCTAACACTAACCCAGATATTAAAGAAAGAGAAAAAGAGAAGGGTTGAGAGAGATATCTAAACTAACTCCTAAGATCAATCACAACAATGATGAATGCTACAAATGGACAAATCCCCAATAAAACCAATCTCTGTTTGATCAAGGACAAGCCTACAACTACACAGAAACAATGCAATCTTCTAGGGAAACTAAAGATTTTCAGACTATGAACATTCATTCACATACCCATTGACTAGTGCAATGTATACAAGCATTCATAGTTTAACTTAGCATAAAATTAGGCCCAAACCAACTTTACACAACAACCTACAATCAACAAATTGCCAAAAGTATTGACCAGGGATAGATCAAACATTAATCACATTTCACCATCATCATGAAACAACTAAAATATAACATCTAACATCTAATAACGAGAATCAAGAACAATAAACCATAAGGTTGTCAAAGCTGAAAGAAAAGTTTGCCAAATCAACAACTCAATTGCATTAGCTTCTCCAAAATTTACATAACAATTTATAGTTCTTTCATCTCCTACAACTATTGACTTCTCCTAACTTAGCCAATTCTGGCTTTCTAACCAAGCTTCTAACCTCTTACAAATGAAAAGGCACTAGCCTTTTATAGATTTTACATTATAATTTTAATGGCTAGGATTAAATCAATCCAATGGTATAGATTACACTTCTAGAAGCATCCAACAATTACATCAAGTTTGGTACATATGATACATCATCATCCAATCAGCATAATTTTGTTACAGCTAAGAGCAATGAGAAAAAAGAAGCCTGCCACTTAGAAATTGATAAAAATTCCCATTGGAGAACAAAAGCAACATCACATGTCTTATCATGTTTAAAATATATCCTTCAACTATAGACATGTTTTGGCACAGATCCTTACGTAGGTCCCACATTTAATATTTGAGTTAGACTCTTCTAGATTTTCCTCTTGGCTTGAATCCATATGCAAGTCCCCCTTTTGATTTGTTTGATCCTGAAAAACAGATATCATCATTAGTAGCTCACATGTTAAAAAATCCCATCCATAAAATATCCAAATTGAACTTGAATAAAATTTTGGCCTTTTAAGAAAACTTTCCATTTTTGGAAAATTTCTATTTATGAAAAAATAATTATTTCAAGATTTTTTAATTTTCGGGAACATTTTAAAATTTCAAGAAAAATTTCCAAAAATGGAAATTTTTTCGTTTTGAAAAAATTACTTTTTGGGAAAAAAAATCCATTTTGGGAAAATTTCAAAATATTTGAGGGGTCTTGGATTTTCTAAAAATGTGAATTTCAGGAATTTTGATCTATCGTGGATTTTGGGAAAATCCACGAGGACTAGGATTTTCCCAAGTTTAGATCTTCAGAAAATCCAAGGTAGCTTGGATTTTCCCATGTTTAATCCAAGGTAGCCTAGATTTTCCCATGTTTAATCCTTAAGGAAAATTCGAGGTACCTAGAATTCTCCCAAGTTTAATCCTCAGGAAAAATTTGAGGTAGCTAGAATTCTCCCAGGGAAAATCCAAGGTAGCTAGAATTTTTTGAAATCCATGACAGGTCAAAATTCCCCAAACTACATAACTTTTTTTCTAGAAGGAATTTTTGAAAAGTTCAAAAAGCAACCTGGCCTAAGTTTTCATTGTCCATCCATAGGTGCAAGAAAGATTTACAAATGATATCTAAAATTCACCTCAAAATTGGTTTTAGGGGAATCTCTGAGGACAAGGATTTTTTGAAATGTGATTTTTTTAGTGAAAATCCGCTAGGGCAAGGATTTTCCAAAATCCATGACAGGTCAAAATCTCCTAAACCCCATAACTTTTTTTCTAGAAGGAATTTTCAAAAAATTCAAAAAACCCAGCCTAATTTTTCGTCCTCTATCTATGGGTGTAAAAAATATCTACATATAACATTGAAAATTCACTTCAAAATCACCATTTCTAAAATCCATGACAAGTGGATTTCTCCCAGACCCTCAAGATGACTCAAAATATTGCCTCCATCAAATCAAATTTGGACTAAATATTCAAATAGCCTCCGAAGAAGAGTAAAACTGAAAATTGACAAAGCCAAAATGTGGAGAAGCACAAAGAAAAAATAGGGTCCCCACCTCCGGTGGGGCGTGTGCAAAAATGAGACAACAAATGGTGACTCTGCTGGGGAAATACTTTAGAGAATTTTGATGAAAAACTATAATCAAGAACCCAGAATCTCTAGTTTTGATCCTCACATTAGGTCAACCAATAAACTAAAGCCTCAAAACCAATGAACAAGCTATCCCTTCCTGTGCTGAAAATCCAAGTGTGTGTAGGTGTATAAATTTCCCTCCCAAAGCTATTGCAGGAAGCCATGCTTAGTCATGTTAAACTACGCAAAAAAATTCTAACTCTAAAAGAAACTTGGATAGAGCCTCATTGCCAGTCAGGCATCCATAGCCCCAACGAGGTTATCACTATGATTCTCCCGAACATAGCTCTATTGCCAGCTAGGTGTTCATAGCCCCGGTAGAGATATTCAGATTCTTCTAATAAGTTGAATTTCTTTTTTATTTTCAATATTTTCTCTTTTCTTTCTTTTTGATATTTCTTTTCTTTTCACTTTTTCTATTTCAACCCGTAACCAATGAAGCTCACACTCAGGGTTGAGAATCACAGTGGCGTTGAAGTAGAAATATGATTTTTTACTTAACAAGACTTCGCAAGGAACCTAAAACAACATTGGGATTCTTAAGATGTGTGTAAAAACGTAAGATCCTAGCACATTACAGAATCAACTTAATCCAATGACTCATCCACTTTAAACATTTAGCACTGAATAAAGGACTTCCACCAACCTATCCAAAAAAATGATTAAAGTTTTTAAAAGAAATACTTAGAACAATACCAGATAATGAAATAGTTGTTGTGCATATGAAAATATTCCCAACAAAGTAGAGGGACCTCAAACTGGAGAAGCAAAGCAAAACCAAACTGAAACCTAAACCAGAGTAGACCTACACTAACCAGAAATAGAAAACAAAAGAAAAGCAAAGCAAAGCAACCCAACCCTAGAGGAAACTAACTCTAAAGAACCCTAACCTACAACAACAAAAAAGGTAGAAAAGCAAACAACTAAAAGAAAACCTAAATTAACAAAAGCAGGCCAATGAAAGCAAAAGCAAACTACCTACAACAGAACAAACTACATTTATTCAAATTAGAGCTATGTACAAAAAACTCAAAATGAATCATGATTGGACAGGGTAGACTGAGACCTTCACCTATTTGGCTTTTTAGTGCATGTGCAAGCAACAAGGTGATAGTAACAGTCCTCAAGAATTCAAATTCATCCTTATACTCAGCAAAATAAACCTCAACATTACAACATTCTGACTCAACCACATAAACGAGAATAATCAGTAACTGGGGTAACTCATTAAAACCATGATCAATCCAAATGCAAGTGGTCTTCCCTAAGCCTCCATAATCAAATTGATAAACGTGAGAATCCATGGTAAGGAAAGAAACAACCTGGTTTTCTATTTCTACATACTGGATGTTATGTTGATGGCCCTCCAATCGTAAAGAGATAATCCTAACATTGTTAGGAGGTCTCCACTAATGGCACAACAATCCCTTCGTGCGTGAAACATGCAAAACAAAATTGAAGTCATCACTACGTAGTGCAAAGTGAAATTCAGATTGAACAAATTCAGAATTATCAATAGGGAACTTTTCACCTATTTGAGTATCTTCATGGGGAATTAGTGACGAAATTCCAGAAGCCTCGTCATGCACAATAAGTTTCTCAATAGGATGTTCATTAGGAGGCATCACATATCGATCTTTAAGCACATTTTCACCTACAACAGTGTGATCCAACTCATCAATAATGCCTGGAACATTATTGTTTTAAACATAATTTAGATTTTCCTACACATCAGTATGAACCACATTAGGTACCTCATCGAAATCCTTGAATTCATCTTTTGTTGGCACTGGTTTAGATTCTTGATCATAGCCATCAGGAATATTGACTCCTCCATTAATGCTCCCTTATGTTCTACAAGACATTCATCAACAAGTTTTTTTAATTATTCTATTGGAGACTTATTTGATGTATCCTTTTGTGCAGCTCTTGAATGTTGCGACAATTTTACTTGTTCTTCCACCTCCTTTATGGTTTTTTGGCATTGGAAATAGGTGAATTCAAAATTCTCTTCCTCATGTATCCTACACGAAGTAGGTAGCATCAACTCCTCTAGGCGGACTCTACATCCCAAGCTTGACCAATCTTTCAAAAAAATTACAATGAACTTATTGTATCTTGTTTGTATGGAATCTTAATTATGAATAGAGGAGATCAGACTGGTTACTTATTTTTCTTGTGGCTCATCTTCAACCGTATTTACCATTTCATACTTTTGATTAAGCACTGTGGGAAGAACATCTTTTATCTTTATTGGCTGCTCTTCGCTTGGACACTTACTATGTTCCTCTGGTATTACCGGTATCTCAAATTCCTTTTCCCTACAATCAAACTCTTCCAGGGCCACCTCAACATCAACTACACATCCCTCGGATCCATAATTTGTTGGATTCTTTGTAGTACATTCTTTGACTGACTATTCTTCCCACTCCCTATGTCTCCCAACTTTAATGATAATGTCCACACATGAACATCAAGTGAATTATGAATGAGATGCATTATGAACTCTACACCATTTAGACGAGATGAAATATTAAAAATACTTGCCACCACTAAGTTGATTTTTAACTATCTTCGTGAATGCCTCAACAACCACACCAACAAAATCTAAATCTATGGAGGCTAGTGGTTTAGGCAGGTTCCACATGAAAATATCCCTTTGCAAAACCATCTTGATTTTTCCCAAAAAGGTTAAGTATTCAAACTCATTATGCCTAGTGGTATTTTGGATTCTACACTAGTCTGATAATGCATAGTGATGCAAACCCTTACTATTCTAAAGATTGGAATCTCTTATTCAAAGACACACAAAGTTGAGGAAAATCAATTTGAAGATTGCTTCTATCATGGAAAACATAAGACTACTTTTCCATCTTGATGCAAAATTTGTATTTCCAGATTTAGAGATCTATCATATCTCATATTTTCAACATGAAGGCTCATTCAACTTCCAGCAATGTCACCTCTGTTCAGACCTCCTTCTAGCGCCAATCTATTGATGGTTTTTTCTGCACAGTAACAATTTAGACAAAATATAATATCCTATCTCTCTTGAAAGGTAAATCTCTATCAGTAAGCCTCAAGAGATAACCCCAAGGTTTCTAATGTTAGGTTTTGAAAATGCATAAATAACTCAGTGATAGTATGTGAAAATGTTGGTAATCACAAGGGGCCTTACAAATGAACAATGCTAGAAGTATGCTTTCATCATATGTAACAATATGGTGATGCTTTCAATCCTAAAACTAAACCAAAATATTAAAGAAAGAGAAAAATAGAAGGGTTGAGAGAGATATCTAAACTAACTCCTAAGATCAATCACAACAATGATGAATGCTACAAATGGACAGATCCCCAATAAAACCAATCTCTATTTGATCAAGGACAAGCCTACAACTACATAAAAATGGTGTAATCTTCTAAGGAAACTGAATATTTTTAGAATATGAACATTCATTCACATACCCAATAACTGGCGCAATGTAAAAAAGCATTCATAGTTGAACTTAGCATACAATGAGGCCTAGACTAACTTTACACAACAACCTACAATCAACAGATTGCCAAAAGTATGGACCAGGGATAGATCAAACATCATTCACATTTCACCATCATCATGAAAGAATTTAAATCTAACATCTAACATCTAATAATGAGAATCAAGAACAAGAAACCATAAGGCTATCAAAGCTGAAAGCTAAGCTTTCCAAATCAACAACTCAATTGCATTAGCTTCTCCAAAATTTACATAACAATTTCCAGTTGTTTCATCTCCTATAGCTATTGACTTCTCCTAACTTAGCCAATTCCATCTTTCTAACCAAGCTTCTAACCTCTTACAAATGAGAAGGCACTGACCTTTTATAGATTTTACATTATAATTTTAATGGCCAGGATTAAATCAATCCAATAGCATAGATTACACTTCTAGAAGCATCCAACAGTTACATCAAGTTTGGTACATGTGATACATCATCATCCAATCAACATAAATCTGTTACAACCAGAAGCAATGAGAAAAAAGAAGCTTGCCACCTAGACATTGATAAAAATTCCCATTGGAGACAAAAGTAGCATCACATGTCTTCTCATGTTTAAAATATATCCTTCAGCTATAGACAGGTTGTGGCACAGATTCTTATGCAGGTCCCACATTTAATATTTGAGTTGAACTCTTCCAGATTTTCCTCTCGGCACAAATCCATATGCAAGTACCCCTTTTGATTTGTTTAATCCTGAAAAAATAGATATCATCATTAGTAGCTCACATGTTAAAAAATCCCATCCATAAAATATCCAAATTGAACTTGAATAAAATTTTGGCCTTTTAAGAAAACTTTCCATTTTTGGAAATTTTCCATTTAAAAAAAATCATTTCAAGATTTTTAATTTTCGAACATTTTAAAATTTGAAGAAAAATTCCCGTTTTGGAAATTTTCTATTTTGGGAAAAAAATCCATTTTGGAATTTTTTTGAGATTTTTGAGGGGTCTTGGATTTTTTGAAAATGGGAATTTCAGGAATTTGTATCTATCGTGGATTTCGGGAAAATCCGCTCGGACTAGGATTTTCCAAAGTTTAGTTCTCCGGAAAATCCAAGGTAGCTTGGATTTTCCCATGTTTAATCCAAGGTAGCCTAGATTTTACCATGTTTAATCCTAAGGGAAAATCCAAGGTACCTAGAATTCTCCTAGGGAAAATCCAAGGTACCTAGAATTCTCCCAGGGAAAATTCAGGGTAGCTAGAATTCTCCTAGGGAAAATATGTGGTAGCTAGAATTCTCCCATGGAAAATTTGAAGTAGCTAGAATTTTTTGAAATCCATGGCAAGTCAAAATTCCCCAAACTCGGTAACTTTTTTTCTAGAAGGAATTTTTGAAAAGTTCAAAAAGCAACCTGGCCTAATTTTTTGTTGTCCATCCATAGGTGCAAGAAATATTTACAAATGATATCCAAAACTCACCTCAAAATTGGTTTTAGGGGAATCCCTGAGGACAAGGATTTTCTGAAATGTGATTTTTTAGGGAAAATCTGCCAGGGCAAGGATTTTCTAAAATCAATGACAGGGTAAAATCTCCTAAACCCCATAACTTTTTTTCTAGAAGGAATTTTCAAAAAATTCAAAAAACAACCCAATCTAATTTTTCATCCTCTATCCATGGGTGCAAAAAATATTTACATAGAACATTGAAAACTCACTTCAAAATCCCCATTTCCAAAATCCATGACAGGTGGATTTCTCCCAGACCCTCAAGATGCCTCAAAATGTTTCCTTCATCAAATCAAGTCTGGACTAAATCTCAAAATAGCCTCCCAAGAAGAGTAAAACTTAAAATTGAAAAATCCAAAATGTGGAGATGCACAAAGAAAAAAGAGGGTCCCTGCCTCCGGTGGGGCGTGTGTGCAAAAATTGCACAACAAGACATTGTTGAGATGTTGTGAGTACATGGAGCTATCCTTATGATGTTGCAAATGTGCCGAAATATACATGGAGATATGCTTATGTATGTGTTCAAAATGTGCTTTGGTATGTGCTCCGCGTTTCTTCCATGTTGATCCTATGCTCATGCAGATCTGCAGGTTTGTTGTTGGTAATCTGTTGGTGATATCTCCTAATTTGTGGCTGCTGGTTTGACGAAAGGTGAAATTTGTGTTCACTAGTGTGTGAATTGTTTTGGTAGAGTTGGTTATCTATGGACTAGGAGAAATGTTTCCGCTCCGCAGTCCTCCGTTGTTTTGTTTTAGGTCTTATGGATCTGGAATATGTCTCGCAATGATGTTCTCTAGGTTCTAGTAGAGATGTTTGAGTTTTGGTGCTCCAGAAGATGAACTTCAGAGTTGTGTGGGATTGCATAGTCCAGATAGACTATTGGAAAGAGTTTTGTGTTTGAAGGTTGTTACACCTGCTACGAATGTATCGAGAAGTATCTAAGATGTTTTCTCGTGCATGATGAAGCCTGTTACGTCATTCGCGTGTTATCTTCTTGTTGGAAAGCATGTACTTCAATGTTCATTTGTGTTTTCATTAGGTTTGGCCGACCTGGTGTTTACACTTCATATGAAGAATTTAAAATCTAATTAAGGAAGCTTGTGGTTGATCTGAGACATTGATTTTGGTCTTGGTTAAGTTTTTAATTGGTCCCCTCTCATTCATTTCCACCGTGGGAATGTTGAGTTGTCGACCTAGTTTGAATTTATTAAATGAAGCGTATGTGGTCGACCTTGGTGAATGTTTCTAAGGTTGAAGATGGTATAAATTCAAGTCAAGATGTGAAGGATTGGATGATGAAAAAGTAACAAAGTAAGCCACAAGTGAAGAGCAAAGTTGTGTGAAAGTGAGTTGAGGCAACAATACTTCATTGTGTTAGATTCCTGAAAGCAATGAGCTAAAGGTTTTTGCAATCTTCTAATCAAGGCTGTGGATGTGTGTAAATTGATGTGGTGGATCTTTTTGTTATCTTTTGTATTTGTAGGTAATGAGCCTCCGTATTGGACAATGAGTCATTTTCTGTAGGCAGTGAACCTTTGTATCTGGATAGTGAGTCCTATTCTAGGCAGTGAGCCTCTTGTATTCAGTTTTGCTATCACTTTATATTGTGAGTTAATACTCACCATGTTTTTTCCCTTATTGGGTTTTCCACATAAAATTTGGTGTTCATTGTGTTGATTTTGCTTTCTATTATCTGCATTTCATGTTCATACTTAATAACAGAATAGTGTGGCTGTGAAGTTGATAAGTATTTGAAGTTTTGTGATTGAATATGGTGACAACTAATTCCCCCCCCTCTCAGTTATTCTGCGCCTTTTAACAATTGGTATCAAAGCTTTGGTTCCTTGGTGTAGAGCTTAACTGCTTAAGGAAGATCTAATGGCGCATAAGTTGGCAATCTCTATGTTCGATAGATATGATTACAGTGACTGGAAAGTGCAGATGTGAGGATATATTATCTCTCTTGGTTACAAGACCTGGGAGGCTATTGAGATAAAGTATGTTTTTTTCGGTGAGTGGTCCTACTACTGTAGATGAGGTTTTTGCTTATGAGGAGAATGAAAAAGTGAGGTATGCTATTTATAGTGCTTTATCCAAGACTGAGCGAACAAAAATTATCTCTCTAGGGACTGCTTATGAAGTTTGGAAAAGGTTGGAAGGTCTTTATGAAAGAAATGATAGAGTGAAATTGACAAAGAAGCTAACGACAAAGCGTAGATATGAGAATATGAAAATGGAAGAAGGAGAAGATATTGCAAGCTATTTTCAAAGAATTGATCTGGCAGCAAATGAAGTTAGAAATCAAGGGGGAACTCTTATTGATGAAGATATAATTGAAAAGATTCTCATGACTCTACCAGAATGTTACAATGACAAAGTTTCAGTTATTGAGGAAACGTATGATCCTAAGAAATACAATAAAGAAGAGCTATTTGGCACCTTGACTGCATTTGAGATAAGAAAGTTTGGAAAGAAAGAGGAAAAGATAGAAACAATATTTAAAGCAACAAGGATTGAAGATGATCCAGATAGTGATGGTTCAGATGAGTTGGAGGCGAACTTTACAAGGAAGTTAAAGAAAGGTATCGGTAAGTATAAAGGTATGTTGCCCTTTAAATGTTTCAGTTGTGGTAATATTAGTCATTATGCTTCAAAATGTCCAAATAGAACTGTACATAAGAACATAGATCATAAAGATAAAAAGGATAAGAAATACAAAAAGTTGTACTATGTTAGAGAAGAAGTTGGAATCTCTGATGATGAATCTGATTATGAGAATAATGATAGTGAATGGTTGTTCATAGCTTTGGAGAGTAAATCTGTCTCTGCTAACTCTAGAAAATATGCAAGAAAAAGTGATTCAAAAAACAAGAAGGATGAGATGGAAAGTACTTTAGTCACCGCCTTTCATGCTAGATAGGATGAAGACTACTAGGTGATTGACAATGGATTTTCTAATCACATGATCAAAGATAAAAGTAAGTTTACTAAACTTGAAAAGTATGATGGTGGTTTGGTCATGTTTGGTGATGATTCAAGAGCAAAGATTGTTGGGAAAGGTACAATTAGTTTTGATGGAATACACAACACTGATGATGTATATTATGTAAAGGGTTTAATGCATAACCTTTTGAGTGTTGGATAGATGTGTAGAAATGATTTTAAACTTGTGTTTTAGAATAATACCTGCAAGATTAGAAAAGGATCCAAAGATATGGTTGTTGCAGGAAGGAGAACTCGTAGAAACATCCATTAGCTTAAGGATGTTGATGGTCAGTGCCCTGTATCTCAACTCAACGAATGTTGGTTGTGGCACCGAAGAATGGGACATGTAAAATTTCATAATCTGGTTAGGATTAGTTCAAGAGATGTTGTCCGAGGTCTACCTAAGATCATAAAGCCTGCTAATATAGTCCAGGCAGAAGTTGTCAGCTAGGGAAACAGACAAGATGTAGTTTTAAAGGAAAAGAGAAAACTACTACTGGAATGTTGGAATTAATTCATACAGACCTTTGTGGTCCTCCTAGAATAGGAATTCTAAATGCTGATAGGTATTTTATGCTCCTTATTGATGATTATTCTTGAATGACATGGGTTCCTTTTATTAGAGAAAAGACTCGGGCTCTGGATAGGTTTAAAGTGTTCAAAGCAAGAGTAGAAAATAAAGTGAACCTAAGAATCAAATGTTTGAGATCTAATAGAGGTGGAGAATTCACTTCTAGTGAGTTTAATGTATTTTATGAAGAGCATGGCATAAAGAGACAATTTTTTGCTCCAAGAACCCCTCAACAGAATGGAGTAGTTGAGAGAAAGAACCGAATTATACAAGAAGCTGCAAGAACCATGTTGAAAGAAGCAAATGTACCTAATGTGTACTAGAGAGAGGAAATACACACTCTTGTTTATGTTCTTAACAAAGTTCATATCAGAGGAAACAACACAAAAAATCCTTATGAGTTTTGGACTGGTAAGGCTCCTATTGTGAAATACTTTAAGGTGTTTGGAAGCAGATGTTACATTAAAAGAGATGATGAAAATCTTGGGAAGTTTGATGCTAGATGTGATGAAGGGATTTTCCTTGGATATTCAACTACCAGCAAAGCATATAGATGCTTTAATAAAATATTGAGGAAGATTGTTGAGAGTGCTAATGTGAAGGTTGAAGAGGACATGCACAGATCCATTGAGATAAGTGAAGTTGAACCTGATGATCCTATCTCCAGACAAGTACCTGAAGAGAATAGGGAGGAGGAAGAAGAAGAAGAAACTCCAGAACCTATTGTTAAGACTCCTAAGTATGTCTAGAAGAATCATCTGGAAGAATAGATAATTGGAGATAAGAGTGAAGGTGTGAAGACAAGAAGTAAAGTAGCAGCTGAGGTAAATTTGTGCTTACTTTCTAGAAATAGAACCTAAGTCTATATGTAAATCTTGTGAAGATGAAAGTTGGGTTAGAGCTATGAAAGAAGAGTTGTAGCAAATAGAGAAGAATTAGACATGGGAGCTGGTTCTTAGATATGTGAATAAGAATGTAATTGGTTTAAAGTGGGTGTTCAGGAATAATTTTAATGAAAATGGTGAAGTTATAAGAAACAAAGCAAGACTTGTAAGCAAGGGATACTCACAAGTTGAAGGCATATACTTTGAAGAGACATTTTCCCTGGTGGCAAGAATGGAAGCTATTAGGATGTTTTTGGAATTTTTTGCCCACAAGGATTTCAAAGTATATCAAATGGATGTCAAGTCTACATTTCTGAATGGTGAATTGGAAGAAGAAGTATACATGGAACAACCTAAAGGATTTCAGTTATCAGAAAAACCATATATGGTTTGTAAGTTGAAGAAGGCATTGTATGGACTAAAACAAGCTCCCAGAGCATGGTACACAAGAATGGATAGATGCCTAACACAACAAGGATTAAGCAAAGGCTGTGCTGACAACAATCTCTACTTCAAAGTGAAAGGTAACAAAATGTTGATAGTAGTAGTATATGTTGATGATATCATCTTTGGAGGAAATGAAAATATGTGTAAGAGATTTGCAGAGGAAATGCAAAAAAGAATTTGAAATGTCCATTATTGATGAGTTGAATTTCTTTCTTGGTCTTCAAGTAAAGCAAACTGATAAAGGGATATTCATTTCACAATCTAAGTACATGAAAGACTCATTAAAGAAGTTTAGAATGGATGAATCGAAACTGGTTAGTACTCCTATGGTGACCGGATGTAAGTTGAGTAAAGATGATGAATCTGCTAAAGTTGATAAGAGCAAATACAAATCTATGATTGGTGGATTGTTGTATCTTACTGCTACTAGACCAGATATCATGCATGCAATATGTTTAGTTGCCAAATTTCAAGCAGATCCTAAGGAGGCACATGTTACAACTGTAAAGAGGATATTCAGATATCTTAAAGGTACACCAGATTATGGCTTATGGTATCCTAGGGATGCTGATTTCACTTTGAATGCTTATACCAATGCAGATTGGGTTGGTTGTGTAGATGACCAAAAGAGTATTAGTGGAGGTGCTTTCTTTCTTGGTGGAAGATTGGTTTCTTGGTTGAGTAAGAAACAGGATTTAGTTTCTTTATCCACTGCAGAAGAAGAGTATATTGCTACAGTATCTTGCTGCACACAGGTTTTGTGGATGAAGCAAACTTTGAAAGACATTGGAGTGGTAAGTAATGAGTCTATTCCTATTTTCTATGAAAATACAAGTGCTATAAACATTTCAAAGAATACGGTAATGCATTGAAGAAAAAAAATATATCTATTAGATATCATTCCCTGGGAGAGAAGGTGTTGGAGAACAAAGTCAAGATGGAGTATGTGTCAACAAAGGAACAGATTGTAAATATATTCACTAAGGCTCTATTGAAGGATACTTTTGAGTATTTTAGGGAGAGGTTGGGGGTCATTGGCCCTTCGAACTAGGTGCACATGGAGGTGCATCAGTCCAATGGATTCAAAGATTCTTCATTTATTTAGACTGATGAATGGGTCTACTCCGCAGGGGGAGTAGAAAGTTTTCATTTTTGTAGTATGAGTTGAATGGGTGCACTCCTAAGGGGGAGTAATCAATTTTTTTGATCTTTTCCATTGATGTCAAAGGGGGAGAGAGTCATGTGAAAAAAAGTAAAAGAGAAAGAGAAAACATGTTCTCCTAGAATATTGTGTAGGTTGTTTAAAAGAGAATGTGATCTTTGATGATTTTTCACATAATGTGTTGCCATCAATGACAAAGGGGGAGATTGTTGCATGTATGAGCAAGTTTGGTGGTGTTGTCATTAATGTTGTCATTGATGTCAACATAGTTTAGTATGTTGAAGATTGTGCATGTATAGTTGAGACACTATTGAGATGTTGTGAGTACATGGAGCTATCCTTATGATGTTACAAATGTGCTAAAATGATGGGTTACCAAGTTCTTTTGAGAAAATTAATAAAGAGTGAAGTAAGAGTTATGTATGTGTTCAGAATGTGCTTTGGTATGTGCTCTGCATTTCTTTTGTGTCGATCCTATGCTCGCATGGATCTAAAGGCTTGTTGTTTGTGCTTTATTGGTGATATCTCCTGAGTTGTGGCTAGTGGTTTGATGAAAGGTGAAAGTTGTGTTCACCAGTGTGTGAACTGTTTTGGCAGAGTTGGTTATTTATGGACTGGGAGAAATGTTTCTACTCTGCAATCCTCTAGTGTTTTGTTTTAGGTCTTGCAGATTTGGAATATGTCTTGTAATGATGTTCTCTAGGTTCTAGCATATATGTTCGAGTTTTGGTGCTCTGAAAGATGAACTTCAGAGTTGTGTGGGATTGCATAGTCTGGATGGACAGTTGAAAAGAGTTCTATGTTTGAAGGTTGTTACATTTGTTGCAGATGTATCTAGAAGTATCTAAGATGTGTTCTCGTGCATGATGAAGTGTGTTATGTTGTCCGTGTGTACTTCAATGTTCATTTGTGTTTTCATTAGGTTTGGCCGACCTAGTGTTTATACTTCATATGAAGAATTTAAAATATAATCAAGGAAGTGTGTGGCTGATCTGAGATGTTGCTTTTGGTCTTAGTTAAGTGTTTATTTGGTCCACTCTCATTCTTTTCCATCGTGGGAATGTTGAGTTGGTGACCTATTTTGAATTTATGAAATGAAGCGTATGTGGCCAACCTTGGAGAATGTTTCTAAGGTTGCAGATGGTATAAATGCAATTCAAGATGAAAAGGATTATATGATGGAAAAGTAATGAAGTAATCCACAAGTGAAGAGCAGAGTTGTGCGAAAGTGAGTCGAGGAAGTAGTACTTCATTGTGTTAGATTCCTGAAAGAAGTGAGCTAAAGGTTTCTACAATCTTCTGATCAAGGCTGTGGATGTGTGTAAATTACTGTGGTGGATATTTTTGTTATATTTTGTATCTGTAGGCAGTGAGCCTCCCTGTTGGATAGTGAGTCCTTTTCTGTAGGTAGTGAGCCTTTGTATCTGGACAGTGAGTCCTATTCTAGGCAATGAGCCTTGGGTAGTGAGCCTCTTGTATTTGGTTTTGCTATCACTTTATATTGTGAGTTAATCCTCACCATGGTTTTTTCCTTATTGGGTTTTCCACGTAAAATATGGTGTTCATTGTGTTGATTTTTCTTTTTGTTATCTGCATTTCATGTTCATACTTAATAACATAATAGTGTGGTTGTAAAGTTGATAAGCGTTTGATGTTTTATGATTGAATCTAGTGACAATTGATTCACCCCCTCTTAGTTGTCTTGCACCTTTTAACATATTTCTTTGAAACCCCCAAGATGCCTAAAAATATTTCCTTAATCAAATCAAATATGGTCATCCCAAAAATAACCTTCGAAGAAGAGCAAAACTGAAAATTGACAAAACAAAAATGTGGAGACATAAAAAAAGAAAAAAGGGAGTCCCTTCCTCCAGTCTAGTGTGTGTGAAAATGCAGAAGAGGTCCAAAGTAAGTGTCAAATTGTACTATCTCCAAGAAGGAAGTACAATTTTCTACACTACATTAGTACATTTATTGAATCCTTGTTGTATCAAATACTTATCCAATGTTGCATACCAGGCTCTAGGAACTTGTTTCAATCCATACAATGCCTTCTTCAATCTGCAAACCATATTAGGTTCATATGATAACTAAAATCCTTCTGGTTGTTCCATGTATACTTTTTCCAACTCTCCATTCAAGAAAGTAGACTTCACATCCATCTAATAAACATTGAAATCCTTGTGCTGCAAATGCCAAAAACATCCTGATTGCTTCCATTCTAGCCACTTGAGCAAATGTCTCCTTAAAGTCCATTCCTTCAACTTGTGAATATCCCTTACACACAAGCCTTGCTTTATTCCTTACCATTTCTCCATTCTCATTCAATTTTTTTTTCTAAACACCCACTTCAATCCAATTATGTTTTTGTTTGCTGGTCTTGGGGCAAGTTCCCAAGTCTGATTCTTCTCAATCTGCATAAGTTCTTCTTCCATAACTTCCATCCAATGCTCATCCTTGCATGCCTAAATCACTATCTTAAGTTTAACTTTAGAAAGTAGACTCAAATTTACCTTTTCTTCAACAACTTTCCTTCTTATCAAAACACCTTTGCTTTTGTCTCCAATGATCTGCTCTTCAGAATGATTTCTCTTCACATACTAAGGGGTTTTAGGGGTATTTTTTAGAGCTTCTTCCTCTTCATCATGTGCTTCTTGTTCCTTAGCCTTTCCTCTTCTTCTCTACAAGAAAGTTCATCTAATTCATATTCATCTATCACCATTGGATTCTATAGATCTTCATCAAATTTGACACTTGCACTCTCAATAATATTTCTTAGCCTTTTATTGTAACATCTATAAGGTTTGATTTTGGTAGAATATCCAAGGAAGATTCCTTCATTAAACCTTGAATCAAACTTTCCTAAGTTTTCATCATCTCTTATGATATACTATTTGCTTCCAGACACTCTAAAGTACTTGACAGTAGGGATCCTTCCATACCACAACTCACAGGGAGTCTTTGTGTTGTTTGCTTTAGCTTGAACTCTATTAAGTATGTAAACATCAATATGAATTTATTCTCTCCAGTACACTTCTGGTAGGTTGGCTTCTTCCATCATAGTCCTTGCGGCTTCTTGAATAATCCTATTTTTCCTTTTAACCACTCCATTTTGCTAAGGATTTCTAGGGGCAGGCGAGTGCCTCTTTTTGCCATGATTCTCACAAAAAAAATTTAAATTCATTGGAGGTGAACTCTCCACCTCTATCAGATCTCAAGCATTTGATCTTCAAATTTATTTCATTCTCAACCATAACTTTAAATGCTTTGAATCTTTCTAGGGCTTTAGATTTTTCTCTAAGGAAAGTAACCCATGTCATTCTAGAATAATCATCAATCAAAGGCATAAAATACCTGTCACCTTGAAGACTTCTCACTCTTGTAGGACCACAAATGTCTTTATGCACCAATTCCAACAATCCAGTAGAAGATTGTTCTTTACCCTTGAAACTTCTTGTTTTGTTCCCAATCTAACACTCCTTGCAGACAACCTTGATAGGCTTTGTAATCTTTGGAAAATCTCTCATTACTTGAACTAAACTGATTCTAACCAAATTTTCAAAAATTAATGTGACACATCCTCCTATGCCATAACCAACTTTTATTAATATGAGTCATAAAACAATGACCATCAACACCCTTGAGTTGATAAACATTTCCATCTATCCTCTTTCCAATAGCAATCACAATTTCTAACCCTTTTCTGATCTCACATCCATCATCCTAAAACATAAGATTATATCCTTTGCTACACATTTTTCCAACACTCAAAAGGTTATGCCTTAAACCCTTGACATAGTAAACATCATTAGTATTATGCTTGCCATCAAAACTGATTGAACCTATTCCACAAATATTAGCATCTGAATCATCTCCATATCTAATAAGTCATCCATAATATTTTTCAAGATTAAAAACTTACTCTTATCTCTAGTCATATGATTTAAGTAGCCACTATCAATGATCAAGTAGTTCTTATCTTGTCTAATATGAAAGGCAGATACCAAAGTACCTTCAATTTTATCCTTTGTCTCTGAAGCACATTCCTTCACACATCTTTCAGAATCAACAAAAAAAATCATCTTTTAAAGCCATTAACAAGCATTCATCATCATCATAATCTCCATAATAAGATTCGTCATCAGAAATACTTGCATCTTCTCTAACATAATAGCTTTTCTTGATCATCTTACCTTTGTTTTCCTTATTCTTATTGTTCATACTTATGTTTGGACATCTTGAAGCATAGTGACCTATTCCACAATAGAAACATTTGAAAGGTAATTTACCTTTGTACTTACTGGCTCCCTTTCTCATCCTTCTCATAAAGTTAGCTTCCACATCATTAATATCATCCTGATCGGAACCTTCAGTCTTCTCTGATTTTCCAACCTTAAAAGCAGTCTCAACTTTTGCAACATTGTTAGTAACAAACTCTCTCATCTCAAATGCAGTGAAGGAGTCATACAATTGATCTCTAGAATACTGATTTAGATTTTGAGATTCCTCAATAGCAGTAAATTTATGACTGTAAGCTTTAGTAAGGGTTATAAGAATCTTATTTACCACTTTAGGTTCTTTGACCTTACCTCCAAGACCTCTGATGGAGCTCACCACTTCATCTACCCTCTGAATATAGCTTGTAATTTTGTCATCTTTAGACATCCTCAAGTTCTCAAATGTAGTTTTCAACTTCTGCATCGAATCTTGTTTGACCATATCATCTCCTTCATAAATACTTTCCAATTCATCCCAAATTTCTTTAGTAGTTTTCAAATCGATAACTTTCACTAATTCAAAATTTGCAAGACCACTCAAAAGAACAAACCTTGCTTCACCATTTGTTTCATAGGCCTTGATCTCATCACTTGTGCTCGGTCCATTTGTTGGAATGGTATATTGAGTCTTCATTGACTTTTATACATCATATCCAAGGTAAACCAAATATCCTTCCATATCGGTCTTCTAGAATGCATAGTCTGTGCCATCAAACATAGGGATCTCCTTCTTGTTCGCCATCCCAGATCAACCTCAAGCTATTAAGCTTTTCTCCAAGGAACCTTGCTCTAGTACCAATTGTTGAATGAACAAGACAACTGAGAGTGGGGTGAATCAATTGTATATTATCAAAACATCAAAACTTTCATTAACATTCAGATCCACACGCATCCATTGAACCTTTAGTCTGTTATGATGAATTAACATGAAAAGAAAATAACATAAACTGAAACAAATTTAACACCATGCACAAGAGAACACCAGATTTATGTGGAAAACCTAAGGAGGGAAAAACCAGAGTGAGGATTAGCTCACAATATAAGTAATTGCAAAACTAGTTACAAGGGCTCACTGCCGGAATAGGACACACTGTCCATAAAGGCTCACAACCAAGGCACATTGCCGAAATGAAAAGCAAGATAGAGTTCAAAAATTTTACATAGATAACATGATCTCAATGCAACAAAGAATCCACCACAATTGCTCCAACACCTTCATAGTAAGTTTGAATGATTGTGGACACCTTCTACTAACTACATCTAGTAATCCAACACTTGAAAGCTCGCATTGCTCTACTTAATTTCCCATTACTTGCATCATACACTTCACACTTTCATCTATCTTTTCCTTTTTCAACAATTCAACTCATACTTATACCATCCTCAACCTTGAAACCCTTTTTGAGGTTGAAAATGCACCTCAAACGTGTAAATTCAAATTAGGTCAGCGCCAAAACACTTCCATGGTAGATAAAAGTGAATGTGGACCACATCAAAACTTAATTGGGACCCAAATCACCAACACTACTTAATCACATGCTACCACTGTAATCAATATTTGTCCTTCGCATGTAGTGTAAACACTAGGCCGACCGTTACCTGTTCAAACACCATTAATATTTTAAGTACATGCTTCTTGAAACCCAAAGACGACTTGCAAACAACACACCATGCTTGAAAACAATCTAGAATATTCCTCAAATACCCTGAAATGCAACAAACTCCTTTGCAACAACTTCCACCTGAAGAATGTACAAATCCAATACACTCACAACTCTGCCATACACTATTAATTGAAAAATTATCTTATGAAGCACCAAACCTCAAATCCTCTTGATAGAGGTAAACTACTAACACAATCAACACTTCTTTAGAATTGCAAGAGATGAAGGATAACTGTGGAGAAACATAGAGCATAAACATTTTTCGCATACACCTTTGTAATGCACAGTCACACATTGGTGAACACAACTTCTACTATACGGTGATCCAACATACCATATCTTGAATATAACATCTCTGAACACCTCACACAAATATATCCAAATCACATAGGTATATCTTCAACCTAGAAGAAATACGAAGCAAAACCAGAACACCTCTCTGTAACCCAGAACAACACTACAACACATTGTTTCCTCTTTTTATCAAATTTTCTCAAAATAACTTGGAAACCAAGCACCAGAGACACATCCTCGATATCTTCACCACCACAACATCCATATATCTAGAAGCTTATCAAAGTAACACTAGAGGTTAACACCAGTACAACTTAATTGATGACAACATAATGCAACAAATCAAAGAATAGACACCACCAATCTTCCTCAACACATATAGTTGAAATTAATGACAACACAAGATTTTTGACATCAATGAAAACACCAATCTGCACATACTTGCAACAAAAATAATAATTCATGTTTATATAATGGAACATAGGAATAAATTAAAGTGTAGGCTGACCCATTTAATTTTAATTTTTGAGATTAATTTATCACCAAGTCTCTGGTTTGAATTCACATCTTTTAAATTAGAGACTGATAGAAATAATAAATTGAAAATTTATCAAAAAAACACTTGGACTAGGGCACTAGTGCCCATGTCTAACCCTTTTGTACTCATTCAAATTTGATTTAGAATTTTAATGTCTATTTAATAAAGACTTATTCAAAAGATGAATACTTATCGAGGTCAATTTGGTGAAATATTATAAAAGGATACCCAAAAGCATAGTGTAGAGGACGTAGAACATTCACCAAGCAAGAGAATGAAGCCCCCAACATAGTAACTTCTAAACCATAGTCTTAAGAACTACACCTGCAAAACCAATTCATTAGGAATTGAAAATCATCCTGCACATATAAACAAATGCACTAGTCCAATAATTATAACAAGAATTAAATTCAAGGGTAAATGTATGCCCCTTAATTTTGTTTTCTTTATGGAGGTGGAAACATGGTAGCTATCACACCACATTGAGCGGATTAGGTCTATGTTGAAAATGATTTTTGTAATGTAATAGGAACATAACACCAAGTACCAACAAGCACACAACATAAAAGAGGGAAGAACCACAATTCCAACACAATAGACAACATAAAAATTAGAGTTCATAAGCCTAAGTTATGCTAATTTTAAGATAAATGATATGAGCAACTTTAGCTATAAGTTATGATTATTTTACCTTTTTTCATTCATTTTAAATTTTGTAGTTTGAGAACCTTAAGATCTAAAACCAAAATTCCTAATAGTGTTCAGATATTGCAACAATGACCATATTGCACATTGAGGCTCGAGGCCTTGAGAGGGCATGTCGCACAAGGGATGTCAACATGAGATGTACGCTACATTTTAACTTTCGTTGTAGGTAAGAGATCTTTTTTAATAAAATTGGGCACCCTTAGCCAAGTTAGGTGCCCTAGATCTTTGAGAGTTCCCCTGAACAGCATGGGCGTCCTAGACCAACTATGACACCCTTGGCTAGGTACAATGTTCTAGAAAATTATGTAGTTTTTTTAAAATTCATTTTGATTTATTTGTGAATGTGTTACTAATGAGATAATTCTTTTTAATGGAACTGACCACCACATATGCAAGAGCACCTAGGGGGTCACTTATATAGACTTCTTTGTGATCATGCTCCACTACTCTTAATAGAAAAGCAACATTCTTTATGTGTTGTTGATTTATTCTGGGTGTACACCATGCCCACCATGAGATACTACGATGTGTTGTTGATGACACTCATGGAGCAATGGGATACCGACACGTCTACATTTTATCTGTCAATGGGAGAGATGACGGTAATATTGGAGGATATGTATCATGTACTTCAACTATCCATCTGGGGTAGGATTGTTAGCCATGATGAGGGGAGGACCTCAGAGAAGATCTTATTTGATTAATACTATTGCATCGACCATTATATGCCACAAGATGGAAAGGGCTAGATTTAATTATGGTGGCTATTATATGGAGGTGTTGAGATTTTGATTATGCATTGGAACATGATTGTTACTATAAAACCGATGGTTACACCACATGGGCGAGGAACACACCTTGATGGGGGCCTTATTCATACTATATGAGCAATGGGGAGTGACAAATCATGTTTTCCTGGGGGAAAAAGCATGCTACTGTACCTCTATAAATAGTTATATAACTATATTTAATTCTTTATTGTATATCTTGATTGTTAATAAAGAGTACCACTTTTCCTCTTGCATATGTTTGACTATGATTCACGTCTAATTAGAGTCCAAATCTCTATAGAGATTTCTTGTACTTCCAAATTAATCATCTAAAATGAAGTATAAATAGGGATCTCTGTAAAATATTATCCTCACTTTATTTTTCTTGGGCCTTGTAAGTTTCTCAATTGAAGCTTCAACATTATTATATTTATTGTTTGTATCTCAGTGATACTGTCATATAACTCTTTGCATTCATTGAGCTCAAGAGCTAATAGGGTAAATGCAAAAAGATGAGTCCACGAAACATGGAAGTTTTTGCCTTAGGCAAAAAAAAAAATGGCTTGCAAAAAACGGGATCCCGTTTAGCTTCGGGATCTCGAGCCTAAATTTAAAAAACAGGATCTCATTTGAAATTTTTCCAAAAAGGGAAATTTCCAAAAATGAGAAGTTTTCAAAACGGGATCCCGTTTTGAAAACTTTCCATTTTGGAAACTTTCAATTTTTAAAAATTTCCATTTTCGGAAAGTTTTCAAAACGGGATCCCATTTTGAAAACTTTCTGAAAATGGAAACTTTCCATTTTTAGCAATTTTCAAAACGAGATCCAGTTTCGTAGAACCATAAAAAAATTATTATTTTTTAATGAAATGGGATCTCGTTTTTTAAATATGAATTTTTTGTCAAGTTTTTGGCTTTTTTTTTGGTTCGGGAAATGGCTTGGGGACCCAAACCTAAGTTTTAGACCTGGTTTGACCTGCAACTTGAAGGTCATGATAATGTCACAGGAAAATAGTGACTTTGGACATATGTTTGAAGACCTATTTTGCTGAATTTTTTTATGAAATTAAAACCCATTATAGATGAGACAGTGCAGATTCCAAATATGTAATTTTTTTACAATTTGATTATTTTTTCTATTTTTCAATTAATTTCTAATGAAACTAGTCCATAAACTTGAATTATCGGGTTTTTTAGTATTTTAATAACTTTTTATTAAAATATTTTTTTGTAAAACGAATTGCACCAAAACGTACTTCAGATAATTCTTTTCAATTTAAAAAAAATAAAAAATGATAAGTTTAGGTAATTTTATGCGTGTCGTACACGATGATTTTTCAAAACGACAAATATGGCTAGTAAAAATTTAACAAATAAAAAAAATCAATAAAAAATTACAAAAAAATATCGAAAACGTGTTTCAGTGAGTCACAAATATTTTCCCAAAAGGATTTAGAAAAATACGATAATTTAGGTCAAAATATGGATGTCATACACGTGCATGGTATGGTAAAAAAAATGACTTTTAAACAGTGGTTTTTAGAAACGCTTATTGAAACTCAATTTGTACCATCTGGGTATTAAAATAAGTTACATATTTGGAGAGTAGACTCCGAGTACTACATTTTATGATTAGTGAATTTTTTTAAGATTCCATCTCTAAGTGCTTCAAATTTTAAGGTCAAATGTGACAAATTCTGAAAAGGGAGAACACTTCCACTTTTTGGCCAAAAAGTGGACTCAACTTCTTGCACACACCCAATATATAAATGAAGTGAATTCCTCTACACTGTTTAGGATTTATTCCCATCAACACAATATTGATTTAGGTCACCACATTCCTTAGGATTATTGTAGTTATCTTATTTAAACAATAGAGTCATAAGTAAATAACAATTATGTGTTCTCATACTCCATTTACTATGACAAATTAAGATGGTTTTTTGTAAATGCCCTTGCTTGCATCACAAATAATAGATAATAATCCAATTATTTTTTATATTTTCTATTTTATCTATTAGGGATGCCCACAAAACCTTACACTTTATGTGCTTGTGAAGGCTTTGACTAAGGTTTGACCAATGCAATCTCCCAAAAGTTAGTTAAGGGTATTTCCTTGTTCAATTCATCTAACTAGTTTGTTAATGACCACTTTGTGGAGATCTCATTTACTTTAATTAAGGTCAATTTTAATTAGGCCCTTCATTGCCTTGACATTTTTCTCAAAGTTTTGTGTTCAAGTATTTAATGGGAAAATACGTAATGTTTTAGACAATCTTTCCTTCCTATATCAAGATAGTTAGGCTCTTTCGGCTAGAAATAGATCGATAACGTGGAGATTTTAAAATTTATTGGCATCCCCTTTTCCTTTTAGGCCTTGCTTACTGGTTTAAGGTAAGTTATTATATCCAAAATTGACAATGAGTTAGCCTACTAGATTATGAAGCTTCTCTATTTAGTCCTTAAGTTTTAGTTGTAATTTTAAATTTTGCTTACTACTTGAATATCTATTATTTCTCTAATTGGGTTCCTTGTAAGGATTCTTTTTTAGAAATTGAAAAAAAATAGATGTTTTGTTTGGGCCTTTTCTAATGGTAACTAAGGAGTTCACTATGTCATATGGGAATAATATTGTCTCCCTCATGATTATAGGGGTTTAGGCCTACTCTTATTCTATCATCAAGACTTAGTACTCCATTTTAAATGGATTATTAGAGCCCTAGAAGGTGAGGATGCTTGGAAATTCCTCATTTGGTATTGTATTCATCTAATTAGGTGGAAGAATTTGGGTCCACAAAATATTCAAGAAGTGGAAGTGTTTTTCTTGATTTTTACAATTTGTCACAGTTGGACTAAAAATTTGTAGCACTTACACATATAATCTTAAAAGAGTCCAGTAACATGAAATGCAGTATTTTGAGTCTAAATTTAAAAAATGTAATTTATTCTACACCCAGATGATATAAATTAATTATTAATAGACATGTATAAAAACCACTTTTTAAAAGTCATTTTTTAGGACCATACCATACACATTTAGGACAATCATAATTTGACCTAAATAAAAATATTTTGTAATTAATTTTGGGGAAAGATGTGTATTATATTGAAGATTGATGAGGATTTTTTTAATAATTTTTTTCCAAATATTTTTTTATTAATTTTTTATTGACCCTAATTATTGTTTTGAAAACCCCTCATGTACGACCAACATAATTTGATATAAACTAATCATTTTTTAAATTTTTTTCATTACATAAATAATTTTGTGAAGATTGATGTAAAATATATTTTTTTTAAAAGAAACTTAAAAAATATAGAAGTCATTAAAAATACAAAAACCTAACATTTTAAGTTTATGGACCAGTTTCTTTAGAAACAAATTAAAAAATTGAAAAAAAAAATCATAAGAAAATACATATTTGAAAACTAGACATCATCATCTATAATGGGTTTCAATTTTAAAAAAAACTGAAACAAAAGTCAAGTCAGCCATATTGCCAAAGTTAGTTTGTCTCTTGATGTTTTCATGATATTGTACTTGAAGGTCCACGACTAAGGGATGGGTTTCCAAGCCTAAAAAAAAAAAGGCATGGGTTTCAAATTTCAAATTTTATGAAACATATACTCATTCTTAAATATTATGTAATTAGAAATGATTACCCATTTTAAAACGGGTACCCATTTTGAAAAATAAAATAGTATTAGAAACTAGGAAGATCTAGGATATAAGAAACAAGCTCATGAACAATGCAAAAGATTGTATTCAACTTAGTATTGACAATGAGCTCAAACCCTTATTAGAAAGAATGAGGATGGGCAAATACATGCCA
Source organism: Sequoia sempervirens (assembly GCA_007258455.2). Taxonomy (NCBI): domain Eukaryota; kingdom Viridiplantae; phylum Streptophyta; class Pinopsida; order Cupressales; family Cupressaceae; genus Sequoia; species Sequoia sempervirens. The sequence continues at coordinate 281,024,959 of VDFB02000013.1, forward strand.
CAAGATTAGGCAATCACATGCCATGGATTGAGGAGAGGACTAAATTAGTATGAGCAAACACATGCCATGGTGGTGGTGAGTTGCTCTCCTCAATGCAAGGGAGAGGTGTCAAGAGGGATTGAACACCTCTCAAGATACCTCAACAACCTTGACACCTCAAGGGTCAACTCCAACACCTAACTAGGCTTAAGTTAGCCTAACTAGAGTAGAATACACTAACAAATAGGTACCCGTATTATAATTGGTACCCATTTTAAACATTTAGGTTCAATAGCTCAAGCATAAATAAGTACTCATTTATGTCAATATTTTTTCCAAGCTTAGCAATTCCCCTATATGTGGACCCAAATTCTTGCTTTTACCCATCTAGAGTGCATGTCAGGCATCTAGCTTAGAAATATCTTGGGCTTCATACTCTCCTCACTCTAAAGGAACACATTTAGATGTAAAGACATTTGTTATCAAAATCACCTAGAAGGCTTGGGAATCGATTAATCTTGGCCTATGTGGGCTAACAATAAATTTCATAATTATCTTTAAATATTAATCAATAATGCATTTGGTGATCTCTAGTTCTTTCCTTTAAAGACTAGCCTTTGGCTAAAGCCCCTCATGTTTGAGCTTTGAAGTTTTATAAAAAAGGGATAATAATGATAGCAAATCTTTTCAACAAAGTCACTAGGAATTTCTCAACTTGACTTGAGGCCAAACTTAAATTTTATTTATCAAACTAGGATTGAGAGATTTACTAGATAGTTATTTATATCATTCCTCCCCACATAGTTCGCAAAATTAGGGTTATGAATTTTAAGCCCTAGTGGAAGAATTGGGAATTGTATCTAGATACCCGAGTTTGTAATTACAAACCTCATAAACAATATTTGTGACTTATGTCTCATCTCCCCATGGTGGTTTAATTAAATCTTCATTGACATCTCTAATCCTCTTTGTAAATCTCGTATTGTAGATTCCAGATCACTTGGTTGACTATTATTGAACCTAAGCTTTCTCATTTTGCGTGGTGCATTATTTATCAAGGCCTTTCGTTTGGATTCTTCTTGGTGAGCATCTAGGAAATCTTAATCCCCATTATCCATTTTATGAAAAACTTAAGCCTCTCAAACACCTTTTTTGGTTATGTACTAGAGCCCAAACAACTTGAACTTGGATTCATGACTTCTTCAAGTTGTTCGAGCTTGACCAATTTGAATAGCATATGATTTTTTAGGAGATTCCTTAACTCCCTTTTAAATTTATGTAGATTGGGTATGCTTTCAGGGTGGAGATTCTCTTTAGCTCATTTGGAAGGACATAAATTTTGTTATTTGTACTAGTTGTACAATTGATGTTCATTTTTTACTTTACGTTAAAGCTACAATTTATTCCAACATGATTATACAGATTCAAGTGCAAGTGAACAAAGTTTCTTGAAGCTGCTCATCTACAAGTGTTTTAGATCATTAGGGTAATGGGCCCTGCATGGTTGCTAGAATGTCATCTCCTTTTACCTCCCCCTAGGGTCACTTCCCTCCACATGGGTACAAATGTGGATGTAGTAAATTGCCAAAAGAGATCATAATTCCCAATCACATGGATCTCAACTTCTTTCTAGGAAAGCCAATGATCAAGTTGCTTGTAGATAGTTTCAAACTTCTTAGTCATCATCGACCTTTTCGCATGGGCATGATGCTATTAGCTAGGTAGATTTTGGTAAGTTTCCTTGCTTGGATTTGACAATTTCTCGTATTTGTGTCCAACAACCTATAGATGAAGATCAAGAAGAGGAGGGATGCTCTCATTGTTTGGGACAAATTATTGATGGTTTCATCTTCATTGATGTATGGAGTAAACTAGATGATTTTGATCCTCCCTAAAGGTTGAGCTTTTGTCACTTATCATCTTTGTTAGTTTTGATTATTTAGACTTGGTTTGATAGACTTAATTTTGTTGTTTAGACTTGACTATGCATAAACATTGAAAATATATCTTCTACGCTTGAATTTTTTTAAATAATGCATTATTCTCTTTTTAATATATAAATAATAATAAAACTATTATTCATTATAAAAGAAAAAAATTATATAATCATATAAATATTTTGAAATCTATCTAAAATTTCACCTTTCATATGATACAAACAATGAAAGCTGCTATGAAATCTAAGCCCTACCTATCACCTCCTTTTAACGCCCTTAATTGTTGTGGACTTCCCACTTTTCTTATCCCACGAACCATCCACATTATTTATTATTCAGCGCAGTCAGTAATTAGGTTGGTAGGCTAATAATGCAAGGGCGAACTTTTTCCTTTGCGTATCCGATCCTACAATGATTGAGTTCCTCCCCTATCTTTTCTCTTTTTAGTTAAAAGCCGCTCATTTCCTCCGTTGCAGGAGAATTTTGGGATTTAACTTTCCAACCGACCCATCCTTTCCCCATAAGGGAATCCGGCCAACACCACGTGATTTGTCCCGCGCATGGCTCATGATGTGAGGACAGGAGTACTTTTACATCCATGGCCCGCCGCCCATGCGCTTTTACGGAATCAGACCATTAATGGAAACAAAGCTTTCAGATACAACTACACTGCAAACCATTGGGCTCACAGATAAACCCTTCCCCACGTAATTTCAGAAGCCTTCCCTATATAATCTCTCGGCTTTCTTCTCCTACATTAAATATATGAATGAGCTGTCAACACGGAGCTTTCACTTTAAGTTGAAACATTAAAGAATTGCCTAAAGTAGGGCAAACTTACTGTCACCTTATTGTACGGGACAGGACACATGGACTCCAAGCTCTCTGGAATGTACGCAGTTCTGTGGAATAAATCTGAACCTTACACGTTCGGAAATAGGAGCTCCTTAAGTGAACGCCGAGCTTTCAACACGGTTTTTATGCATAACCTCCAGCCTTGTATTCTTCAGAGGACAGGTATACTCCCCTCTGGTGCGATTGTCTGATTATTTTGAGACTGAGAGTCTTTCTAGGGTTGTCACTTGGCTTTGAGATGGCACGTGCGAGAATTGAGATTAAGAGAATAGAGAAGACGGCAGCCAGGCATGTGACCTTCTGCAAGCGGAGGAAGGGTTTGCTCAAGAAAGCGCAGGAGCTTTCAATTTTGTGTGAGGCGGACGTTGGCCTCATCATATTTTCTACATCTGGAAAGCTCTTCGAATACGCAAGTTCCAGGTATCCTTACTCTCTATTTTACTGTTTCCCAGGAAAATATATGAATTGTTAAAATAAAAGACAATTTAAAGCGCAGAGATATTTTTTTGAAAGCAAATTCTCTCTTCATTTTATCATATTCTAAACCTATCTGAATTGCTTGCACGTTGCTGTTGCCGTAAAATACATTCTGTGCTGTGTGGATGGCATAATTTTATGTTTCTGCTTGTTTAGAGCGAATTTTATACACCATTCAGAGTTGCACTGCCTTATTAAGAGCTTGTACTTTACTCTTTCCAGTGCAGGAGCACACAACCTTACAAGTCAGATGTCTTTCACTAACTTTTCCTAGCGCCATATTTTGCATCTTCTTCTTCTATTTCCTAAAACTATGTTGCCAGAATCGTCACATCTTTTTCCACAACCTGAAACTATGTTGCCAGAATCGTCACATTTTACTTCATTTCCCGTTTAACGGACGAAACACCGTTTTCATTCTAAACGGCCGTTTGAGGCATTTGCGACGTTATTTCTATCTGCGTCACATCTTTTTCCACAACCTGAAATTATGCTGCCAGAATCGTCACATTTTACTTCATTTCCCGTTTAACGGACGAAACACCGTTTTTATTCTAAACGGCCGTTTGAGGCATTTGTTACGTTATTTCTATCTGCAACGGAAAACTTGCATAGAAAACTGTGTTTCTCGAATATCTATCCCGAAATGTTAGGTGTCTGTATAAGAATATGTTAGTAAGGAAAGACAACAGCACATAAGGAAAAATCGTCGAATCCGCTTTCACCATTTTAGATACATTTTTTTTTTTTAAAAGATACATTATTTTTTAAAAATTTAATAAAAAAATTAATTATGATTTGGTGAAGAGGAATATAGGTATTTAAGTAGTGCGATATTTTTGTAGTTTAAAATAATGATAGTCAGAGTGTTGGAAAATAAAGTCAATAAATTGTCAATCATACCAGTGAGAGTTTGAACTTTATTTGCTGCATCAACAAAACCATCTTTTAATCAACTGTGTCCTGCGGGATAAATTATGTAGATATATCCATTGTTTTCATAATTTTTTCTAAAATCTCATTGTGTTATTCATACAGGATTAAAATATAGGCTTGAAATATTGACATAAACAATTTTTCAAAATTAAAATTAGCTAGAGAATTTTAAAATGAAGAGTTTTGTAAATAAGAATATAATAAATGAAATAATTTTTTTTAAAGAAATTGAAGATTTTTAGATGAGAAATTATAGCAAATTGTGTGTAATAAATTTTTAAAAAAAAATTATACAAGTACATAGACATAAAAATTATGTAAACATGATAATTGAAAATTTCAATCTCCTTCTCAATACCAATTTGTAGTTATATATGTGATGTTTCTATTTAATTAGGGAAGATTCATTTTATTCTTATAATTACTTTTTCAAAATTAAAAGATTTTCTTTAAAGTAGAAATAAGAGCTCCACAAACCCCTTTCACGAAAGTAAGTTACAACCTATCAAAAAGAGGTTCTCCAATTTGTCCATCTCTTTTTTATTCTATTAACAACTAACAACAAATTCCATATAATTATTTTACTAATTTTTTAATATGCATTATTAAAAGTTATTAATTTTTTTGGAACCATTAGAATCTGATTTTATCATCAGAAAAGTCTTCCCTTTGCCTTTCTATCATATATCTCAAATCTATCCATTATAGTTTTCAAATAAGGTGCATATCAAAGTTTACAGTTTAGATTATGATTTTACTTAAGAAGTTAATTAAAATGTTTCAAGATTATTTAAAATAAAATTTTATGAATATAGTAATTATATGCAAAATAAAATTAAAAGTCTAAAGAAAATTATAAAAATCATGAAAAAACTAGTAGATGAAGCTTTTAACCTCCTCTGCAATACCATTTTCTTTTATGTTTCTATTTCCTCTTCCATATGAGGAGAGTTTAGCCTGGAAAATTGACTGGCTGTAATTTTGTTTTGTGTAAAAAGCACAGGATTGATTTAGATCAATTGATTCTCTCCTCGTCCTGTCAATTATAGCTACTAATTAAGGTGTAGGCTGGTTCCGTTGTAAGTTTTAAATTTTTTATAGAGTTAAATTTTTAAATTCAAATTTTGTGGGTTTTGAATTTTAATTTTTTTAAGTTATAGAAAATGAAGTTTTTCTAAATAAGAAATATAATAATTATATATAAATGAAAATTAAAATTTTAAAGAAAAATATAATATGAATTGTGAGATATAGAATTTTTGAAGTCATGAATAAAATTTTTAGTCTTCATTCTAATCTCAATTTCAAGTGGTTTATTTTATAAAAAAATTCATTTTATTTTTGTAGTTACATTTTTTGTTTTTAAAGGATTCTTTTTAGAACAAAATAAGAGCCCAAATCCCTTCTTAGAATTACATTGCCTTTTTATTATACCATCAACTAACAACGAAATCTCATATAATTAGTTGACAATTTTTTTAGAATCTATTATTATTTTTTATTTATTTTAAGTATCACTAATTTCATAATTATTTTTTCCCATTTATTTTTAATAATTTGATAATTATTAATTGTTAATAATTTCAACCCCTCTCTATCTACAAATAAAATTTAAATTCTCAACAATAATTATTCTATTATTTTCTTAGCTTATCCAATCAAAATGGAAATATTCTTGGAACATACAATTTTCCTGTGTTAAATGGGAACACTTCCCCACCCCTCAAACCCTTGTCCCCAGTCCCTTAGGTGTTTTGTAGACAACAAGGGACATCCCCTAGCTGTTCCCCCAACAATAAAATTTAGGAAATGTCTCAAAAATGTGTCTCCATATGCTTGGCCATCCCCAAGGTGGTCGAGGACATCCCTTGACTATCCCTTCCCATGAAGTTGATAATATTTTCTTTGTAGTGTAAGGAAGGGCAGTCGTAGGTCTTCAATAGCAATCATAGCCTTCAACAAATGTTGAACTTTATGTGTTAGGGTGAATAAAGGGCATGCGAGGGTTTGTGGGACACACCCCTTTAAATAATTTTTTTTCTAGGTCTTTTAAAAACATTTAACAGTCAGTCATTTTCGTAGGGAGATGTTGTAGGTCTTCGATAGCAGTCATAGCCTCTAGAAAAAAATGTACCTTTTAAACATATTAATTTTTTTCCAAGGTTACAAAAATGTCAAATTATTTAATATTTTTTTAAAAGAGACATAGAAAAAATTAACATGTTTAAAAGGGGTGTGAGGGTCCCACAAACCCTCCCATGCCTCTTATTCATTCTAATGCACAAAGATAAACATTCGATGTGTTAAACTTACTCAACTTTTGTTGGAGGCTATGATTGCTATTGAAGACCTATGACTGCCCTCCCTTGCAATACAAAGAAGATATTATCAACTTAAAGGAAAGATTCATCATATCAAATATGAGCCTATTTTTTAATATAAAGAAAATTTTAAGTTTCAATTGGTTTAACAACAACCATTTGACATCAAAGTATATCATTGGACTATTTTTTATTAAAAAATATATGCATAAGCTATAAAATTATAAAGTTATAATAGCTAGCTTATTAGGAAGGGTTTGCAATTAGTTTTAAAATGTTTTGATTTCAGTTTGTTGTCACACAAAAATACCACAAAATGAGCACTAGTAGTAGTGATGAAAAAGTGAATGAGAATGAGATGGGTAGTGAAGAAGTTGAAGTAAATATAATTGATAATTCTTATGAAAATCCAAACACAAGTTCTATTGGAACTCCACAAGACCATTTTGTATACCTCTTCAAAAATCTGCAAAAGGCCCTTTCAACCCTAAAAGACTATTGCAATAGTTTTCTACCAATATAATTGTTAATAAGGGAAAAAATATAGGGGGTGACAAGTATTGGTTGTGTCGTATTTATAAAATTTATGATCATGGGATCTATAGTAGGGTTACACACCATTCATTTCGCGAGAGTGGACAGGAGGTTAGAGTTTTTAAAGATATAAAGTTGGAACAATAGGTTGAAATGTTAAAGTTGGTTGGGGAGAGTAAGAAAAGAATGTTAGTATTATCAAGAAATGTTCATCCAAAATATTACAATCGATTGATAACTATTTTAATACAACAATTAGAAAGAGTTATGATACAGGAAAGAGGAAAACCACTTAAAATTAGGTGATAATGGTCGAATTAATGAGTTTACAAAAATGTGAGCAAGTCGATGATTTAGTGGCCATATTTTAGTATGCCCATGCCATCCCATTTTATTTGGTAGGGTCTCCTTATTTCAAAGTTATGTTGAGAGATGCAATAGAAGTTAGACCTTCTTATATTCCTCGTGGAGAACAATTATGTACCTCCTCAACAAACAATATTCAAAGGTGAACATATTGATGAAAGAAATGAGATAAAATGTGGATGAGATTTAATGGTTCCATTATCATGGGTGGATTGATATTCAACATCAGTCACTCAATAATTAATACTATCGTTAAATATCTTGTTGGCTCATACTTTCTTAGAGCTATATTGATTTCTATGAGAAACATATGGATGTTGATTACTAGTTTATCCTTTTGAAGGAGGTTATAGAGGAGGTTGAGTCTTCTAATGTTGTGCAAGTTATGACAGATTCAACTCGTTTTTGTAATTTAGTTTGTTTGGTGGTTGAGAATGCTTACAAATATACTTTTTGTACTCCATCCTACTTACATGCTTTGAAATACATTAAAAAAATAGATTGGATGAAGATAGTAGTGGTTGAAGCTAGAGACGTACAAATATTTGTATGTAACCATCACACTTCACTTGTATTATTTCACTCCTATTCAAAGATAGAATTCCTCAAACTAGTTGAGGTTGATATGCTAGCTATTTTATTTTGCTAGAGAGGACATTGAAGTTGCACGATTATTTGCAATCTATGGTGGTTTGGGGAGAGTGGAAAAAGTGGGTTTGAGATTGATGTGCTAGCTATTTTATTTTTCTAGAGAGGATGATGAAGTTGCACGATGCTTTGTAATCTATGGTAGTTTGGGGAGAGTGGAAAAAGGGCTCAATCAAAGATAGAAATGAAGAAGGTGAGAGAAAGGATGCTTAATGACATTTGGTAGTCTAAGATTAGGTTAGAAATTTTATTTAATAATTAATATGATTTTACTCAATTTTCTTATTTTTAAATTTAAATTTTAAATTTAATTTATTAGTAGTATTAATGCCTTATAATTCTTAAATAAATTGCTTGCAAATATATTTGCTCTATCATATCATTTGTCATGGGGGTAATAAGGTAGGCAGATACATGCTCTCCTAGCCTTAGAGAGATTTATGAGACTTTTGGTAATATGCTTGATCAAATGAGAAAAGCAATTTGCAACAAGGATCTTGGATTGAAATTATATGAGGTTGCATATGCTTTTAATCCCAAGTGGTACACACTTAGACCCAATCGATTTCTTCTTTCTAAATATGATGAGGTAATGGAGGGGTTTGTTAAGGTCCTTGGTAGGATGTATAGTAGTGAAGAGGCAACCTTACTTTCAAAGAAGTGGCTTTATTTTTTTGATCTTCAAGGTCCTACATTCAAGAAATGATAGGCTAGGATGGATTGGGTCACTATTGAACAAAAAACCTTATTGGATGGGGAAAATTTCATGGGAAGGACACACTAGGGTTTAAACAACTTGCTATTCATCTATTTTTGCAAATTGCTAGTTTCTCTATTGAAGAGAGGAATTTTCCTACCTATGTAAGCTTATGTTTAGATGAGTAGAAAAGTTAGTTGTTATTCATAGTGCCTTGAGATATCAAGATTGGTAGAAATTTTTGAGTATTGACAAACTCTATTAGTGCATTGGGATAATTATTTTGAAGATGTTAAGAAAATTGACAAGGAAGAGATGCAATTGAGATTGGTTGAGATTCCATTGGAGGTAGCCTAACTTTAGCAAGATAGTGATGTAGATAACTCTTTTAATATTGATAGCTTAGATGAAACATAGTTGTATTTTGAAGTTTGAGACATTATATTTATACTTTAAATTTAAAATTTGAACAATGAAATAATGTTGTCATGACTAAAATTTTATTTTTCTGAAGTTTAAATTGTTGTTATACTGTTGTTATATTGTAACCTTGGGGGTTACTCCCATTTATATTAACCAAAGAAAGTATTACATAGTTTGAAAATAAAGGCTTATAAATTATATCAGAGCCCACATAAAAACCAGGTCGTTAACCAAATCCTTACATTAAAATTCTACCATCCTAAATATAGATACTAGCTTATAATGACTATCAGCCTATAGCAAAAAGAAATAAGCTGAAACTGTTAAATTGCCAGAATAAATGAGAAAAATCCATTAATTAGTTCTCCTAGTTGTTGCGGGCAAAGTCTATCAACCACTCCATGCCATCCATCTCCATCAAACTCAACACCTTCTTTAGGAAATTGACTCTCTTTGTAATCTTCCAACGTCGCTGAAATACCAAATGCAACTGAGAGGAAAAAATAAATGGAAACCAATCCACCATGTCATCTATGGCTTAGAGCCTATGAAAGTCAGTAGGAAAAGGAACACCGGTACCATATCGAGTAACTTCGAACACTTCATTTAAACCTCCTAGAATATGTTTTTTGATTAGAGTTGTAGCCATACTCTTCACAGTATCTTTGAGCTCCCCTAGTTCCAAGAGAACAACCGCAAACATAGAAGAAATGTCCGAATTTGCCCTATATCTACGCTCCATCATGAGAAATTCGTCTCCCAGAATCCACTGAATTGCAAACAGAATTATTCCATGTCGTGTCTTGAATACACATTACAGCGTCTTCTTCAACACCGAGCCAAGAAATATAATTTTCCGTTGAGAGATTACTAGTTGAATGGGAGTATCCACGATGCAAGAATAGAGGAGAAAAGGCTTAAACGTATGCAACTGATGCATGATCAAACTGAATAAGTGAGGCACAAATTAAAGCACATGAACGATGAAGGAGAGGAGTAAGTAACAGGAAAGCTTCATTATGATCCGCCACTTGAGCTATCACATTTTCTAGTTTTTGAATCACTCGCTGAACGGATTAATCATTAATTGTAAGGGCCACGCTAAAGAATGATGATAGCTTCGTACTCCTCGAAAATGCAGAGGTGTCCGCAATTAACTCCATATCTCTATCCATAGTGAAGTTGGCAAGCTTATCAAACTTAGCATTGGCCTCCCTACATACATGATTCATGGTATAGTCTTCTAAGTTTGTGAGTAGGGACAATATACAACTAAGAAGGGAGTTTAATTTCCAACAATGTAATTTTTTAATTCTAATATGATTGATGACTATAGATTAGTCACCTTCAATCGCTAACCTGCCTAGATTCAACTTGATGCACAAAATTGCAAACCCACGAGGAGGTTTTAAAACTCTGCCTCATTATTAGTCTCTAGTTTGAGTTGATAGGGGTGTGTCCACCCACGAGGAGGTTTTAAAACTCTGCCTCATTATTAGTCTCTAGTTTGAGTTGATAGGGGTGGATGGACACAGATCAACACTAATAAGCAAATATAAATTCAGCAATTCATGAATAAACACACACACAAATAAAATATGAGTTGCTGCTCCAAATATTTGAATTGAATTGCTTGCATAAAAAAGATTTACATGAGTTCTTTATATAGAGGACTTTAGATACATTTAGAATAATCTAGAATATAGGCTGACATATTATTTTACCTTGGCTGACATAAAATAAGTTTCTAGAATTTACCTAACTCTAAACTTCTAGAATTTATCCAACCCTAACCGACATAAAAATAACTTCTAGAACTTTACCAAATTCTACTTTATTCCTAATCTCTAGTCCAACTGGAACCTCTAGAAACTTCTAATTTAATTAATATTTTACATCTCATTTGAAGGAGAAATTACATTTCCCAACACTCCCCCCTAATTTCGACCTCAAATGCTACTGCATAAATTTTCTTGCTCTTGACTGCTGACTTTTCAAATCCTTTTCTTTGCTTGATATCTTCAAACTTGAGAATGCCTTTGTCTTTGTCCAAGTCTTCAAACTTCAAACCATCTCTACGATCTGCAGATCTCTTTCCTCGACTCTTTTGAACTCTCATCCCACTGCTGCGGCAGTCATTTAAACATCAAATTTTCAGAACTTCAAACTGGAAGTCTCTGCAAACTCACTATCTGTAACTTTCCACCTTCTTTGATTTCTTGCCTTTCCATGATTGCTATCATCTTCAAACTTATTATCAATTACGCCTTTTGAAAACCTTGCCTGAATGCCATCAACTTTCACATGCGAACATTTATACTTAAACAAGTTCTTGATCATACCTGTAATTTTCTGCCAACTCGATCCGTAAACCCATCCACAATCTATTTTCATACAATCTGACATAGAATCCTTCTTGCACTCTTTGTTCCAATATGTCTTTTCAAAATGACTCTTCAAACCACAAATACTGCAAGGATGTAAGTCCCAACATCTATCCTTTGTATGTCCTTTCCTGTTACAATGACAATATTGCACACATTCCATTTCTTTAACAAATTTGGTTACACCTGTATTATTTTCTTTACCTGTCACATATCCAAGTCCTTCAAGCTTTGGCCTCATTATTGGCGGATGGACACAGATCAACACTAATAAGCAAATATAAATTTAGCAATTCATGAATAAACACACAAACAAATAAAACACGAGTTGCTGCTCCAAATATTTGTATTGAATTGCTTGCATAAAAAAGATTTACATGAGTTCTTTATATAGAGGACTTTAGATACATTTAGAATAATCTAGAATATAGGCTAACATATTATTTTATCTTGGCTGACATAAAATAAGTTTCTAGAATTTACCTAACCCTAAACTTCTAGAATTTATCCAACCCTAACCGACATAAAAATAACTTCTAGAACTTTACCAGATTCTACTTTATTCCTAATCTCTAGTCCAGCTGGAACCTCTAGAAACTTCTAATTTAATTAATATTTTACATCTCATTTGAAGGAGAAATTACATTTCCCAACATGAGTCTTCTAGATGTCACACACACCACCTACCCCTTCTAGTTTTGGACCACACATCTAGCCCTTGACTTCCCAGGGTTTTTCTTAGAGGTTCCATCAAAATTTAATTTATACCACCCCTCTAGAGGCAGCAACCTTTTTGCCTTCAAACATTTTTTTGGGAATTGTCTCCCTCAAATTAATGGGGTTTATATTACTAAAACATTGTTGTTATACTATTATCATGATTATTTATTTACAATTTTACTACTAATAATTTTGTTGTCGTTTGCCTATCTCTTTTTCTCTCTTTATATATATTTTAAAAATTCATATATATTTCCACCCCCCTCTTGTACCAAAATATGGCCATCAGACTACATCCTTGAAATGTGTCCTATACAGTCCTTGGCCCAAACCGCCATGGAACTTAGAGTTTTCTGCTTGTTTAGTAATTTTAGTTAACAAGTTTTAGACTGTTCAAAATTTCATGCCCTATAGAGAGGGCTTGTGCTTTATTTTCTTAGACATAAAATAGTGTAGCAATGCACAACCACATGAGTCATGTCTTTCATATTTAACGTGTGCTTTCTTTTTCTCCATCTATATTTTTCTATTTCTATTTTATCTTCCAAATAAGGAGAGATTAAATTAAATCTCTATCAATCATGGTTGATAAATAAGGTGCATGTCGGGTTTTACACTTTAGGCTATGTTCTTGTAGGGGCTAGCTATTTTTCAAAATTAGGAGATTTTTAAATAGATTTTTACAAATTTTTAAATTTTCTTTTTATTTTAAATTTTTGATGGAAGTCTAGATTTTTAGATGAGAAACTATAGTAATAATCTGAGTAAAAATTAGAATTAAAAAAAATAGTATACAAGTTTTGATTAGATTAAAGTTGGGAAGGGCCCGTACCCTTTTACAAAACGGCCATAGGGCTCAAACATGGGAGCTCAGGAGACATGAGGCACTCAAAAAGCAAAATTAAAGCAGCTATGCAGAGACCAACAAAAGTAGGAAAAATAAAACATAGGGGAGAACCAGCCTGGGACTAGACCAACTACTAGTTTCCCAATAGCTTGAGGCCATTAATGGCTTGCCATTTATTTGCTAGAAATTGCAGTTTTTCTTCAAAGAACAAGAACTTCTTTTATGCAGGCTGGTCCTCTTGAGTATTGGGCGAAGTAGAACTACCACCTTTCTTACCCTTCTTTGAGTGCACAACTTCCTGACAGTCATCACCAACCCTTTTTCCATGGCTATTGTGGAGCTCCTGCTGGAACACTTGAATGGTGACTGTGGTGTTTTTTATCGTTTCCTTGCTATAGTCCATAATTTCTTGTAAACACTTGATGGGTTTTTCCTGATTGCTACACATAGTAGCCACCTCCTCTTGTAGCTTCTCCCTATCTTCCTTAGAACCAACCACAACCCTGAGCTCATCGACTTTATTTTCCCAATTGGCCCACTTGTCGAAGGACTTAGCAAAGGAAGACAAAAGGGCCCAATGGCCTTCATCCTTAATCTCACTTGACCAAGTCTCCTTTTGATTAAGCATCTTCTCTTCCAAATGCTAAATTTTGTCCTTGGTCATGATAAGTTGGGCAGCCAACCATTTCAGAATGTCATTCTAAACATTCACAGCCTCGGTTAGGTCGTTAATTTCAAGTTTTAGGAGGGCATAACTTGGGGTCTTCAAGGTATTGTCCAAATTTACATAGAGGGTAGGGGAATCCAAAGGGCTAGAAGAGTTAGTGGACAGGGAGGATTTGGAGGCTTCAGAGAGGTCTTCATGAACAAGGGAACTAGCGGGGGAGCCTTCCAGGGTGGGGTTCCAGGATTCATCATCAAATTGTTAGAATTATCAGAAATAAAAATTTGAGTGAGGTCGAAAAACGAAAAACTTTTTTTAGAGCTTGGGGTGGGGACCTCAAAGGAAAAGGATTTACCTTTAGCCCTAGTAACTCTTTGAGAGGAGGACAACATCATTTCTAGTCCAGGGGTAGAGGAGGGACCCTCCAAGGGTTTAACAAAATCTCTAACCATGAGAGAGTTTTCTTAGTAGAGGCCAGGGAAGGGGAAAGGGTCACTTGAAAATAGAACAATCTATAAATCAACTCTTGGGGGAGGGGCAAAATCTTCCCTTTATCTTGAATGACCTTAATAAATAGTTCAAGGGAGGACATAATTCAGAATGCAAAGTTAATTTTAACCTTGTAACGAAAGTGATTAAACATGGGAAAGAGGTGGGCATGGAAGCACTTAAGCCTACCTTCCAAGGTAACATAACGCATTAGAACTTTTGCAATTATGCTCCAGATTCCCAAGAGGTCGTCTCTATTGAACTCGTTCTGCAACCAATTGATCTTTTCCCCTTTCTTTAGAAATCTTTCCATCTCCTTTTGATAATGGCCTTTCAGCTTCCTAGGGAGACAAGTCCCTTCCAAAGAGAGGTCGGTTACCTCTGCAATGAGCTCCATATTAATAGAGGAGTAGTCCCCAATAGTTACATGTCCATATTTTTTAGGATTTGGCAAATTCCATGAAAATATTAGGATCATGCCCCACCATGCCTTCAACATAACTATCCAACTTGCCTTGTTGAAGGATAGTCCATACATCCTTACTGTTCTTCTAGACCTCGCAAGAGGAGGGCTCCTCTTTGATGAGATCACCCATCACGGCATACACTTTAGACAGAGGAGAATTAGGAATTCTATAGAAGCACTAGTTGAAATGCATGAACAAATGCAAAGGTGACTTACGAAAAAGGTGGGAAGGGATGAAAAGATTGCCTTAAACACAATCCATGCCAGTTGTCAATTTGAGTTGATGAGGAGTTCAGATCAAACTCAGTATTAAAGTAATTTTTCATCGTTTAGTAAAAACTCTTGTACATACTTCAAGATCATTGAAAGATCATCCCAAATAATAATCTTTTCTATAAAGGCTCCCAGATTTGCTAAATCCTCTGCCACTTTATTGCCAACTCTAAGCACGTGAGAAAATCTACAAATTCTAAGGTTCATTATGGCATTACGAGCCAAAAGGATGCGGTCCCATAGGGTCCAAAAAGGGTTCACCTTCCCATTCAACAACATGATTGTATTTCTAGAATCCCCTTCAATTGCCAGGTTGGACACTCCAACATTCTTAGCAATATGGATCCTGCGATCTAAGCAACTGCCACTTCCGCAAAGTTAGAGCCCCACGTTAACTGCATAAACCAAAACCAACTTCCCTCGATGGTCACGGATTATGCCACCCCCACCCGCTTGACCCAGGTTCCCTTTGGTTGAGCCGTCAAAGTTAAGCTTGAGCCAACTGGGATTGGGGGGGGGGACCAAAATAGCATACAAGTTGTCTTAGATATAAAAGTTCTAAAGAAGTTGGTGGATGAATCTTTTATCCCCTTCCCCAATATTAATTTATTGCTCTTTAAGGATCCAAATATCCGTTAAATAGGAAATATATATGAACAAACATGTGTTTATAGGAAAAATTTGTAGGATGATTAAATGGAGTTTATATTTTCAAACACTCTCCCATAAACATTATTTCATCAGATAAGTGACTAGATTATGGTGATACCTATAATTTGTTGAATGCACAAGACAATTGAGAGGGAGGGTGAATCAATTGTACCTTAAAACTTCAAAACCCTTATACACATTCAGATACACATTCATTCATTAAACCCTTAAATATGTTATGATGATTTAGCATGAAAAACAAATAACAGAAACTGAAACAACTTAAGACCATACACAAGAGAACACCAAATTTACGTGGAAAACCTAAGAATGGAAAAACCATGGTGAGGATTAGCTCACAATATATGTAATATCAATACTAAATACAATAGGGCTCACTATCGGAGGGCTCATTGCCCAAAGGAAGAAAGGCTCATTTCCAGAATAGAAAAGAAGATAGATAAGGAATGTTACGTAGAGAAAATCATCTCAATGCAACAGAGAATCCACCATAGTGTCACTAACACCTTTGCAGGTTGATTGAAAAATTGTAGACACCTTTTGCTCACTGCATCTAGTAATCTAACATAGGAAAGCTCGCACTGAACTTCTCAAATTCACACTTTAACACTTTGTAATTCACATCATTTGCATCTCTCTTGTCCATCTCATCATCCCTCAAGAACTCAACTCATATTTATACCTTCTTCAACCTTGAAACATTTTCGAAGATTGGGTATGCACCTCAACCATGCAAATTCAAATTAGGTCAGCGCCAAAACACTTTTGTGGCGGATAGAAGTGAAAGAGGACCACATCACACCTTATTTGGGACCCAAATCGACAATACCACTCAACAACATGCTTTTATAAATAATAATTATCCATCATAATTAGTGTAAATACCAAGTTAGTCGTTATCCATGTAAACACCATTAAAATTTTAAGTACATGCTTCCTAAAGTTCAAGGACGACTTACGAACCACACACTACACTTGAACATGATCTAGAATATTCCAAAAACACCCTAAAATCCAACTAACTACTTCACAACAACTTCCACCCGAAGAATACACACACATAGTACATCTTGACAACTCTGCCATACACTGTTAGTTGAGAAATTGACTTCCGAAGCACCAAACCTCGAACCATCTTGATTGAACAAAGATACCAACACAATCAATATTCCTTTAGATTCAGAAGACCTGAAA
The DNA here is from genome assembly GCA_007258455.2 of Sequoia sempervirens. Lineage (NCBI taxonomy): Eukaryota > Viridiplantae > Streptophyta > Pinopsida > Cupressales > Cupressaceae > Sequoia > Sequoia sempervirens. The sequence goes on from VDFB02000013.1 coordinate 281,041,841, forward strand.
CATAACTGTAGAGAAACGTGGAGCAAATACATTTCTCCCTGACACTTCTGCAGTGCACAATTCACACTCTGGTGAACACAACTTCTTTTGTACAGTGATCCAACACACCAAATTCTGGATGCAACACCTTTGAACATCACTCACCAACATATCCGAAACACAAGTAGATCTTCAACCTAGAAGAAATGTGGAGCAAAACCAGAACACATCTCTGCAACCCAGAACACCACTGCAACACATTGTTTCCTCTTTTTATCAAATTTTCTCAAAAGCACTTGGAAACCAAGCACCAGAGATACATCCTCATCATCTTTAGTACTTCCTCAACCATAGACAGAAGCTTATCAAAGCAACACTAGAGGTTGACACCAATAGCTTACTAATGACAACATAATGCAACTAATCAAAGAATGGATAACTTCAACTGCTCATACTCTTGCAACAATCTCACCCAACAATAGACATCAATGGCAACACAGGCTTGTTGACATTAATGACAACACTAACTGCTCATACTTGCAACCTAATTAATAGTCTTGTTAGCTACCCATGCACAAATGAAGAACATTTAACACCAATTCCTTCTCAAAAGTATAAAAACTTATCTTTACTCAAAGGTTTAGTGAAGAAATCTGCTAGCTACTCATTGGTTGGTGTATAAACTAGCTTGATTTTCTCATTGAGGATATTCTCATGAATGAAGTAATGATATATTTTAATATTCTTTGTATAAGCATGGAACATTAGATTCTTTGACATCTTCAACACACTTTGATTATTGCAATACATAATTGTGGGATTAGGTTATGGGTGATGAAGATCCTTAAGAAGTTGTCTAAGCCATATTGCTTCATATGTTAGTACAACAATTGCCTTGTACTTGGCTTTAGTGGATGACAATGTAACATTCTAAAGGTTTCTTTTTATAACTCTATAAAATAATAATGTATCTAAGATTAAAGTAATAATCAAAGGTTGATTTCCTATATTCTATATAATTTGCCCAATCTGAATCTAAAAATCTAGCAAGTTTAAAAGCCTCATTCTTCAAATATTTTAGTCAGAAGTTCTATGTTCCTTGAAGATATCCCCAAACTTGTTTTACATCTAACTGATTACTTCATTTTGGTTGAGTCATAAAATAAGACAAGATTCCAAGCGTAGGAGATATATTTGAACAAGTAGTAGTCAAGTAAATAAGATTTCCTATCAAACTCTTAAACAATGTTTCATTAACAACTTTACCTTTAGGTTCTATAGGAAACGTAGTTCATATCTCCATTGGTGTTGGTGAAGCTTTATAGTCTTGCATTTTGAACCGTGTGATAATTTCTTGGGTGTATTTCATTTGAGAGAGCAATATTTTTCTAGTTATTTTCCATACAATAATCCAAAGAAATTAATGATTTAATCATGTACTAAAAATCTCAAAATTGGTCTTCATATCTTCTTCCATTTCATTTGTAAGTGATTGATCATTCCTAGTAATGAGCAAATTGTTAGGAAATTACTAGATTGAAAAAACTATTTCCTACATATCCTTGTAAGAGAGAAATAATTATATATTTATAAAATATTAAATAGCCATAACACAAAGGTCAAAGATATACCACAAGATTACATATGATATACCCTAACAAAAATATTAGGAGGGAAAAACCCAACCTCCAAAAAATCCAAATTCAATGTATTATTCAGTAATGAAATATTATAATACACTTACAGAGTATTCATAAATACTTCTAAAATATCAATCTTCTTCGGTGCATCCTCAATGTGTCCAAATAGAATGGGTAACCATGCAACCACACATCACATGCCATGCTTCATATATGTACTCTACAAGAGAGCTCTATACAAATGAAAGACAACCTCAAAGATTATGATAGCCTACACCAATAACTAAATGTATGCTTGCTTTAATAGATTCAAGCTTACAAAAATATAATCATGTTATTGGAAGCCATGTTTCTCAAAACCATTGACCCCAACATATATTTTTTGGGACTAAGTTATCCCAATATTAAATATTTTTATAATGTACAATCCACACAAAAAATATCTACCAATATTATAATACAACCTTTTAAGTAGACCTAAATAAATATTTTATGTGGCTAGAAACATCACAAGTAAGATACACTGCAAATAAATATTTATTTTATATAATTAAAATATTTTTTCCTTGTGCAAGGTGTATAACAACCTTTTTCCAAACATTCTCCCACTCGTTGTATGCATTGCATAAAGTTCAATTGATGAAACACATCATCATATCCATCCATAAAATCACATGAATCTCTAGCATGCTTTTGTACTCCATCAATATACCTAAAATAACATCCAAGCTAATCACTATCTCAAGCATGATGTCCTCTTATCCTTCAACATTTTTCATATGGAAGAAACAAGCGAAGGTGAAGGTGCACCAATCCAAAGAACACAAGCATCAAATGCAAGTGATAAAAAAGGCTCCAAGCAACCACTAAGGAAAAAACTCACATGATTGGAAATAGGAACCACAAGAAATTTTAATACAATATTTGTTCCACATACACGAGACCCATTTGGGCCATCCCCATTCTTGTGCCCTGACCAATGAGATACCCAAAATATTTGGATGTTTGGAGTCAGTTATCATTGATCAAAGATATAAGCATGAAGCGAGAAGTCATAAAATGGTATTCTAGAAATAGTGTCAATAATGGCTCTAGTTATATATGTGTGCTTTGTGTAGGAAAAATAAGAATCTAGAAAATGTCTTTGGGAGCAAACCAAAATAATAAAGTAGGCGACAAGGATAAAACTCAAAATAAGATAACTGAAATAGGACAGTGCAAACACACTCACTTAATAAGGACTCACATGCTTTTATTTTGAGAAAACATGCAATCATGAATTCACAAGGGAAGACAAGGGTTTAGAATATAAATAAAACAATCTACCAAACATAATCATTATCAGAAATAATTCTTCATGGGTTGCTCATGCATTGGCACTTCAAAAATTCACCATTTAGACTTTTCAAATAGAAATTGCTTTGGTCATATTAGTTCCTAATGATATATGTCTAATAATATTGGATTAAACCTTTCATGTTTGTGCATGTATTCAGCTGTTGCATTTCATAATAATACCTTGTCAACTAGTTGAACACACTCTTTCTTAGCAGTTTTGTCAAATAAGCTCTCTAACATGGCCCTTTTGGTGTGCCAAATTTTTCTCAATTATTGTGCCAAATTTTTCTCAATTGTTGATCTTCTAACTTCATCTAGTTTAGTGAGCTTATTAATCTTCTATGTGATGAGATAATGCTCAATGCTATCAACTTGCTACAATAGTGTATGTATACACATTTTAGATTAATGGGTAAAGTAGCATTTGTGCTATATAATAAATCAAATGGACTTTTACTTGCAATTCTCTTAAAAGTAAGATCCTATTAGCCCATACTACAAACATTACAATTTTTGTTATCTCATCTTTTCTTTATTTATTCTAGAGTCCTAATAATCTTCATCAAATATTTATTAGCAAACTTTGCGTACATTGTGGATGATATGGGTATGAGCGAGTGATACTTATTCTATTTTTGTTGTATAAATTAGTAAAATCATATGCCTTAAACACATGGAATTTCGAAAGCACAATCCTTTGGGATACTCTACATTTAGTTACAATATTATTGAGAAAAAAAATAATTACAACCTTATATTTACAACCCTCTTTGTGCAAATAGGATCAACCCACTTTTTAAAGTGATTAGCCACAAGAATAAACTTCAGTGGACATTGTTTGACCTTTTAGTGATATCACTTACGAAATCCGTTCCCCATTGCTATACTCAAGAATCAACTAAAACTAGGACAAGGGGTATAACACTTGAAGCTTACATGATCACACTTTTTTGCTAGTTCTACAACATTTTTAATAAAGTAGGCCACCAATATCCCCTCAAGTTTTTATAGGCCATTATCTTTGGAAGTTCCTACCAATTTTTTTATGACATTTATAGATGACTTTATGATAATCATTTCAATTGACACATTTTAAAAAGTCCCTCTGGAAGCTCACCTTTCAATAAGATATATTTTTGGCCTACAAGTTTTTAAGGTTCTTTACTTATTTTCATCCATATTGGGTAGAAAATTCATATTTAGCAAATAAAATATTAGATCTAAATACCATGAGTCATTCTTTAAAACACAAGGAACATGAACATTATCATCATTTACATTGTTAACTTTTATAATCTTTAGATTTGAATCTGCCATGAGCTTGGCCAATCTTTGGCCTCTAACCAGCTTTGTAATATGAATTTGCAAGTCAGATTCTTGGATTTTGTTGATCTGCTAGACCTCCTCCTTGATGCTTCTTGCTAAGTGAAGAGGCCTTCAATTGCGATGTGAAGAACATGTGCTAGGCCACAAATGTGGTAGTAATGAGGTATGGTTTAAAGCATAGGTACACCGCTTCTTGAGAATTGACTAAATTTAGTGATTCATGAGCCAAATTTCTCAAATCGAGGTTTGAGGCCTTGGGACCCAAGTACTCAATGAGTTTGGTCAAATTCAATGAGTCCCAATGGGTAGAGTTGGTTGCAATTGGGAATAACTAAAAGTAGGAAAATTAAAAGAAACACTAAAAACTAAGAACCTATTGATTTAAAATAACCTAAGACTCAAAAAGCACACTCATTTCATTTGTAAGCACAAGTAGACGTAAAAAAGAGTATTGGAGCTAAAATCACACGCCATAGAAGAAAAACCATCACACAAGTTGAGTAGCAAACATAAATTGAATCTTTCTCTAAGAGTAGTATGGGTTAGGCTACCTAATCTTCCTCTCCAATTTTGGGAAGACTCTTATTATGAGGCCATTAGCAACGTGATTGGTTGTTTCTTGAAGGTTGACCCTATTACCTACATGAATCACTCTATGTATTTGTGTATTTTGGTGGACATAGATATCTCCAAGGCTCTTCATGAGGATATTATTTTGATGGTGGGAGATAGCCCTTGATCTTAACTGCTTGAGTATGAGGGTCTCCCCTATAGATGTAGATTATATTTTCCATTGGCTACCTAGCTTTAAATTAGCCGCTCTCATGATGCAAGGGTGTGTCTATGTATTGGAGGAATACAATAATTTACTTGATTATTTATGCGTCTAACTCCTTGGTTGATGGTTCCTCTTAGGATGATGAGACTATAAGGATGTCGGGCCTTCTCCTTTTGTTCCCCTTGAGGTGAGTCATGTTCCCAAGGGAGCTTCTCATGTAGTGAGCACGATTCTGAAGAGTCTCACTATTTCAACTCCTTTGGCTCCTATTGGTGCTTCTTAGTGTCTTGTTTGTACTATTCATGTATTGCTTCAATACTAGTATGGCACCCATCTACTCTTGAGGTAGTTGATTGTTGGTTGGCATCTCCTGGTAGAAGTTCCTTTATTTGTGTTGCACTCGTGGATGGGCCCTATGAGGAGCATCATATGCCCCTTCTCCTAGGTTTAAGGACTTATAAGATAACATTTCCTAGATAATTGTTTAAAGGTAGAAGTAAGGTCTTGCCAAACTTGTCTCCCAATTGCATACTAGAGTTAAGGTTGCGAGGTTGAATAAGGTAGGATCTGACATTATTTAGGTTGGATCCTTAGGTATTATTTTGTGCTTGGCAACTTGGTTGCAATTGTGTTTGATCTTTCTTGGTAGCTTGAATACAGTTGTATAATTTATGTCCCATCTAGAATCTATTGTGGAGGCTTTGTGTTATTTTTTGTGAACATAGTTTATATCCCTTTCAAAAATAATTTATCTTAACAAAAAATAAACACTGATTAAATATCATTTGGACAGATTTACATTGGCCCTTGAAGCATCTAAAGGAGCCTACAATACATTTAGAAGAGCCCACCATTGATTTAGAATAATTTGCCTTTGATATGAAGGAAAATTGAAGAGGTGTTTTTATATTTTAAACCTTTTTAATTTTTTTTTAATTTCATTTATCCACATTTTAAAAAATAAGATATGAAAAATAATACAAACCTAGCTAATTTTAGGCTTTGTTAAGAACAAAGCCTACGTATTTTTGTATTTTTTCTAGTTTATAGTTACAAAACCTAAATATTTTTATTTCAAGTTTAAGTTATTGTTAGTTTAACTAGAAACCCTAAATATTAACTTTTTTTTTATTGCAATGTACTTCACATTTATAAATTATTCTAATGTTAGGCCAATTTGATAAGACCATTATTAGAAACATATCATTCCTGGGTCAAAGAAAAGGGAGTTGATTTGTACAAATCGCAAAATAAAAATGCTTAGGGGAGATATCAATGGATAGCAATATTACATCACATAAATACCATGTTGAGATGTTAAAGCATGCACATTAACACCTATTGAAGTTGTCTATAGTGTATAGAGCCAATTAGAGACCTTTGAGCAATAGAAAGAACTAAAAAAGATTCAAAGAGAAGAGAACTATTCATTGAAACTCTTTTTCGTTGATTCGTTTTGAACCATAGATTTTTGGCATCCTAATCCTTTTTAGCACTTCTAGGGTTTTTCACCTAAAAGGAGAAAGTAGAGCCAAAAGTCTAGGTAGGTTCACTCAAATTATGCAATGTATGATGAAGTTAAAACTAAATGCAATGATCTAAATGCAACTAGATGATGAAGTTGATTAAATAAGTATGCAAAACCTAAGAAATGTGGCTTGTTTGAAAACACATTGTGTAATGCAAGAATACCTAGAAATGTGAACAAAACTGAATAGAAATTAACCAAATTGAAAGTGTGCACCTGGAATCTTGAAGGATCGAAATGACACTTGAAATGCTGCTGATGCTGATTTTCAGGCTTGGTGGGACTCATTTGCCATTCTAGGTGAATTAGTCCCAGTTCTGCAAAACTGAGCCAAAACCTATTTCGGACAAAAGGGTATCTAAAAATGCAGAAAACCAAAAACTGACCTTGGAGTGGGACTCATTCGCCACCCATGGCGAATGAGTCCACTTTTGAATTTCTGAATATTCAAAGGTGGAATCCAGAGCTCTCGGTCTGCACTTTGATTCTCTACGGGTGTCCACTTCTGAAACTCTGATTTACGCGTTTGAAAACGAGTTTTTGTTTATATTTTGACTTGGTGAATGAAGAGAAGACTTGAGCAACCTTGCAACTTGATCTCCAATGATTTCCAAGCTTCCAAGAGTCCTAAATCTGTAAACGCACAAGGCAAGAGAGAGAAATGTTGAATGTTAGGGCATGGGGGTTTGCCTTGGTCAAATCCCTTTTAGGTAATTAAACCAAAATGATGAAAGAATGTAATGAAACATGCAACAATGGAGTTGATTACCTTGCCATGATGTTTGATCTTGAAAGTCTGCAACAAAACATGAAGGATCTGCTCTTGAATGTCAGAAAATTGCTATATTGGAAACTTGCAATGATGAAACCCTAAGTTGCTTGACTTGAGATGGAAGAATGATGGATGAATAATGAAGAATGAATGTGAAAAATGAGTTAGGAGATGTAAAATGTGGAGAAAAATACTTATTTGCACATTTTTGTGCCTTAGTAACTCGATGATACCTCATCACAGGCTGACATCAAGTGATTTTGAATAAAAACCTGAAAGAAAATTTGAAATATTTTGAATTTGGAGCCAAGGGGGACTCATTCGCCGCCCATGGCGAATGGGTTCCACCTCAAGCTTGAAAGCAGGTGCGGGGAATTAAGTCACATTTAATGTTGTTTGTCAGGTTTACATTCAAAAATACACTTAATTAAGGCTTATAAGGGCATAAAGGGGTCAAATAAAGCATAAGAAAGGTGTAAATAGTCAAATTAAGCCTAGAAAAGCGTGAAATCTTGGTACAAGACTTTACAACATTTCAAAATAGGACTTGATAAGTGATTAAAAGGTGATTTTTAGGTGAATTGTAATGAATAGAGTCTAGAAAAGTGTAGAAATGTTTTACAACACTTCACAACACCTTCACAAGACATTAATAAAAGCATGATTTTCAATTTGCAAGGGTTCAAGACCTAGTGTGGATGCATAAAATGCCTCACAACACTTGAATTAGAGCCTTATTAAGTCCAATTTATCATTAATTGTTCCCATGTCAAGCAAAGGGTACTTTTTTCTACGGTGCACCTCTATTTCCTAGATCTTCAAGTAATGGTAGTAATAATGATAGTGGTAGCACTAATGTTGGGCCTAGAGTTTGTGGATCTAAATTAGATTCATATATGGCACCATGTACTACTCTAGGTTCTTAGGTATCACTTGAGAGTATGGGTTTGAATAATAACAAGCATTATGCAATAAGGAGTGTTATAGGATAATTTTTATTTTATTTTACTATTCTGTTTTAAGTAGTTAGGTAATGAGTTATTATTTAATTTTAATTTTTTCTTATCTTAAATTTTTGAATCTAGAACTTTATAGAATTTAAGCTCTAAATTTTATAATAGTTGTTTTATTTAATTTATTTTAGGTCTCTTTATTTGCAAGTTATGGTAGATTTGATTATTGTTTGTTGAGTGGGATTCAAAGCGCCTAATAATGAGGAGATAACCGGCTCTATTTTGACTCAAAAGATGGTTGATGTGAAGGCTGCCATTAACGAGCATTGTGAGATATGGAGGATGAAGGATTGTACCATCATGGCTAATGATTGGTCAAATATGAGGAATTGATCATTGTTGAATTTCCTTTTTGCTTCTTCAAGGGATTGTAATTTTTAAAATCCATTGATATAGTATTTAAGATTTTTAATTTCTTAATTTCTACTTTATTGACTAACATTAGCATTTCAAAATTATTATTTTTTTCTCAAGTAGGATAATTTTCTTAAAATCTATTGTTACTTTAGGAAACATAAAAAATATTGAATTCCTTTCTGATGTTTTTGAGTGAGTCTTTGCCAAGGCGGATGAAGAGGATGTTGTACTAATAGATACAAATAATACAACAAATTATATTATTATTGGTAGATTTCTTATGGATAGGCACCCATCTTTATTCCAAGCTACTTGTTTTGCTTATTGCCTTGACCTCATATTGGAGGATATTCAAAATATCCTATAGATCAAAGCATGTATGGAGAATAGTAAGAACATTTACACATTTATATATAACAATACTTGTGTCCTCAAATTGATGAGGAAATACATGGACAAAACAGAGTTATCATTTAAGAATAATGCACTTTGCAACAAACTTTATCACATTGCAATCTTTGCTTTAATTAAAGGCTATTTTGAAGTGTATTTTTGTTAATGAGGAGTGGTCTAAATTATCATATGCTATGCATGAGTTGATATGGTTGATTAAATTTTCAATGAGCATAACTTTTGGCTTCCGGTGAAGGAGATCATAGAGGTAAGTTCATATTTTTATTTATTTTAGTTGTATTTGTTTATTTTTGTTCACACTTATTTATGTTAATTTTAACAATAAATTATAGCTCATAGAGCCTTTGGTTGTTCTCATTCGAGTTGCTGATGTTGAGAATATACGAGGGCATGAATAGGGCCAAGGATGCTATTAGATCCATTTATGCTAGGTTTGAGAATAAATATCGTCCCATATGGTACATTGTTTGATAATGGCACCTTAAGATTTATAAGCCCTTACATGTAGCTTCTTACTATATTAATCCGAAATTTCAATTTCATGTAGATTTCCACTTAGATGAGGAGGTTTTGTGTGGGATTTACATAGTAATAAAGTAGATGGTACTTGATCCTAAACCTAGAGCTAAGATAAACTGAAAGATCTATAGACTTGCACAAGGGAACCTTTTTTGCATGAGACATATGCAAGGAAACTCGACAATATTGGAGTCAGTTAAAAGTCAATTAAGAGTGTAAGCTAAGTATAAAAATTAAAAGTTTTACCATTTTTATGTTAATGTTGAAATTCAATGCTGAATCAATGAGATTGAGTTTTCTCTTCTCATTTTAGATCAATGGTGGGAAATTTTTTGTGGTAATGTATCAAATATTTAGAGGATTTTAGTTTGTGGCTTGAGCTAACCATGCAACGCTTTAGGATGCTACTACAATTGGAATATGTTTGAGCACATATACTCCAAGAAGCATAGCAAATTATTAGTGCAAAGATTGGATGATCTTATTGATAGTCATTATAGTCCAAGTGCCTTTGTCACAAGTAAATATTAGGCACCAAATTATCTCTCATCACTCTAGAGGAGGTTAATCCACAATTAGATTAGATCATTGAGGTTGAGGATCTTATCTTGAGAGGAATTTGTATGGGTTGGTTTGAGAGATTTAGAGGTAGAGGTAGTTGGCATGTCAAAGAAGGATAGAGTATGAGTAGACCCTAGGGAGGTTGGTGTCATTGATACATAGGCATATATCATGGCTACATCATCATCAAGGACCTATATTAGACACTTTTGTAGGGATTATCGTATAACTATGAATGTTGGAATGAGTGATGAAATATCCTCTAAGACAGACTTATTCTTTTTTTTAAAATATTTATTTTGATACCATGGATTTGGGTGATCTCATAATAGTGGTTTACAATTTTTGGCCAAACTGGACACTGAAATTATTATTTTTAACTAAATCTTCACATTCGGGCACCTATAGCGGCTAAACTGTGAGGAATTTGAAGATGGTGCAAACTAGAGTCTCATCAAATTTTGTCTGTAGATTCTAAAAATATTTTTTTCAAAATTTTTGGAATCAAATTGCACTTCTTTTTCCATCTCCCACGAAAATAGATTTTTTTCAGAAAACATTTTTAAAAAGTGGCCATATCATAACTTTTTTCCATGAAGGATAAAATTCTAATTCTTTCAAATTTAGATTTGTAACTCTGATATCTAGTGCTTCCACTTGGTTAGATAGTTTTTTTTGAATATTTTTTCCTTAATCAAGTTTCAAAGTCAAACGAATTACAATTCAGACACCGCGATTGTATAACGCGTAACTTTTTAATATGTCAAAATTTAATTTAATTTTTTGTTGGATCAAGAACTTCAATATCTGGTGCACTCATATTTTTCAATTTTTTTTTTTGATAATATCCTATTTTTCCACATGTGAAGAATAAAGAAATTCATTTTCGATGAAAAACTTATGTTTAATAAAACTTAAAAAACAAATACATAACAAAACCAAAACATATTAAAATTATATTCATTGGATAGCTTGTTCTGAGGAATACCACAATCATTTGAAATAAATTTTAAATGAATTCATTTGATCCCCCAAAATCTAAATCAAAAGTGATTTTTTATCAGCATTTTGATAGGTGTAAAGGAAACGCATTTATAGGTATGGTTTAAAACTAGCGAGGTTCTATCCAAGGGGGTTTGATTTAAGGTGATTTGATCAAACCCTCTTCAATTGGAATCCTTAAAATAGAAATTTTTAAGGCTTAAATCATTATATTTTCTAAAAATATGTGATTTCAGCTAAAATTCGTTCCTCTCAGGAATTGTAAACCACTATTATGACAGCACCCATTTAATAATCCACGAGTTATGTATATACTTGACAATATTCACATCTCTTAAAATGTTATTTCCTCCAATTAAAATTTTCTTGTATACTCATGTAATCGATGTTTACTTTTTATGTGATAAAGTAGCTTCTATTTGATTAGTTTTTGGTCTTTGAATTTTATTTATTTAAGGCTGCATGATACACATTTTATATCCTTAAAATTTTCTATATTTTATACTTTTTCAATTTACAACTCTTGGTTGAGTTTAAGCACCAAGTCTAAGTCTAGGTTAAAAATTAGCTTGCTGAGTTTGAGTCTTGTTACATTGGTTTGAAGATTTTATTGCCTTGACCAATACGTACACTTGCTTCTCCATAATTTTTTTTTGTATTGAGGGATTTGAACTCACCACCTTATAGGTGCTTACAACATGACTAAACCAAATGTTACATGAAGTGCCCTTCAACATTGCTTCTCCATAATTGAGTAATTCAATTCAACATTTTTAGAGTGACTTACTAAAACAGCTATAGGCTACTCATAAGATTCCTTATTTTTCTGCATTAGAACAATTGCAACCATATAATAAGAGGCAAATAAAAATAGTTGAAAAGGCCTTGAATAATTAGGGTTAGCTAAAACCATTGCTTACATTAAAACTTCTTGTATTTTCAAGAATGAATCAATAGGTTCACCATTACAATTGATCACCTGTCCTTCCTTCATCATTTTGTAAATATGATTAGTCTTGTTAGTAAATTTGGGCACACACTTTCTTACAAAGATGAAATGCTCAAAGAGAGACTATATTCCTTTAAGTGGTTTAGGTTGAGATATGAGATCTATGTCCTAAAACCTATTAGGATTAGTCCTAACTCCCTCTTTTGACACAATATATTCTAATAAATTTCCTTATTCTATTTTAAATATGTACTTCTTGGCGTTCAAGGAGATACCATATTTTGAACACCTTTTGAAGATTATCTCTAAGTACTCACAATGATCAAATCTATCCTAAGAGAAAGTTGTGTAGAAATGCCCCAAGAATTTATCATTGAACAATATTACATTGATTTAATAACTTAAAAACTCAAAAACTCCCTTACATAAATTGAACAATATAATGTATGCAACCAAATAATTTTTAAAAATTATTTCTTCCCAAAGTTATATGTATTGCTCATATAAACATACATGATTGTGATAGGAGAAAATACATACCCCTTGAAATTATTAATTAAATTGGCCCTCACAAGGTATAATATTGCTAAAGAAATGAGCTATGCAAGATTAGCAAAATAACTAAGACTATCAAGATGTGAGAAAAATATTTTCTAAGTTTGAATTATGTGGTGGAGGATTTAATTACTAGATATATTTGTGTGATGTATTTGAGCTTCAAAATCAGAGACAATTGTGTGTGTGTGAACCTTATGTTTATCAACAAATTATGACTAAAAATATATATAGAACTAGAAATTTGATTCAAAATTGTGTAATTTTAATTACATATAACTTGTCAAATGCTCTACCAATTTATGATAACAAAAAAAAGTACAAAATTCTTGAACAATCATTGAATGAACACATGTATTCAATATACTATGGTGAGAAGAGTCTTTGAGTAAAATTGAAAATAATTTTATAATCTCTAAGAGGATCAACTAATCACATGTAACATACTATCATAGTTATAGAGATGAATATAGATCTCTTAAAATGTACAAGAATTTTCAAAGAATCTTAGGTCTATGAGAGGCCATGCAATGAAATCACCTTTTCAAAGACTTATAACATACAAATGAACTTAAATCTGTAACTCAAAATATAGGACTTGATACCCTCGAATAGGATTAGAAATTAGAATAGAGGAGACACATAAGTTCTAGCAATATCAATTCAGCCAGCTTTTGATGAATCAAAAAATTATATATATATATATAGATATAATTATAAATTGTTTTCTTGGGGTGTAAAAAATAATGCATAAAATCCGTTTGACATCCTATGCTTTTTCGCAAATTTGATAACATTTTTGTGTACATAGTATCAGATTGCTTTGGAATAGATTTTTAAAATTTTAGCATGTTGAATTACCACACTATTTAACCTAGTTTGGTCCCCATCAACGGGAAAGTATAGAGGCAACTTGTAATTTCCATCCAATCACTTTTTCATTTGAATTTTCGTTTCTCAAAATTATGGGTCAATTGCTAACCTTTTTGCATTAATTTATTCTCTAATTCTTTAGCATGAACCAAACCTTTATTGATAATTAAAGGAAAATGGTGGTGTAATATTTAATGAAAGTAAAGGTAGTTAAGGGTAAAAGGTGGTGTGGTTGCCAATAAGATATATGAAATTAAGGTCAAGGGTATCGTGATCGATAATGCAATTGTAGTCAATTATACATTCACTTATTTGTCTCTCATAAGGTGGATTTACAATTTTTGGATTGACATTTGATTGGTCGTCTATCAACTTGACATAGGAGGGTACTTTCTAAGTTCTTAATGAATAAAAAAGGTTACAACTCAACTTCAATCTTTCATTTCTAGTGAGATATACATAAATATTATACCTAATTGTCAATATGCATTATGTTCTATATTATTTAATTAATCTCTATAATTGTATTTGTCATGTATTTTTATGTGTACTTATCATGTGTTGATATTGCTATAAATGTTATAATTGCATAGACCTACATATTTTTATTGTGTATATCTATTATGTTGATATTAATATAAAATGTTATCATTGATTCATTGTATAGAATCTCGTAGCTTTTTTCCGCTATTTTATATTTTATGTAGACTATATCAATGGTTGTGGGCTATTAGTTAAGTAAATAATTATTGTATTTGGTTCAAAATGAATTCATTTGGGAAACTACTATGAAATTTCATCTTGTTTTACTATTGAATTCTTAACATTTTAAGTTTAGGCTCTACATTTGTACTTCTTGTTTTAGCTTCCTATCAATAGTTTTGCCTCAGTGTGACTATATTTCAATTAATAACTGGCTTTACAAAACAAATCCTCCTGTATAGGTGCTGACTTGGCTAGTCTATCATTGCCTTCCCATAGCTTGCAAAAAGGCTTTATTAATACTTAAACTTTGAAAAAGCACCTTATTGCTTACTTCAAACCAATGGCTATCGCCCCATTTATGTTCTTTGTAGGTTTGAGACAATTGGTAGTTCAATAATTGTAGTCTTTCTTTTCATTTAATGACTATATTAGTTGCCAAAATTAAATCCTACATCCACAAAGCTTATAGCTTTAACTTTATTTGTGGTTATTGTTATATCCTAGTATTTGCACGACTATTGCTATTATTTGATAGGGTATAGTATAATATGAGCAAAATATGAATATATCCAAGCTATAATAGAAAGTCCAAAGAAAGGAATATCTATACATTTAATGCTACTATAGAAATTTTATTATTTCCCTAGACCATAGATGTATGTATAACTTTACTAGAGGTTATTGTGGTTCATCTACTTATAGGTCTAGAGGTAGTTGCTACAAGTATAACTGCACAAGGGTTATTACAGGTCATCTACCCTCACATTTGTGTAGCTCACAAGAAGGTTGTATTAATATTCAACCTTTGAAAAATAATTTGTTGTTATAATTGATCGTTGACTTACAACTAGTAGTTACTACACCATTTAATTTTTTCTTTGCCATTTTAAGATAACCAACCAAAGGTTTTTTGGATTAGGTCTTTCTTTGTAGCTAATGGTTTTGTTGGCCACACACCTTAATATTGCAACTTACAAAGCCTATAGCATCAATATTATACGTCGTTACTTTGATGCACTTGCATTTACATGGCTATTGTTCATTGTTTGGTGAGTTCTTAAGTGGATCTCAATAAGCATCCACGTATGATGACCAAGTTCCTTCAAGGTAATGAATTACATATCACATCGTGTTACAACTTATGTATTTTGTTCTTATTGGTTATGGGCAGGCTCCTTTTTTGTGGGACTAATTATTTATGTGCATGTTATTTCTCCTCGTAAATAGATGAGGCATTCAAAAGATGAATTAAAATATAATCATTGATATTTTTCAAATATTCAAAATGTTTAGAATTGCTATTATACCATCTCACATATAGTTTAATTCTCTTGGACACCATTAATAAACTCTTCCTTGAATTTCAAACTGCTTACTAAATAAAACACTTCTGCTCTTATGAGTTATATAATCTTTCACCACCACTTTTTGTGCTGCCATTGTCAAACTATGAATAAATATTTATAGAATGTAACCGACATAACTTCTCATGTATGTAAATTACTTTCCATGTTATTATTGATTATGAATTGATATATTACTCGTGGGTGGATTTTCATAAGTCATAAGAGTGAGGGATCAAAATTTTAAATGTTGGTGTAGAAAATTTGAGCATTAGGGCATAGTAAGTTATATTTTAATATTATAATTATATGTATACTTTTCTTCACTAGCAACTATATGAAAAATTTAAAACTAGTGCACATGGAAAAAAATAAGATTTTCCCAAAACGACAAGGGAGTTTCGTGGGTGGATTAGGTGGATGCCGAGTGTCTTACCTTTCCATTTTCAAAAAGATTGTTTGGAAACGTGTTGAAGGGAAATCAAAGGCTCCATGGGAATAATTTTTCAAGGTCTTCAGAAAATATGGATGCGAAAGTTAGTTGGGGATTGAGATCTTGGAGCAAGAAATATGGTTTTGAGAAACCTTGGTTTGGAGCTTTGGGGTTTGATCGGGATCTAGGTGAAAATTCTAAAGAGGGAATTAGAAAAGAAACTATGGGTTGAGATCTAATTATTTTAATCACAAGAACCATAATTTTTTTACCCCAAACAAGGTGTCGAGGAGAAGCTTGGGGGTTCTGGTTGTAGCTATTAAATGAACAAGGTGAAATGGAGTGGTCATGTTTCTAGTGGAAGATTTGGTTGGAAAAAAAATTTGGCCAAAGGAAGGAAATTTCTTGAGGTTAGAACCAAGTTTTAGATCTGGGGAAAGGAAAAGATCTCCTTTGGAGGATAATTTTTTGTGACGCTCTAATTCTTATTGGAGAAAGAAAAATAGTCGGGGGAGGTTTACAAGAAGAAAATGGAAAATCGAAAGCTATTTTCTTCAAAAGAGAAAAAGAGATGAGAATATGGATTCTTGGAGGGAGAATGAGAAAAGAGAAGATGGGGAGTTGGGGGGAAATGGGGCTTTAAATATGGTACCAAAGATCATCTTTTTCGACCCTGAAATGGATGAGTAGTTTGCGGATCTTGAAGAAAATACCCCTTTGTCCAGATCTAGGGCAATGCTTTGACTTTATCTAAAATTCAAAGTTGGGTAAGAGAAAATTGGTAATCTTCATCTCTATTTGCAAGATTGTTTTCTTATTATTTTCAATGATTAGCAAGCTAAGGATAGAATTATGGTTAACGGTCCTTTTTGGAAAGGAAATACATTCTTTCATATACATGCTTGGAAACCAAATTTCAAAGAAGTGGACTTTAAAATGAAAAAACTTCTTGTTTATTTTTTATTGCCTAATCTTCCTTTAGATGCCTTTGCTTTGAAATAATTTCTTCTTCTTTTAGGTCATTTCAGAAAATTGATTGTTTGGTGGTCAATAGATTTACTATTTTAGGGTTTGTGTTCTTTTAGGTAATATAGATATGGCTTAGAGAATTATAAATATTGTATCCAATCAGGGGTTTCGTATCAATCATTAAAATTGGAAAAGGACATTTGTACAAAAGGGAAAATTTGTGTGGATACATAGTATTGAAACAAAGATTTATAAAGGAAATATTTTAAAGGACACACCTAATATGATATATGGTCGTAATGATATAAAAAATGTTAGGGAAACCGTAACTGAAGTTTCTCCTCTAGAACAAAATATTGCAGAGGAGTGCTTGCCCCTTGATGAAGAAATTTTTTGTGAGATGGCTTCCTTGGTGGTTGATGTAGTTGAAAACACTCCCCTTTATAATTTCATGAATGGGGTATTGCTGAAGAGAAGTTGAAAGACTTGGTCAATGAGATCATTCAAAAGGTTGGAGAGAATATTACAAAGGAGATAGTTGATGAAGTTTTGAAGGAAGATTGAAGTGGAAAATCAATTGGTTTTTGTTCCAATCTCCCAATTTGAATCTGAAAAGGTTAAACTTGTGTCACCTAAACCTAAGCATGGTAGAAAACCAAATAGTAAAAAAAATCCCAAAGAGAAATAGCTGCAAGAATTCAAAGAACTCTTGAAAATAATTTAAGGTTAAACTATAAAAAATTGTTGATGTCAGGGGTAGATGGAGATGTCTCAAATAACAAAAGTAAATAGTTGGAGATGACTGTGGGGTTTCAAAGTGCCCCAAAACTTAATCTTAGATTGAAGAGAGATGGTATCTCTCTTTTGGCAACATGAGGATCCTTTCTTGGAATGTTAGGGGCTTAAATACCCCTAACAAGAGGTGCTTAATTAAGCATCAAATAATAAGTTCTTTTCTGGATATTGATCTTCTTCAAGAAACAAAGTTGCTTGAGCAATTAACTTCCACAAGTTTTGGTTCCAGGGTAAATTGGGAATTTCTTGCTGCTCCTGCAAAGGGGGCCTTTGAGGGATTGGCAATTATCTAGAATTGTAAGAATGTAAAGGTGGATTGAATAGCCTCAAGTGGTTGTTGGGTGGGAGTAATTGTGAAATACCTTAAACCTTTGAAATATTTTTGTTATTTAATATATATGGTCCTTGTTCTACACTCTAAAAAAGGAAGTTGTGGGATAAAGTGTCTTCAATTTCCTTGCTAATGAAAAATGAATAAAAGGTTTTTGGTGGAGATTTCAATGCTAAATTATATGTTTTTGAAAAAGGGGCGGAAGTATTCCTCCAACAAAGGTTATGGAAGATTTTAGGGATTTTGTAATAAAAAATAATGTATATGATTATGTCCCAAAGAATGGAACATTTACTTGGACAAACAAGTTAAATGATTTTCAGTAGATTGCAGAGAGATTGGATTATTTTCTTCTTTCAGATAATTAGTTGTCTTCCTCTCATGATTTTTCTTTAATAATTCACACCAATACAAGATTTAGATAATTTTCAAATCTCTTTATCAAATTTTGATGATAGACTCCTAGTCAAAATTCTTTTCAAGTTTGAAGCAATGTGGTTTAGGGATGGGAATTTTATTCCATTATTAAGACTTTGGTGGAATAAGTGCCCTTTCATTGAAGCATCTAGAATGTATCAGCTCTACAAAAAATTGAAGTATCTGAAGGAACACATAAAAGAATGGAATTCAAAGAACTTCAAGAACATTTTTGTTGAGAAAGAAAAAATTGAGAAAGAACTATCAACTCTTTATGATTTGGTGATAAAAAAGGGTATAGATAAGATAGCCTTTTAAAAGGAGGAAAGTTTGAAGTCTGAATTAGAGGAAGTTTTGTCAAGAGAAGAGATTCATTGGAAACAAAAATCAAGGGAAATTTGGTTGAGAGATGGGGAAAATGACACTATGTTTCTTTATGCTTCAACAATATTTACGAGTCAAGCAAGTATAATTTATTCTATTATAAAAAAAAGATGGAACCCTTCTATCCTCACTAAGAGAAATTGAACATGAGGTGGTTCGGTTTTTTAAATGTTCGCTCGCTCCTCCTAGACAGTCAAATATAAATTTTTAAGATTTAGTTCAAAGTAATATTCTTTGTTTAGTAAATTGGGCATATAATGAAATGCTTGTGTGAAGTTTTACTTTGGAAGAAATAAAGAAGGTTGTTTTTCCATGCTGATTAGGAAGGATCCTGGTTCGGATAGCTATACTTGACTTTGTTTTTTAAAAAATGTTAGAATTTTATAGGTAGAGATGCTTCTAGCCCTGGAAGAATACATAAACATAAAAAATATATTAAAGGAGATGAATACTACATTTGTGGCTATAGTTCCAAAAAAACCTAATACAAAATTTTTTGTAGATATTAGGTCGATTGCTCTTTGCAACACTATTTATAAAATATTTATGAAGGCTATTGCTGGTAGATTGGATAGATTGATACCATTGATCATTTTCAAAGCACAAGGGGGTTTGGTGCCTGGGGAGGAAACACTTGAGGGGGCAATTGTGGCTCATGAGGTATTACATTCAATTGTGCAGCAAAAAGTATCTTCTATTGTACTAGAATTAGACATGATAAAGGCATATGATAGGGTAAATTAGGATTTTCTTTGGCTATCCTCTACAAATTTGAATTTTGTAAAAGTTGATGCAAATTTATTTTTTCATGTATTTTTGGGATGAAATTTTTAATTCTAGTAAATGGTTCACCATGTGGGTATTTTTCCTCCTGTTAAGGGGTTAGGTAGGGTGATCCTTTGTCTCTGTTTCTTTTCATTTTAATGGAAGAAGGCTTGAGTAGATCCATTTCCAAGGAAAACACCTTGAATATTTGGAATTATGTCAAAATTAATTAATATCCAAAATCAATTACTCATTCTTTGTTTGCTGATGATACACTTTTGTTTGGTCATGTAAGCTCAGAAGAAGCCAAGGCTATGAAAAAGGTAATTACAACCTACTCTTTGAATTCAGGGCAAGTAATTAATAAGGATAATTTTTTTTTCTTCTTGAATGTGAGTTTGTTGGTGAAAGGTCAACTTATGAAATGGGGTAATGCAAGATCATGGGGGTCCAAATTAGGCCCCTAAGTGGCAATGAAAATTCAAAAAAACAAACTTAGTCAACTTGACATAAAAAATTGAATAAGTTATTAACATAATTTGATAAATATGTAAGAACAAAATTTGTAGAAAATTGAATGTAGTTTCTAAGATACTATTCCTTTTTTAGAAAAAAATAAATCTATTTCGTGAAAATTTGAAATTTCAATGTAATAGTACTAAATTTTTAGGAAACAATAAAAAGCAGGCGTATGTCTGACCAACCTAAGTACAAGAAAAGAGTAATATATTTATTTGAAAGTTTCAATATAAGTAGCACATGCCTGGATGTGTCGCATTTTTTTTGTAATTTTTTTGCAAGTAAATAATTAGTTATGAATTTTTTATGAATTTTTAAAAAATATTAAAACTTGTTTGTTTGGCCACCATAAGTTGGTCTAAAATTTATGGAATTCAATTTTTTTTTTTATCCTATACTATGGGAAGCATAGAATGTGCTACATCTTTCGGATTAAAAAAATGTAAAATCGTTTAAGAATTATAGATATTTTCCAATCAACTTTCCAATCAGGTTTTTAGTCAGAATGTATGTATAAAATTAATAATAATTATTTATTTAATTCCAAATAAGGCGTATCTTATATTTTTGGAAAGATAACAATTTTCTCAATAAACCCTTTTTGTTTCATCAAATTTGGATAAAAAAAAGTCATCAGCCATTTTTGGTCATGTCGCCATTTTTTGGACCCCCATGATCCTACACTCACCCAAATTTTGGGGTTTTCAATGTGAATATTTACCTTGTAGATATCTTGGCATTCCTTTTTTTCTGGAAAGGAGAAAAGTTCTTTTTGGGATAAGATTATTGTATCAATTTCAAATAAAATCTTGTTGAGGAAATCTCGATGGCTCACTTTAGCTAGAAAGCTAGTTTTGTTGAAGGCACTCCTTAACACCTTACCAATATATCTCATGTCAGTTTTAAAGATACCAAAAGGGAAAGTTTTAGAGCTTTAGAAATTGCTAAGGAATTTCTTATGGGCAGATAATTTAAAGGAGAAAAAGAAGTTACCTCTAGTAGTCTAGGAGAATGTTTGTATATTGAAGGAGTTAGGTGGTGCAAGGTTGAGGGAATTGGTTTTTCAAAATAAAGCTCTAAGGGAAAAATTACTCTGAATAATATATTGTAAGCTAGATGCTAAGTGGTGTCAAATTATGAAAAATAAGTATCTTAATTCGATGGATAGGGAAAGGATCTCCACCTTGAAGTCTCTTCCTTCTAGTTCTAAAATATGGAATTTCATTTCTTCATGTAGATCACTAACCCTTCCGCATCTTTCTTTGGCTATTAATAAAGGGGAAAAACATAATTTTGGGAAGGTGGTTGGAATGGTCATGAGCCCATTAGGGTTCAAGGTCAGTGGAGTCAAATTGAATTAATACTTAAAGCCCTTGTAGGGATAGAACATGAAATATTATAGTCATTGATTTTTCAAAATCTCCTCCTTTAGTAAAGTGGGAATCATTCGAGTTCCTTCCCGTTCCTTCAGTCATGAAAACTACCTTGAAGGAAGAGCTAGATAAAAGACAATTTTTTTATATCTAATAAGGATGATGAGATTATTTGGTTGAAATCTAAATCGAAGAGTTATAATGCAAAATATGGATATAGCTCTTTAGTTGCTTTTGAAAAAGATTTTCTACCATATAAGTTTTTGTGGAGTTTGGTATGCTTACCGAAGGAAAGTGATTTCTCTTGGTTAGCTTTAATAGATAAAATTATAACATGCATGAGGCTAGATAGACTGAGGATAACGCCTATTTTCCCTTGTGTAATGTGTGGTAAGGCCTATGAAAGTTTTGATCACTTATTATTATGTGATTTTTCACATAAATGTTGGTTGTGGCTATAGGACATGTCAGGTTGGTATGGTCCTTTGCAGGGTCTCTTGTTAAACATTTTCAAAGTTGACCATCTCTATTTAAATCTTCCACTTATGCTTGCATATGGGTTTTAAGTCCCTCAATTCTCATCTGGCAGATTTGGTTAGAAAGAAATAACAAAATTTTAAGAAAAAAAAGTTAAAATGTTCATCAAGTTATTCAAAGGATTGAACTTGTTATCTCAGAAGTTACTATGTCTAATAGCTTTAGAGATGTGAATAATAAAAAAGAATTTTTCTTCTTGGGATGGTTTTCTTAAAAAAGGGGGTTTTCTTAAGCCTTTTCTTGTTCTGTGGTCTGTCTAGTCAAGCGTCTCATAAATAAATAAAAAACTATACAATGGAAACCTCCTCCTAAGAGTTTTTTCAAATTAAAATTTTAGTGTGCCTCTCGAGGAAATCCAGGTAAATCAGGTGTGAGAATGCTTGTAAGAGATCATGAGGGAAGAATTCTAAAAGAAGCTTGCAAAATGATTATGGAAGGAACAAACAATGTTGCAGAGCTTAATGTATTATGGTTAGAGATGGAATTGGTTCTAAAGAACAATATCTCCCATATTCACATTGAGGGAGATTTGATGGTGGTCTTTAATGCCTTATCTAATAGTAGTTCTTTTAACTGGCATTTAAATTAAATGTTGGGTCATATAAGATCTCTCCTTCAGAATTTTTCATCTTTTAAAATTATGCATGGTTATAGGGAAGCTAATGTGTTGGTCGATGCCCTTGCTAACAAGGCGATTGACAATGATTTTCCTTATACAAAATATCTTGAATATGAAGCAAATTGAAATATTTAAAGAGGTTTTTTATTCCGAATTGTGAGTGATTCCAATTTATGGTGGCATGGGAAAATACTTATGAGTTCATGATATGTCTCAAATTATCATGTGTTTTTAGATATTAGATATCCTCTCTTTACTTATTCTTCAATGGCCCGTATGTTTTCTCTCTCGACCTATTGGACCTCTACAAAAGAAGTGAAGTTTCAATTTTTTTGTTGTATACAGTTGCCTACTGTTCATAATGTTGGCTGGCTTCTATTGTTAAAATGGTATTTTGAGGCAGATCTGGTACATTGTACCTAGTTGCACTCTTTTTGTAAAATTTAATGGAGTTTTTATTACTATAAATACGAGTTAAGTTTGATATGGCATCGGGGTCTATCCCCTTGTGGCATCTGAACCAATGATGGTGTTTCGTACTTCTAAAAAGGCCCTTCTTGATGAGCTTAAATCTGCCTGTCTGTCTGATGTGATAAGCTCTCAAAGGTTCTTTGCTAACATGGTTTCATTTACATATGTAGATATAATTGTCATCTCTTTGATATCTACAGTGCTTGGTACTGATTTTTTCATCAAGTACCATCATAAATTATCACAGAGATTTTCTTGTGGGAAATATTTGGCAATTTACGTATATCTTTGAGACATCTTTTTGTGCATGTATGATTCTCATATGCGTGCCTTATATTTTTAGATATATATTTCAAGGTCGGGTATTTTTTGGTCTGCTTCAGCTGTTTTGTTATAAAATAGGGTGTCATTTCAATGTGTGTTTACCTTCTTGCCACTGGGAAGTAAGAGATAATTTTCCTCTCAAGGGAGAAGTTCCGTCATGTTTTCTTTTACCAATGTGATCAATTGGAGTCGGCTATTTGTTTGGTGGTTGGTCGAGATTAGCTTCAAAATAATTCTTTAGCTCTCCCATCTGAGTTTGCTTCTTTATTTATTTCAAATCTAATGGATCTTCTTTGGTATGCAAAATTGGTTAAGTTCCTTGCTAGTAGTTACCTCCAACCTTCCATTTTAACATTCCCTACTCTGGCCGAGGTTCTAGAGAATTAAAACTTTTGTTCCGGCTTGCCCATGTTGGGCGGCTTTCTTGACAGTACAATTTACTAAATGGTGCTACTTCTATCTCAATTTTATATGTGATGGTCAATGGGCTTGTGGGTGATAGTCCTTCTAAATTCAGTACCTGTATGAATGCCTTGCACTCTCTAGTGGGTGAATTAATATTTGTGGAGGTAGTCAATATGTTCATAAAACATGTTGAAGAGGACCTATATTCTTATGCTCTGTTTCCGCTACCTTCTGATCTTGCAAGCTCAAGTTAGAGCTATACATACTAGTCTTTCTTTGTTATGGCTTTACTTTGTTATACTCTGCAGTTGTATGGCTTCTGCTATAAGCCTTTTTTGCCATCTTGGGCTACTACGATGCAATCTTTTGCTCCAATTTTAATATAAAGTTTACAGTGGCTCTGCCACTTTTATTTAAAAAATAGGTTATATTTTAATATTTCCTTCATCTACATTTTGGGTACATCTTGTACCCTTTTCTTAATAAAGGCTGAGCTAAGCCATATTTTTTAGAAGAATTATAAGATAACAAAGTTGACTCCAAAATGTTAAAAGTGGAATTGGTCTTCGTAAATGACATTTAGTGCACTCTTATAAATAAATTATTTGATTATGAAGAATATTGACATTAGAATTTTCATCAAGATGTTACAAATTTTAAGAAGTGGGGAACACATTGTTGAGAAAATTTGTCTCAACCTTGCAATTACATAAGGTATTGTTGATACACAAGGTACTCTTCAGCCGACAACAATGTGGGGGCGTGGGGAGGATCCCCCCCCACGAGAGGTCTGCGGGGATCATCCCCCCCGGTTGGGGTCTAGGGGCAACACCCTCAAAAGGAAAATTTAATTCATATTTTATTATTGTAAATTTGGACCGTTCATCATTATGTCTCATAGCCGACGGTCCTGATATTTTATTAGCTTTTCTTGCCCTAGAAGGCAACCCTGTTTTATGAGGGCATTGTATTACGGTTGTGTATTGCAATGTATTCTAAGAGTCTAATAGCGGTTGTGTTGCCTCTGGATCTCTGAGTAATGATACTCATGTGAGAAGCTTGCTCTACAAGTATATTGTAATCTTTGTGATTTCTGAATAATATATTGGGTGGCTTTTGGAGTGTGGGGTTTTTCTCCCAAAAGGGTTTTCCCCACGTAAATCATTGTGTTGTGGTATGCATGATATTTCTATTTAAGTTTCTCTAAATGTTAAAGATTTGTAAAATTTTGCATTATTCTCTTCTCAAGGTTAGTGTAGGAAGTTGGTCCGCTATCTTAGCTTCCTTACACACAAAAGGCATTTTGAAGATATTCAATACAATGCTTTATATATTTGTATGTGCTAGATGATTACTAGGATGATGGAGTTAAAAAAAGGCATATTTCTCCAATGCTTGCTAAAATTAAACCAGTAAAAATGTGGTTTGCTCACATAGATATGTATCACCAACATTCTCAATACGTTGTGTTAAATTTTTTTTTATGAAACCTCTATTGAAGAAGATAGGAGACAATAGGCCAGGATTAACCATAAAGGCAAAGGAATTTATTGGGCCTTTAGCTACCAATTGAGTTGAAAGTATGAGCTACAATTGGGGAGATTGGATTCTCCATGAGGATTATATATTGTTTAGGATGCATGGAGCTATAGTGGTCTCATATAAATTTCTTCCTGTAGTGTAGAAAAATGTTGTCTTTTACATTTTCACATTTAATTTGGGAATGATTAACATTAAAATGGACCTAATGTTGCCTTAATCTAGTGTTGTAATGTGTTCTACACATTCACATTAAGTTGAGGGCCCTTTTAAGCTAAATTGACCTAATTTTTCCTTAATTTAGTGTTGTAAAGTGTATTTATTTACACCTTCACATTAAGTTTTGGGCCCTCTTGCATTTATGACCTTCATATCATCATTAATAAGCCCCTAAGACCCTTTATTATGCAACCCGAGGCTTATTTCAATTGAGATCTTGACATAATCAACTAATACACTTAATATCTTAACTCCCCGATATTTCCTCTGCCCAAAAAGGCCTTGTGGGACCCATATGCCACCTTGGGTGTATGAGTCCCACCTAGATGGGAACTATACATCACAAGTGGCGTATGAGTCCCATTTGGCCCCTCTTTAGGGTTTTGAGTGGTAAATTAGGGTTTTGGATTCAAATTTCATGAATGTCGGCATTTGGGATCTAATAAACAGTAAGTTAGATGGAATGCCTATATAAACAAGGTTTCGAATAATTATTCCACCTAAGCAATCATAATATCAACCTAGCAATCAAGAGTTAAGCCTCCTATGACTTCACAAGAGCGTCAAGAGAGTTTACAAGAGTATTTCTAAGGCATTCAAGGGAAGATTTCTTCATCATTTGTTGCAGCAACTCAAGATCCATCATCATGTCAAAGACATAAGGCATCAAACATGTTGTCGAGCTAATGTTGTAATGTAGTGTTCAAGATCCAAGTTGAGAGTTGTTACATATCCAATTCAAGATCAATATCTTAATTCTTCATGGCCACTTCATGTTAGATTGCAGACCTACATTTCAAGACATCATTCAAGGTATCATTGTTCATGTTTCATTGTTTCATCACAATGTTGAATTCCCTAAACGGGGTTCGACCTAGGCAAACACATATTTCCTAACAATCAACAAGTTTTTCTATCTCTACCTGTGTGATTACAAATCTAGGTGTCTTGAGACTTGAAGATCCTTTGAAGATAAAGTTGCAAGATTGAAGAAAGTTGTCAAGTTGTGACAAAGTTGTCATCTTCACAAAAAGCCATTTATAGAGTAGAATTTAAGCCTTCAGACTCAGAGATCTGGCAGGAGGAAAGTTATAGGATATCACCAGGGAATACCAGAATTCGAGCCAAACCCTAATAGTAGTACTAAATTTCCACCTTGGGCGTATGAGTCCTAGTACCGTTGTTTCCCAAGTTTCAGGAGATCGTTCAAAATCAGTCCCTAAAAGATTCTAGTTTTTGCACAAAAATCCTAGTCTGGGACTAAATCGCCCAGACTGGCGTACAAGTCCCAGTGGGCATCAAACAACAGGATTTCAGGGTTTCGGAGCTTGTTTTGGTCACATCTTCATTCCATGTACCTTTTTGTTCATTCTCGGTTTGTTATTCTGTATTTCAGTTTCATTTCCTAGGTCATTGAGTTTGGTTTTGCATGTCACTTCCATTCCTTGTCTTTCCAAGCCTTTGCTTGGTGGTGAACCCTCTTTTAGTCTTTAATCACACCCTAGGACACCTTATTTCAGATCTCTTTCCCTCATTCCATCCTTGGATTGAGATCTCTAGGGTTTCCTTGAGTGAAACTTGTAGATAATTGGTTATTGTATCTCCTAAATCAAAACATTCATACAACTACAATTTTCTTCATTTCACCTCCTATCTAGTACTTAATTGAGTTATATTATTGAAGCCCATCAAGCAAATACATTCAACATACAAGTATCATTTCAAATACTGTAAAAAGAAGGATTTATGCTAAGGAAAATTAAGGTTGGTTATTCTACTATATGGGGAATAGAGATATTTGATAAGGTAGTAGAATATGTCTATTTCTTAAGAATGACCATTGATGTGTATAGGGATTTTTATCTTGAAGGATTAATACATGACTTGATGAGAGAGTAAACGAGGCATGGTTATGACTATGAATATAATGAAGTAGAATATCTACCAAGAAAATACGTGGATGATATTGAGAAATAAGTTAGAAGAGATAGGTCTAGGGAAAATATAATTGAAGTTCAGAGAAAAAGAATGGAAAAGACCCATCCTATCTAGGAGTGTTCCCTCACATGAGTATTAAATTAAAAAGAATTAAAATCTTAATGGACAATACTGAAATAGTTGTGAGAGTGTCCAAAAGAGTGGAGAGTTTATAAAAGGAAGATCCACTATAGGTTTTAGAAGAGAGAGGTTGTAGATAGGTTTACTTTATTTATAGTGTTTATTGATCAACCCTTGGTACATATGGAAGAGAAAAATATAATAGAAGGGCATTGCTACTAGCAACAACTCTATTTCTCATATAAGCATCCATAGGGAAACTCTAAAGGGTCATGTCACCCTTTGCATTAGTAGGTCAAGCATAGAGGAGTGTTATATAAGATATTTAAGCCCCCAAAATTATGTTGGTTGACTATGTAGAGTTTGAAGAGATGGGGGACTTAGCTCCTCCAGATGAGTCCATTTATGTGGTTATTGCCTCTCCTTGTCAACCAATATTAGGATTAACTAACCTTAATTCCTTGACAATGTCAAGCATTTTGAGTGTGTAAAGGATATAAAATATATACTAGATAGAAAGGTTATGAAGAGTTTATATTATGATGACTTCATCAAAGTTTAATATTTTAAAATATTTGCTCTACATATGAGGTTTTGACTAAAGAGAAAAGATAAAAGAATGGCTACTACAAAATTATTGGGGGATGAGGTAAAAATTACCTAGAGCTTCTTTTAGCCTTTGACGTGAGTTGTGGTAAGATAACTCAAAATGAAAGGAGACTTGTTAGAGAGTGGTTGGTTGCTATTGCCAAGTCGGGACTTTAAAATTTTAATAGTTTTTAACACACTTAGATGGAGGAAGGAAGGAGAGATTTTCAAAATATTGATGAAATAACCTGATTTTTTTAATTTTGGGTCAAATTTCCACTCAGTTCATATGGGCCATCAACCTAGATCATGATCAGCTAAAGGAGGATTATGATCCATAAGGATTGGTAGACCAATTTTTCGTGAAAAAGATTGGAGATGGATTTGCTCTAGAGGAAACTTAATTGGTAGTTCATGCTACTCCGTTTAGTGAAGCAACTATTACGAAGTTGCAAGAAGATTACAATGAGAAGCTAAAGGAAATCATGTGCTTAAAATAACACTTGATTAAAAAAGAATAATGGGTAAGCAAGCTTTGATTATAGATCCAATTGTAAGATCAAAAGGCATTGATGCCTAAATGAAGCAATTCTCAAATTTGAATTAATTAAACACATGAGATGATAAGGCTAATAAATTTAATGAATAAGATAAATTATACAAGAAAATATAAAGGAGATGGAAAAAAAGTGTTTTCATTGTAATAGTTCAAATCTTGACAAGATTGGCTAAAGGCTACGGAAGTTTCAAGAAAATGAAAATGTTGAAGAGGCTTTTTTCTCTTTTTTGGAACATCTTTTTGAAAATGTTTTTAACTCCAACATTAAGATTCCAAAACTTCTCCCCAATTCTATTGAAGTGGATATTACAAAAAATTTGGGTGTTATTAAAAGAATGAGCAAAGTGGACAAGACTAGAAAACTGGCTCATACTCACACATTGGAAAGCTCCTCCTTATGGATGGGTCGAGTTGAATTTAGATGGTATGTCTACAGGTAATTCTAGGCTTGGTAGTTGTGGGGTGGTGATAAGATTTCATGATGGGAAGTTTATTGTTGCCTATTCTATAAATTCAAGCATCAAAACCAATATTGAAGTTGAAGACTTAGCAATTATGTGGGGTATTAATGTGGTGCTCTCATTAGGAATCCAATGTATGCAAATTCAAGGCGACTCCAAATTAATCATAAATGCAATTTTTGGGCATGCTATCCTTGGCGAGAACATTGTTGACCTGTTATGTGATATTAAAGGTCTTATGATTGTTATCAATAATCTTTAAAACTTTGAAATTATTCACATTTATCATTAAGGAAACAAGGTTGTTTATGTGTTAGCTAACTTAGGAGTTAACTTGGATTCTTAGCATTATTGGAGAAGTTAGAGGAATACACCCAACTCAATACATCTTGTTCTTCAAAATGATCGCAATTGACCTTCAATTCTTAATAAAAATTAGACATATATGCTGTGTGGTTGTAAGTGTTATGTGGGGATATGGATGCTAAGTGTAATTCTTGGGATAACTCTTGATGGTGGTTTTAGCACAACCACCTTGCTAAGTAATAATAAATTATTACTCCTCTTTAAAAGCAAGATTCCCTACTCCAATGTTCCTTTTGGGCTAGGTCTTGACCGTGATGGATAGCTATGTGTTTCGTTTGAACTTGTTTAACAAGGGCTCTGAGTATAATTAGGTATCCTAGAAAATATATTCGAAATATGCAATCCAAATAAAGAGATTGAGTTCTTTAAATTCATAACTAATTACAAGTCAACACATCATATTTTAACACATCTACGTTATTGTACTCTTTTAAAGATTTAAAGTATTATAAAATAAAGATCAAAAGATTTAGGGTTGAGAGATCTAAAGAAAAAACAAAAATTAAATGGACAAAGGCAGATTTTGTCTCATTTATGAATTCTAAATGGTTAGGCAAAATCACCATAAGTAATAATAAAGTGACTAGTATTCGCTCAATCACTATTAACACCAATGCAATCTTGAAATTAATAATCTTAATATTTTGAAGTCATATAAAATTAGATTACCACAAAACATACGTAGATCTAAGACTAGACTCTATTTAATAAAATAGTAACACAATTGACTTTACCAATTTACTCAATTTAGACAAATAAAATAAACATACGATCATCAATGATCAAGATCCATATGCATGCAACAGGCGTAATCCTGTAGATAGTTTATAAATGCTTCACAAAATACGATAGGAGAAATCCATGCTGAGATTGTATAGTTTCTTGCAACTACAATAGCTTCAAATCCTTTACAATGACCAAAAATCCAAAATATATAGAATCATGTGTCCCAAAATTTATAGATCTGAAAAAGTTAACTAGAAGTCTAATAAAGCAATAAAATTTTATCTAGAAATGAACTCTAACTAAACTTAATAGTAAATTTAGAACTAAAGTCCAATTAAAAACACAATGCTAGATTGAGACTTTAATTATCTTGGTGTTTGTGTTTTAATAGAAAATTTAACCCAAATAAATTGAAGTTCAAAAGTATGATTCCATCTGTGGTAGGAAAACTTTTTGAAAATGTAGTGATGACATTATTCATGGCGTTCATAAGGGACCTCGATGATATTGTAATTTGATTCTTTGCGAAAAGTCAAAATTCTTTAGCTTTTCTTGTAAGTTGGTGAAGCCTGCTAGTTCATCCTAAAAAAGTTTGCAATCAATCTTCTTGGTTATCATTTGGTCAATTGTTTTCTGAGTGGCTTGATCAAGACACTTCTATTTCCTCGACCATCATGCTGGGAGATGCAACTAGGGATGAAGTTTCCCAAAAGTGCATCCTAGGCTCTCCAAAAACCGCTATATCTTCATAGTAGCCTATCGGATAGGTTCCAATTTTATTTAATTTGTGCAAGTACACTTATTTAGGGTTTTTACCCTTAGTTGTACCAACTACCAACTTTAGCCACTCTTTTGGATTATCTTGATCTTCTTCAATCACAACTTCTTTAAACAAATATTTTGAGGAAGTGCCTTTTATTCTATGTAAAGTTGGGATGTAATCTTCCCACACCATCATATCCTCATTTATTTCCACCTTCATTTGGTGGGCCAAACTAAGTTCATCAATAATATAATAATAAGCTTTTATTACTTTCCTCAAAACCTTGCTAGCTAAGGCCTATAGATCATCCTTCTATCCTTTGGCAATAGTTACGCAACCATTAGGGTAGGGATGTAGGGCTTCTCTTTTCAATATAGCTTGTAAAATTGGTTCAAGAGCAACAACATCAATAGGCCCTATCAAATTGTTAACACATGCTATTAATTGGGCTACTTGGGACTTCAATTCTTCTTTTGTTTTCTCATCCTTTTGCATCCTCTTAAGGATAATGGACACAACCATCTATAAGGATTGTTGTTTGCCTTGTCTAGTTTGTGCACCAAGTTTGACTTGTCTTATCTGATAGTCCTCGGGTAGCATATCGGATTCAGGCTTGTCTACTAAAGGAACAACTATTTAAGCTATCCTATTCCCTTGCTCATCCTTAGTGATAGTAGACAACCTTCTTGATCTCTTCCTTCTTTTTGTTGGAGCTTGAAATACCTCCAAAAGAATAGTGAGATTCTCTTCCTCTTCCTCTTCCTCTTCCTCTTCCTCTTCCTCTTGGACATTTTTCCTTTAACTCTTTTGGATGGTATGATTTAACCATACCGAGAGATTAGAAGAGACCTGATGTTGAGAGGAAATGACTTTGGTATTATGCGAGGCTTGAGAATTATCAGGTTCCTGCATTGCCTCGTCTCTTTCTCTCTCCTTTTTCTCCTATTACCTCTTCATTCCAATTTTTATTATCTAGCTCTATTTCTCGCTCAATTTATTCTCCTACTATTCCTTCTCCTTGAACTTCTCTTTAAACTTCCTTGTCTCTGTCTACTTCTTCTTCAACTATTTACTTGTCCTATTCTTCCTCTCTTTCTTGTAGTTCTTGTTCTTGAGGAGGAGGAAGAGGAGTATTGTGTGGAGGAGATGGGGGAGGGGAAGGAATTGGAGGAGGTGGAGTAATTGGAGAAGTTGGTATGTGAGGAGGAGAGTGTGGAAGACATGATGGAGGGGAAGGATGAGAAGATGGAGAGACATGAGTGGGAGAATGTTGTAGAGGAGGACTTGGGGGAGGAGAAGAAAAGGGAGATTCTTATGGGGGAGAGGAGGAAAGAGTAGGTGAACCAGACCTAGGTACTAATGTTCGAGTCTCACTCACAGTTCTTTTCCTCCGCTTTAGAGGAACTTCTTCACCCTCTTCTTCACTTGATTCTATGATTATCTTCTCTTCTACCTTCCTCTTTTTAGACTTAGCTACCAAGGAAGATGATCTTTTGTTCTCACTTGTCGTAGTAGATAAACCTTCATCTATTTTGGGCTTCTCTAGCCGAGGTTGAGGTTTTTGTAGCTTCATCATTGGAAAAGGAGACACCAACTATCTTTATGAACAAGCTTTAACACTTACCTTGTATCCATGGTGTCATCTTTTGCAATTGAACAATCTATATTGTAGATTGGCTGATTGAAAATTTCTTGCCCACTGTAGATGAGGCCTAGGACTTTTTCATTGTCTTTTAGGTATTTTGACACTCTGGTCACTCCACAAGCTATTATCATCTCTACTTTTAGCTTGCAGTAATATTTCATCCTTACTTCAAATTCATCTTCACAATTTACCTAGTGGTCTTGCAAAGAAGGCTCATGTTTGAAGAATGAGCCTATGAGTTTGCTAATCTTCCCAATAGGGTCAAATTTGGCTATAGGATTATTATACAAGTTCATTGTATACATAGCTGATTCTATTTTTTTTTATTGGAATTTATCATGTTTGTATAGGACAATACTCCCATTCTTATAGGAAATAAGTATCTTGACTTATATTTGTCAGCAATCAGCTTGTGAATTTTAGTAACTTGCCTGCACAACTCCAATAAGATTATCCTGAGTAGAGTATCTTTGGAGTTCAAGGGGAGCCTTATGAAAACCTTTCATTTTGATGTGTGTGAAGGTCTTAAATTGGATATGCAATTGCCTTAAATCTTCAATTTTCCTATGGCTTCCAAAGAAATCCTCTTGGCGAAATCATTCTCCAACTCTCTGATGATGGCATAAATGAAATGCTTATTTACCACATTGTGGCTCCTATTGCTAGAGTTCGACTCTAGCTGTGGGTAATGTTTGTATATGTTGACCTCTTCAAGCTGAAGAGGTTCTCTTCTTCTGAGTCCTAGTAAAGTTACTCGGTAAGTGAATCATAGAAAAATAGAGTTTACCACCATGAATGAACAAGATTATAAACCACTAATTTTTAAATAGGGGATGTTTGATTTAATTATGAGGGCCAAAATGCCAAAATAACAATAAAAAAATGATCCTAGCTGTTGTAGGAACAATAAAGGAGGTTTTTAGAGGATAGAATGATGTGTACCTTGCTGCAAGAAGGTTGTTTTTAGGTCACAGAGGACTGATTCACCTTTAGTGGCGAATGGGTCCCTATTAGGGTTCCAAAAACTGACTTTTCGGTTTTATTCCGCTTAGCCTGCACTACCATATCCCAGGTTTTCACTGCTTCAAGTCCTGCTAAGGACTCATTCACTTTTAGTGGTGAATGGGTCTTTTAAGGGTTTCAAAAAACTAATTTTTGGGTTCCATTCCTTGATTCCTGCACTCTCAGATCCTCGATCTTCAGCTTTTGAAAGTTTGAAACAAATTTTGTAGCCTTCTTTCCGTTTTCTTGCACTATGAATGACAATTTTGCAACTTGACAAATTTGACAATTTGCTTCAAATTTGTTCTCCACTTGATCTTTGACCTATGAACCTGCAAACATACATTCAAAAGGAAAACTTGTTGATTGTTAGTGAATAGGGGTTTACCTCGGTCAAACCCCTTTTAGGTAATTAAACCAAATGATGAAATAATGAAATAGAAGCATGACATATGAAATATGTAATGATGATACCTTAGAAGATGTCTTGGAGTATAAACCTGCAAACTAACATAAAGTGGGCATGAAGAATGTAGATCTTGATCTCAAATTAGATGTGAAACAATGCTTGCAAAGGGATCTCCAATGCTACATCAACAATCTTAGCTCAAAAACATGCTTGCATGCACTATGCCTTTGACATAATGAAATGACCTTGAATTGCTGCAATAAGACTTCACTAATCTGCCCCTGAATGCTTTTGAAATGCTCTTGTAGACTCAAATTTGCTATAAGGATGCTTACTTAAAATTGCTAGGATGAAACTATGTGAATTAACCCCATATTTATACTAGATCTAGAGATTAACCCTGAAATTCAAATAATTCAAGGTGACATCAGATCTAAGATTGAAAATCATTAAAATATTGCCATAATTAAATTGAAAAGGGGTGTCCTATGTGGAGAGGACCTAGTGGCGAATGGGTCCTAGCACAACATTCTAGGACCATGCTTCGGGGGATGAAAAAACATAAAAAAACCCACCTCAAAAATGCAAGGAAAGGGGTGTCCTATGTGGAGAGGGCTCATTTGCCAGTAAAGGTGAATGGGTTCTAGAAGGATTTTTTAAGACACCAAATTTTCCAAATTAATTTTCATGCAACATCATTATTAGGTGTTGGGATAGATCCTTGAAAAGAGGGATAGAACTTTCTAGGACCATGCTTCACAACATTCTAGGAAATTTAATGCCAAATTTTACAACATTCTAGGACCATGCCAGTAAAGGTGAATGGGTCCTAGAAGCATTTTTTAGGACACCAAATTTGCAAAATTAAATGTCATGCAATATCATTATTGGGTGTCGGGATAGATCCTTGAAAAGATGGATAGAACATTCTAGGACCATGCCAAATTTAATGCCAAATTTTACAACATTCTAGGGCCATGCTTCGGGGGATGAAATAACATCAAAAACCCACCTCAAAAATGCAAAGAAAGGGGTGTCCTATATGGAGAGGACTCATTTTCCAGTAAAGGTGAATGGGTCCTAGAAGCATTTTTTAGGACACCAAATTTTCCAAATTAAATGTCATGCAATATCATTATTGGGTGTCAGGATAGATCCTTGAAAAGAGGGCTTGGATTTGAATTAAAGGGCCAATTAAGCTCTAATTAACCACAATTAATTAATGAAACCCTAGATAAGTGTGAAAGTGTACTACATCACTTTACAACACCATAAATAAGGTATAATTTATGTATATTTTATTAAAAAGGGCTTTAGATTTAGTGTGAATGTGTAAAACACATTACAACACTAAATCAAGGCAACATTAGGTTAACTTTATATTAATTATTCCCAAATTAAGTGTGAAAAAGGTTGCTTTTTTCGACGCTATAATAAGCCAAAAGGTTACTTTTTTTGATGCTACAGTAAGCCAAAAGGTTACTTTTTTTGACGCTACAGTAAGCCAAAAGGTTACTTTTTTTGATGCTACAGTAAGCCAAAATGTATACTAGATATGAAGTCATATAAAATTTGTTGTTGTGTAGTATATCTTTGAGTTGTTCGTGCATAGTGTTGTTGATAATAGTGGCCCAATCAACCTTCTTGTTATCTTTTATAACCAACATGAAACAACACATCCATGGGTAAAAGTCTTGAGCACTTGGATAACCATAGACTCTACTAAGGAGTGTAATTTGATCTTTAATATCTTCTCTGAATTCACTCTGATGCTACACCTTAGCCATTTTGAGGGCTACCTTTCTTGATTTGAGCAGCATTTGGTTATTAATGACATTAAAATGATGCAATTGTGCTTCTCGAAATAATCCACTACCTTTTTTTATGTCAATAGCCTCATATTTGGGGAAGGCAAGGATTCTGAAAACCTTGTCAATCATGTCAAGGCTAATATCAAGGACCACCTCTCCAAATAGACCTAGTATCCTCCTATGTTTGTGATCATAGTATTGAGCATAAGTCAATAGTATTGAGCATAAGTCAATACTAACTTAGGTGACTGTACTGAAACTAGGAAGGCAGCTGCTTCCACAAACCTAGAATTAACCAAAGAGGTGGCTTTGACTGTCCTTTCAGCTTCATTATGAATCCTCTTGTGAAACCCGTTCTTATCTATGTGTCCAAGAACAGTATCTCTAACGTTTGCATAGGGGGAGAACATATTGGATGGAGGATAGTAACCTTTGTATTGATACTTCATCTCGACAGCTTTCCTTGGCATGTTACCTGGATGTGAAGATACCGCCCATTAGAATATTGAAGAAAGGAATAAATCAGCATCCCTTGTTAGGCTCCAAAGACAAGTCATCCTAGACTACACTTTGATAAAGGACCCTTTAAATCGATACTTAAGAAAAAAACTCTTGTTTCTTGTGCGTCGGGTATCAGCTGTACCTCAAGCAATATAAACAAATTCACTCCAAACATCGACTTTGCAAAAGATATGTTCGGTATCTCGTATTGTCGAGAGTTGACTCTCAGGAATGTAGCTTACTCTTTGTTTCTTTTTACCATAAATATTTAAGAGAAACACACATTAACCAACATCTGATAATAGATTATTGTTGGGGATCAGGATTCTGGGGTAATGGTTATCTCTTATTTTCATTGGATCTTAACCTTTAAGGCACACACCTGATCATCGATATTCAATAAAAGTTAAATGATTTCTTTTGGTAATCGTAGAGCGAAGTCTTTACGTTTGATTCTCGAGTACACAAAGTGTTGCTTTATCCTTTTCTTCGAGAATAAGGTTTCAGTGATAACATTTTTTCCTTATCCTTTGGAAATTTTAATAATTCAAGAGTATTCCCAATTACCAACAATCGATAATGGATCATCACTAGTGATCTAAAATTAGGATAAGAGTTAAATAATATCCCCAAAGTCCAACCTTTGAAACATGAAGTGTTAGACTAGAAATCTTTTAGGGCATAATTTATTGGACATTGGGGTTTGGGGTTGTGGTTTGATACTTGTCAGATAATCTATAATGTATATTTCTAATGTTCGAAACCTGAAACATGAAACCAGGCTTAAGAAATCTGTAAGGAAAAAAGCCATGTATCAAGGATAAGCCAACCATCTTTTCAGAAAGAAGGAAAAGGGGCAACTCGGGGACTAATTCAAGGATGTCATAAACACCATCGATTGGTATGCCTAGAGAAAAGATGATTTAGTAGGGTTTAAATTTTTTAAAAAATGAAAGAAAAAAACAAAAACGATGAATGAAGAAAGAACGGAAATTAAAACGAAAAACCCAGCCGGATTGACATGATAAGAGACCATGCAAGAATATGTAAAACATAAAATGAGAGTTCGATTGTTGAGCCTACATGCAAATTTATGGAGGAGCCAAAGCCAAAAACAGGCAAAAGCAATGGTGAAGAACACCCACAAACACCACTGTGAACCAAGAAGGGGCAAGCAAAAATGTGACTAAGCAACCAAGCACAAAGAGTTTTGGAGAAAAAGTGAGTTAAATTTTCAAGAAAGTTGTAGATCTTGTTTGATTTCTTGCTGGCATTTCACAAATGATGATTAAAATCCCTTGACCTCACTTTTAAACCAATTCAAGGCGATGCATTAATGCTTCAATAAATGAGGGGTGGTGCTATTGAATGTTTTGAAAGGCGGGAAAATGAGATGACAAGACATCACCGCCATCAGGCCTCAGGGGTCAAGAATGTTGCAAGGCAAGCATCCTTACAAGGAGAAACCTGAAGATCAAAACTCTAAAATAGAAAATGATGGGAAGAAACAGATGTCGTGAGTTGTGCCCGACAAGGATGGCATACCAAGCTTGAGTATCTTGAAATTCTGACAACTGAAGAAAAACATGGAGGGGAAGAAAGAGAAGGAATGGATGAAGAAAAGAGGAAACAAAGGGTTGAAAGAAAAAGAGGGGAAACAAGAAGGAGAAGGAGAAGAAAAGAAAGAAAAAAAGGGAGGGAGGTTCCGAACTTTTCCATAAAATAAAATGGGGTGTGGTGCAAGGCACAACAATTACTTTATCGTTATTATCTATCTTAAACTTGATAGTTTGAAAGATACTCTGGTCAGGGTCAAGCAGGAGAGTAAAAGTAGTGGGGTTCAAAGATCTACTAGGTTGGTCGGTGCTCAACTTGGTTATTTGAAAGACATGGAAATATATATCGATACCTCAGAGGAGCAATAGGATAAGGGTAGAATGGAAGGGTACACTAAGAATAATATCAATAAGGAGAAAACACTTGAGCATACCCACAATATGAAGGCACCTTTTGAAGAGATGAACACCGCTATACACAAAGGATGATCCAATCGACTCTCAACAGGTTACTGATAAGAAATATGATAATTATACCAAATGTGACCACTATATTCATGCTACTACCTAGATGGAAGCCATTAGAACCAGCATAAAGGATATGGAGAAAAAATAAAACACAATGATTAAGAACAACATGAAGATAATCTATAGAGCGGTCACAATTATCTCTATGTTGTAGGATATGGAGTTGAAGAAGCAAGAGATAATTGTATAGTTAGATGTATAAGTTGGTTACTAAGGAATAGGGAATTTATTCCCCTAATTATCTTTTGGTCTTTATCTATACCTTTACTTTTGTTAGTTCTTTTTGGATTGTTGTTTATTGTGTGGTAATCTATTATTTCTGGCCTATGTGGGCCTATTCCTCTCTACTTTAAGGCATTTTTATAAGGGTCAAGACCTTGTTTTCTTGCTTTTTAATAAAAAAATAACAAACCAAAGGGATATATTGAACCATAACTACAAACAATCAAAACCAATTAGTTCCCTAGGTTGTTCCTTATGATAATTATTTACCAAAATGCCAAGCATGATAATAGAAATTTGAATGAGGTACGAATTGTACAAATAAAGTTTTTGAGATTTAATTTCAAATATTTTTTTTGAGGAAAAACTAAAAGGTGATCTAAAAGTAAAATACAAGAGTTTCAACCCAAGGGTTTTGTGATTTATAAAACTAGATTCCTTGATGAATGAATTTGTAATAACAATAAGTTATTGATGGTGTTGTTGAATACCTGTGAGGTGCTTGCTAGGTAGGGTGTGTTACCCCTTGGTCAAATCCCTATATGGGTAAATTTAATGGATTTTAAATAATCATTAAGGACACAAGCAATCATATAGTATGCTTATATGTTGTCATAGATATTTGATGCCAAGTATTGACGTAATGTTGATCTTTTACTAGGTAATTTCCTTAGTGATCCTCTAAATTTGATATAATCATAATGAATTAGGGATTTTAATCTAATGCAACACCTTAAAATATAATTTCAAATATTTTATGCTCAAATTAGTAGGTAGTAACCAATTGGCAAAGGATAAAACTGACCCAATTTTAGATTTAAATTTAAAAATATATGCAAAGTTGATTTTATGGTGTTGAATTGATCGAAGGTGGGTGATGGGTAATTTGTAAGTTGAATTAGGAATCTTAGGATGTGCAAAGTCGAGATTAGTCAAGGCTTAGGTAATTTGTGAACATTTATGTAGAATTATGCCACTTGTACTATAGTCCATTGCAAAACTTATAAATTGGGTCAAAGTGAGACCAAAATAAATGGAAGCAATGTAGGTACATAAATTTCAATATTATAGTTTCCCCCACTTTGACTTTCATGTGAACTACTATGAGGATGTACATCAGAGTAAAGCAAACAATCAAACATAAAAGTAAAATATTTGAACAATCATAAAAATTATACAAATATGTATATCACTTTCGTACAATATTCTTGTAATTAATGATTTACTTGGAACTTTAAAAGTAAAAATAATATGGTGAGTAAGCATTGGCACTCATTTGAAATATAGGCACAAACAAAGATGCTTAACAATGTAAACAATCTTAAAGTGAGTTTAAAAGTAAATTTAAAGGCGGGATATAGCCAATCACTTTGAAAAATAAATTAGGTGGTGTAAGATAGCTTAATGGAGCAGTATAACTATCCTTCAACTATTAAGAAAAGGTGTAAAACTATTCTAATAATTTATTATAACCAAGCAAGCTTGGTGTTGGGCATCTCTCAAGCCAACTATAACCATGCGTGTGCATTACAGAACCTATTAAGAGCCACTATGATCGTTGCCATTGATGTAACCTGCAAATTTTTTATGTTCCATCTCAAAATCTTGTCACATTTTGAATGTTGGGTTGGTATCTTAAGGCTTAGGGTTCTGCTTGTCATCACTGTTGAAGGGTTTTTGTGTTAGCTTGGAATCCTTCCTTAAGAAACACTTGGCTCTAAACACTTGGAAGGTTCTAATTTGTCGTTGGCCTCATGGTGCCCGTTTCCGGTCACATTAAAACATCTAATGACATTAACGGTTGTGGGGTAACCGGTCCCTCATGCCTAGGTCTGAGTTTCTCATTATAAGGTTGAATTAAGGGCCTTTTTGGCCTTTACATCCTTTGCATTTTATGACTTAGGAACTTTTGAGCCCCTTTTCTCGTATCATCCTAGAAGGTCCCCTTCATTAGAGCAACTTGTGGGCACATGCTTCAAATTTTTCACTTAAGTTTGGTCGGCCACCTCTCTTTATCGCTCATTGCAGATTGCTTCTGAAGTGTATGTTTTGAATCAGCAATAAGTGATGAGCGATATTGTTTTAGCTTCGCTCATCGTAGATAGCTTTCAGAGCTCTTAATATGAAATAGCGATGGACGATACTCTTGCCTCTCCTTATAGTGATTGATTTTTCGCTCATCGCTAATGGCTTTTGAGCCTTGTGTTTTGTATTAGCAATCAGCGATGGCCTTCGGTCTTTCGTTCTTCTCTTCATCGCTCATTGCAGATGATTATGTAATGGTAAGTTTTCAAATGGCGATGAGCGATATGATGTATCTCCCATGCTTTGCGCATCGTGGATTAGCTTTGAACATCAAGTTCTATATTAGCGATATGCGATGCAAATGTTCAATGTCATCGCTAGAATCTCTCATCGCTAATTGCTTGTAAAATGTATGAGGAGAATTAGCGATAAGCGATGGCCTTGATGCTTTTCTTTTATCGCTCATCGTGGATTCATTCCAAAGCTTGAATTTCAAAATAGCGATGAGCGATGGAGTTATCTGTTAAAAGTTTCTTTCGCTAATTTGAATAGATCTTATGTGCGATGTGTTTTGTATCATTGATTCTCATGCAGGTGCACATGTCTTAATCTAGGCTCTTCACCTTATCTCCTGTCGCTTATGTGATCCAGAGTTTGAAGTATGAATCAACGACGCGCGATGGGAAGGTGAACGTGATCGAGTAGGGGCCACAGATCCAAGGGCTAAGATTTCATCGCTTGGATGCTTACATCGCTGATAGAACTAGTAAGGGATGAAATCTGTTAGCGATAAGCGATGACTATTGAAGGAAAATGTGGCAGTATCTCAAGGACATCATAGAAAGCAAAGAAGAGAGTAGTGGGCAAGTGAAAAACAGTTGATGTGGTTTTAAAGCAAGATGATCCAACGGGCTGAAGTTCATTGCGACAATACTCTCATCACTGATTGAACCTTGGAATTTGGGGCAGGTCCGCGATGAGCGATGAAGTGTATAAGGGAATGTTCTCTTCAAACATTGGTTTTGTGTACTTCGCCGATATTAATGAAGGATCAAGGATTGAGAACTGGCGATGCATGCTAATTGTTAGATCGCGTATGATTAATGAAGATTAAGGAAAAACGTAGCAGCATTTGAGGTGGCATCATTGTTTTCTATGAACAAGCTGCTAAAGGCTGAAAAACGATGCTCATGATCGCCATGGATGAAGTTTTAAAGCCTCAAGGATCGACGGTCCAAATTCAAAGTTGAGTTGCTAAGTTATCAACTCGCTTGCGCGAGGAGTTCTTGAATCATTAATTGTTGCATGCTCCAAATCATCTATTTAATGCAGATTGCTTTGTGTTCGTTTTCACCATTTTTTAGTCTGCAGAGAATGTGAGGTGTGGGTTAGTGAAGAAGTGTGTGAGTGTTAATTTTCCCTGAGCTAAGAAGTGAATGTTCTTGTCTCGAGTGAGTTAGTCTTCAATTGGGCTCTCTGTCATTCATGCTCTAGTTTGCCTAGGAATTTCTTTTTTTGGGACTGGTTATGATTGTTGGGGTTTGTGGTTGTACTTCCCTGCAAATTTGATTATGAGGCTTTTTAGTTGTCAGTTTCTGCTCAATTTAGTCTTTCTAGTTTTCACCCTTTGTTTTGCGAGATGGGAAAGTCTGGTATGCCAATTCAGCTAGCTAGGAGGTCTAGCCGGCTTAATGCATTTGAATGTTATGAGGATATGTTTGTAGTTGAGCAAGAAGTCCTGGCGACTTCTGAGGGTTTAAAGGGTAAGGGTAAGGGTAAGGGTAAGTGGTCAAAAGAAGAAAACAATTGTCCAGAGTACTTACAACTTGGGCAACATGACCATTTTAG
Source organism: Sequoia sempervirens (assembly GCA_007258455.2). Taxonomy (NCBI): domain Eukaryota; kingdom Viridiplantae; phylum Streptophyta; class Pinopsida; order Cupressales; family Cupressaceae; genus Sequoia; species Sequoia sempervirens. The sequence continues at coordinate 281,084,661 of VDFB02000013.1, forward strand.
AAGAATTGGTCATATTTAAGGGCAAGGAGCTGGCTAAGCGTACGAAGAAGGCCAAGAAAAGATACCAGAGTCATAAGGCTTGCCTGGGAAAACATAATTCTCCCATTGTGCTCTCTGATAGTCCTTCGGATGCTAGAGGAGACACTGACTCGGGATATGGCCAATATCTTCACTCTTTGGTGCCATATGAAAGCTTTGATGAGGACGTGGTGATGGTTCCTCCAATTTCATCAAAAACAAGGAGTGGTTGAGCATACTCTGATGCGGAAGACTCGGAATAGAGTCTTCTCCTTGTTTTGTTTTTGATGATACCATGGTCTTTGCATAGGAGGCGCTCTTTTCAACATGTCCGTGGTTTTGGTCTTTTACTCTTCCATGCTGATGTGGAAGTCCTCCGGCTAGTATGATACATAATTTTTTATTCAACGTGGACGTGGCGACAACAACTAATGGTACCTTGTGCATGGGTTTTGTCTTTTTCCTTCCCTTGCTTTCAAATGATTACATAAAACTACCTCGGGAATCTCTTGAAATCGGTTAAAATTAGGTTTTGAAATGAAATGAAATGTACTTGTAACTCAGTCGGATGCTTGTTGCTCCCCTGTTTATAAAGGTGATTTCATGGTTGAAAAGAGGAGAGTTCAAAAAATTGTGTCTAAGAAAGGTCTAGGTAAAGGCTATGCTCAAAGAGCAGTAGAATGTAAATAGATAAGTTGATGAATATATCAGAAGCAAGTCTATGGAATGAGTCATAATGTATGTCGATCTTAAAATGGTTTTACAAAGTAATATCATAAATGAAAGAAAATATTAGTTCTAAGATATGTGCCCTCTTGTGTATTTTCCTCACAAATTATGAATGAAATTGATAATTATAATTTCATTTGTCTTCTATCATTTGCACTGAATTAATGGGTTTTTTTATGCTTCAATTCAATGAGTTGATTTAATGCTAAAATAAGATCATTGGTTTGTGGGAAAAAGATATGGGATTTGGTAAGGAAGTAGTGTTTTAAAATGCAATGAGTTGGATGCCACAAAGTAGCGTGCCAATAGTCCCTTGATTACTGATTTTAAAGTGTAGTTGTATTATTGATTGATTGCAAAGTATGACTCCACTGTTCCCTTAGACTAGGCATTGGTCTTTCCGTTAGCTTATCTTATGATTGACTGAGCTAATGTTGAACCTGGCCAGATATTTGGAATGGGAATGAATTCATAAAATATTTAAAATCACACCATACAAACCTTTAGTAGCACCGTATTCCTTGCAATAAATAGCAATTCCGTAAGAGGTCTACGAAGCCTTTAATCATATTTACTTATTTGCACTTCCTGAGGAATACATTTGTGTATAGAAATGCTCTTTATCATGTAGGGATATTATGAGCATAAATAGGATTACCCTCCTGGGTTTCATAGAGCCCGAAGAGAAGAAGTGGGGTTTTAATGCTTCACTTAGGTGTTGGCCAATCCTCGCCCTTACTAACAATTGAGTTCTTGTAGATTCATAGGTAAGGGATGAGATTAAGTTTGGTTAAGAAAAAATAACCAACAGCCATGAAAGTCAAATCATATGAAGACAAGGTAGTATGAAGCTTTAAAAAATAATGAAACCTATCATTGCAATCATAAAATACAAAAGAACATATTTTTTTTGGATCTGTAAATATTGTTTTTTCACTGGTTCAACAAAATATTTACATCCTCTACTGAAGGGGTCAGTTTCAGAAACACCACCCAAACACGATACAGGACTGACCACCCTAGCTACTGCCGCCACCACCAAAACTATAGCCCAACCCCCAACCCAAAAAACTAACTGGGGCCATAGCCCGACGAACTACTACCCAAAAGATACATCTAAATGCTACATACTAGATTACCAACTAGACATTCGAAAAAAGAATCATGAAAGCATCAAACCACCTTATTCCACCAACACCCCCTCGTCCACCCTAGCCTCCACCACATACTTTGCCTTTGATATGGGTCACCGAGACCCCTTCGACACCTTCGTTTTCCAATTTATCCGCAAACTCGTTTGCCTTCCTATACACATGGCTCATTGTGAATTCCTCTAGCCCTTTCGAAATGTCACTCACCACCTCAAGAAGAGATTTCAATTTCCAATTCAACATTCGACTAGACTTGAATGCCTGCACTACTACCATCGAGTCTCCTATTTCAATCTTGCGCAAGTTCAACCGACTGCAAAGTTTGATCCCACTGATAAGAGCCCTTAGTTCTGCCACCATATTAGTCCCTACCTTTAGTGGAGAAGAGTTTTCCACAACCACCCGACCCTTGTCATCTTTGATGCAACAACCTAAGCCGAAGATGCCCGAATTGCCCTAGGAAGCCCCATCGAAATTCAATTTCTGTCAACCCGGTCTTGGAGGTAACCACTTCGCCTTACACTGAGAATCCAAATTCCCCTCCATTTTTTGAGCCTCGAGTTTTGGGATCTTCAGGCCGAGCCAACTAAGCCTCATTTTGGTATCCCAATCCAAAAACCACTAGTCTTTTAGGTTCTTTAGTGTAGACCTCCCATTCACCATCTCCATAATTGTCACTTCTAGCCTGTTTATGAAAGTAGGAAACTCCCGAGCACATTCTGAGAAGAGCCTTCTATTGCGCTCTTTCCACAATTCCCATATGAACATGGAGGGGCTAACAACCTGTAACTCATGGAAGAGCGAGTCCCTCCTTAGCATTGGCCAAGCTGAGAACAAGGATCTTATATCATTGGGTAACACACCACTCTAGCCCAACCTAGCACACAACCACTTCCAACAAGCTTGCACAAACGGGCAAGCCACAAGGAGATGATTGCATCCTCCTCTGCCTTCCTACACATTACACAACACGATGGTCCTGAATACCCCAATCTCTTGAATTTGTCTGCTATCAGGATTCTCCCTTTAATCGCTGCCCATGTAAAGGTACTGGCTTTTGACAAGCATGCACATTTCCAACAAAGATGTAATGGTAGTGTGGAAGGCTCTCCTCCTTCGTCACCTGTGATTTATACCCGTCTTTTACCACATACTGACGAGAAGATGATCCAGCCCATTCCAAAAGATCCTCCCCGTCATGAATCGAGGTTTCTCTTTTTTCCTAGTAGTCACGCACATAAGAGCCCCATACTTGAGTTGAGATAATCTTCGCTTATACTTGTTGGGGAGGCAAGGGTGCAATAAAACACAAAGTCACTGTTGTGACAAGATGGACAAAGCATAAAACACACAAAATACGCACAGAGGCAGTGAATCGTCAGCAAGTCAATACAGACAGAAATTAACTTTGCATATATTCTATATTTGCTTCATAATACAAAAACTCAGAGGACATGCTCTGTTTACACTGCAAAAATAAACATAAACTAACTTGGATAGATGTCCAATAAAAATGGTGCTACACTCCCACCAAAATATGCAAGCTGCTACAATCCTGTAGCTGCGGCTGACAATGTGCTACGTTTGCTAAAACATTCCTTGTGCTGCTGCTGTTACTGATTCTGTGCTGAACATTCTCCACTTCGTTTGCTGCTGCAGGGTCTTCACTTCAATACAAAAAACTTCGACTTCTTGCTTACTTTCAACGGTTGCTAAGACATTCCTTTTGCCTTGTCTTGTTTTAAGCTAATGAGAATGAGCTATGAGTTTCAAATTTCAAATTTACCTAATTCATTAATTGCTGCAGGTATGCTGCGGTTGTTGCAAGCCCAAAAATAAGCACTCCTTTTCAAATTCGAAAATACCTACCAAAATTCAATGCGGATGATATGCGTTGGGGCAAGCTGATGGTCTTCAGTTGACATGGAGCTGACTTGGACAAATCTGCTGACTGCAGAATATTATATTCCAACACTCCCCCTTAATTTGCAAGTCAGTTGTCAATCTATTGATTCCTTCCGGAGTTGATCTCCGAAGCTATCCAAAATGCCAAGCCTATCTCTTAGGCGTTCAAAACTGTCCTTTGGCAATGCTTTGGTGAAGATGTCGGCGAGCTGCTGCTCGGATCTGCAATACTGCAATCAATCTCACCTTGTTCTACCAACTCCCTTATGAAGTGGTAACGAATCTCAATGTGTTTGCTTCGTCCATGGAAGACCAAATTCTTTGTCAACGCTATGGAGGACACATTGTCATAATGAATGACTGTGCTGTCAACTTGCTGTTGCTGTAAATCTGCAAGAATCCTCCTCAACCAAATAGCCTGACATGTTGCTGCATTTCCTGCTATGTACTTTGCTTCTGCTGTGCTGAGAGAGACAATCGACTGTTTCTTTGATGCCCATGAGATTGCACCCGATCCCATGTTGAAGACATAGCCGGATGTGCTCTTCCTATCATCCACATTTCCTGCCCAATCACTGTCTGTGAAACCATCCAACTTGAACTCATTAGATGCTGCATACATGATGCCATATCCTATTGCTCCATTGACATACCTCAAGATCATCTTTCCTACTTGCCAATGTGTATCCTTAGGTTCCTCCATGAACCTAGATATCAAACTTACTGCATACATTAAATCAGGCCTTGTTGATGTCAAGTACATCAAACTTCCAACCATGCTCTTGTAGAGGGATGGGTGCAATTCCTTACTGCTGTCAGACTTGCGCAGTTTCAGACCTGTTCCTGTTGGTGTGGCTGCAGGTTTGTTGTTCTGCATTTTTAATCTTCTTAAAATCTATTTGGCATAGTTAACTTGAGAAATAAAAATGCCATGCACTGTTTGCTAAACTTCTATCCCAATAAAATACTTCAACAAACCTAAATCTGTTATCTCAAATTCATTTTTCATCACCTCTTTAAAATCAACAATTCTGTTGTGATTGTTACCAATAAAAATTAGATCATCTACATACAAAACAACAATTAAAATATCACTTTTAGCTGCTTTGATGTAGAGTGTGGGCTCATTGTTGCTTTTGCTAAAGCCATTGCTCAACAAATAAGCGTCTATTCTACTGTACCATGCCTGAGGTGCTTGTTTCAGCCCATAAAGAGCTTTCCGAAGCCTATAGACTTTGTCCTCTTGCCCTGGGACTTCATAGCCAGGTGGCTGCTCCACGTACACTTCCTCCTTCAGCACTCTGTTCAAGAAAGTTGACTTTACATACATCTGTAGCACTTTCCACTGATGATGTGCTGCAACTGCTATCACTGTCTGCACTGTTTCCAGCCTTGCAGTTGGTGCATGTCTCATCATAATCAATACCGGGCTGCTGTTTGTACCCTGTGACCACAAGCCTTGCTTTGTGACTTTCAATTTTCCCTTCAGTTGTACACTTGGTCTTATAGACCCACTTCACTGCAATCACTTGCTTACCCTTGGGTAAATCGGTCAACTCCCATGTTTGATTTCTCTCTATAGCCTCCAAATCTTCATCCATGGCCTTACACCATTTCTCTTCTTTTACCGCTTCCTCAAAGTATGTTGGATCACTATAGGAGAATAGAGCAAAATCTAAATTTTCATCAAAATCAGCAATGCTTTGTGTTGTCATAGATCTCCCTCACACTCTTTGTTTTTCTTGGCATCAATGATGCGAGTGTGGGATCCGAATTTGCTTATGAGTTGCTGCTACTCTGACCTCTGGAGCTACTATATTGCTGACTGTTAGAGCTACTGCTTTGTTGAATTCTGGAGTTGCTTGTATGTTGTCTCTGTTTAGTGCTGACAGACTGCTGTCTCTGCTGAACACTTGCAGAATTACTGTTCTGTTGCAGATCACCGGAGCTGTTATTTTCCAATGCTCTATGGTGGTTTCTTGTTGAGCTATTGCTCTTTTGAGCTCCCCCTATGTTGCTATCATCTGCAACTTCGTCATCATCAAGGGGTATTGTAACAGAAATACCCGTGGTGTCATCCACCGTACCATCCCATGCTTCATTTTCAATAAATATAACATCCCTGCTGATTACTACTTTCTTGCTGATTGGATTGTATAACTTGTAGGCTTTTGACTCCTCACTATAGCCTATGAAGATGCATTTTTCTCCTTTATCATCAAATTTATTTTTGTTCTCTTTTGGCACGAGTGCGTATGCCACACACCCAAATATCCTTAAGTGCTCAACACTCCATTTGCTGTTTGTCCATGCCTCTTGTGGAATACTATCACAGACAGCCTTTGTGGGGCACCTATTTAGTATATAGATTGTTGTTGCTACAGTTTCTCCCCAAAATATGTGTGACAATCCTTTTGCCTTCAACATACTTGCCGCCATATCTTGAATGGTCCTATTCTTCCTTTCCACCACTCCATTTTGCTGTTGGGTATACCTTGTTGTAAATTGTTTGTGAATGCCCTCATTCCTACAAAAATTCAGAAATCCATTGGAGATGTACTCTCCCCCTCTATCTGTTCTAAGGGCTTTGATATAGTGACCACTCTCTTTCTCAACTGCTGTCTTAAACCATTTAAACTTCTCAAAGGCTTCCGATTTGTTTTTCAAGAAATAGACCCATATTTTTCTACTATAGTTATCTATGAAAGTCATGAAATATGTATTTCCAGCTAAAGTGGGGGTTTTCATGGGTCCACATAAATCTGAGTGCATGAACTCAAGAGGTGCTTTTGCTCTCCTAGAATACCCAGATTGAAATGGTTGCCGATGTTGTTTTTCTAAAATGCAAGCCTCACATTTGCCATCGGGTTCTACAATGGATGGTAAACCCCTAACCATTCCTTTCCTAGACAATAAACTCAAACTTGAAAAGCTTAAGTGCCCATACCTTAAATGCCATAGTTTGGATCGGTCTTTGATGACTGTCTTGAAAGAAAACTGTTGTTCGACTGCTGATTGCTGCTGACTGCTGTGAGTGCTGACGAACAATGTTGTTGCTGACGGTCTGTTGTTGCTGTCGCAGACACTATGTGCATCATGAGAGGAAACATTCTGTTTCTCGTCATTTGCACTTCAACCATAACTCTTTTGCTACCTTCTCTATCAAATATTTTGCATTCTCCATTCTCCATCAGTATTTTGTAACCGTTTTGGACCATTTGTCCAATGCTCAATAGGTTATGTTTTATGCCGGGTGCACATAATAGACATCTTGGATTTGTTGCTTCTCACCATTCTTCGTTTGGATGCTGACAACACCTCTTCCAATGACGGGAACCTCATAATTTCCCATTTTGACTTCTGTTTTTATACTGCTGTCTATGGAGGCAAAGAAGTTCTTGTTACCACTGATGTGGTTGCTGCATCCGCTGTCCAAGTACCATACTTCATCATTGCTGCGTTCAGCAAGGTTGCAAATAATGAAAACATTTGATTGTTTGTCATTTTCAACTTTGTTCTCATTTGCTACATTAGCATTTTGGCCTCCATGGTCACGCTGCTTCTTTCTACACTCACTAGCATAATGGCCATATTTGTGATAGTAATAACATTGCACATTACTTTTGTCAGACCTTTGATTCGAGCTGCTGTTCTGCTTCTGGTACTGGTTTGCTGACTGTGAGCTGCTTGGCTCCTCTATGCTGTCAGAACCTCCTCTTCCAGAATTGTTTCTACTTCTGCGTCTTTGACCTCTACCTCTGTTGTTTCTTCCTCTTCCCCGACCTCTTGCATTGGTCTGAGCTTTGAATGCTTGCTCTAAGGAAGGAGCAGATCTATTCAACCGCTGCTCATGGGTTTGTAGTGAACCCATCAACTCATCTAGAGTCATCTGAGACAAGTCTTTTGCCTCTTCAATGGCAACGACTACATAGTCAAACTTAGTAGGCAGACTTCTTAGGATTTTCTCAACAATCATTTGCTCTTCCATTGTTTCTCCATTGACTCTCAGTTGATTTACCAAGGTGGAGACTTTGGTGTGGAAATCTGAAATAGACTCATTATCCTTCATTTGTAGAGTTTCAAAATTTCTTCTCAAGAGCTGCAACTTAGCTAACCTCACTTTATCAGTCCCTTTATAACTATTTTGCAATATATCCCAAGCTTGGTTTGCATAGTTTGATGCTGCAATACGTGGGAAAATAGCCTCACTCAAGGTTGCCTCAATCAAGTTGAGGGCTTTTGCATCCTTCATTCGAGTCTCCTTCAACTGATTTTTTTGTGCATTTGAAAGGGCTGCAAATGCATTTGAGTCTGTGATATCATTGAACCCATTTGTCACTAACTCCCATAGGTCATTTGCAACTAATATGATTCTCATATTCTTAGCCCATATATCATAATTCTGCCCATCAAAATTTGGTGGCTGCTGCCAACTTTTGCTGTCACCTCCTGCCATATTTCTCATATTTGAGAAGACTAAACAATGCCTAGATAACCTAGGGCTTTACCAAAGACACTCACAATAAACTTACTAACTTGACTGCCCAGAAAAATAGGGCTCTGATACCACTTGTTCGGGAGGCAGGGGTGCAATAAAACACAAAGTCACTGCTGTGACAGGATGGACAGAGCATAAAACACACAGAATACGCACAGAGGCAGCGAATCGTCAGCAAGTCATTACAGACAGAAATTAACTTTGCATATATTCCATATTTGCTTCATAATACAAAAACTCAGAGGACATGCTCTGTTTACACTGCAAAAATAAACATAAACTAACTTGGATAGATGTCCAATACAAAAGGTGCTACACACACCGAAATATGCAAGCTGCTACAATCCTGTAGTTGCGGCTGATAATGTGCTGCGTCTGCTAAAACATTCCTTGTGCTGCTGCTGTTACTGATTCTGTGCTGAACATTCTCCACTTCGTCTGCTGCTGCAAGGTCTTCACTTCAATACAAAAAACTTTGACTTCTTGCTTAGTTTCAACGGTTGTTAAGACATTCCTTTTGCCTCGTCCTGTTTTAAGCTAATGAGAATGAGCTCTTAGTTTCAAATTTCAAATTTACCTAATTCATTAAATATTGCAGGCATGCTGCAGCTGTTGCAAGCCCAAAAATAAGCACTCCTTTTCAAATTCGAAAATACCTACCAAAATTCAGTGCTGATGATATACGTTGGGGCAAGCTGATGGTCTTCAGACATAGAGCTGACTTGGACAAATCTGCTGACAGCAGAATATTATATTCCAACAATACCAACCCTAAGCAATTGCCAAGACTCGGAAACCCACACCACGAGTCTTCGCAGAAGTGAGCAGTTCTCCCATTCCGCACATCCTAGGAGAGATGATCTTGGATAATCGATCGACTGGCCTTCATGAAATTCCACACCCTGGAGCCACTTGGCAGATTATCAGTAGTCAAAATACTGTTGGCATTGTCATCCGCCAAGTATTTACTATGAAGAATCCTCGCCCATTTTTCCTTGTTTCGAGTGTACATACTCCACACAAGCTTCGCCCCCATTGCCTTATTCTGCTTCAATAGGTCCCTGAGGCCCACTCCCCCAGAATTTTTTGATTCACAGATCGTCTCCCAAGATATCAAAGGAAATTTCCTTTGATTCGATGTGCATTGCGAAAATATCTTCTCATACTCTGGTTCAACTGCAATGCTTTGCTTCCCGGGAGCTCTAGCCACGACATAAGATATATTGGAAGAGCTGATATCATTGCTTTGAGCATGACAATTCCACCCGCCCAGGATAATTACTTACCACCCCATGCAGAGAGACGATTGTTCACTCTGTCCACCAATGGATCCCACAACTTGTTCGTCCTTACCCCTTTCTCCAATGGGAGCCCCAAGTATGTCATCGGCATCTGGACGATTCTGAAATTTACAACCTCCACCACCTGGGAAGTCAACCTATGGTCTGTCTTTAAAAAGAAAATTTCAGATTTCATCTCACTCACCTTTTGACCAGAGGCCATAGCGTAGCGGTTCAAGATACTTTTCAACGCCAAGGCTTCATGCCTGCTCGGGGTACCAAAACACATCGGTTCATCTGCGAACCGTTGATGTGTCACAGCCGGCAAACTACTGGTCACTTGAACGCCTCTGATCACATTCCTCGCAGCCACTAGATTTAAGGCCCGTCCCAAAGCCTCTACCATCAAGATATAGAGAAAGGGTGATAGCGGGTCCCCCTTACAGAATCCCCTTGAGGCTGAAGGCTCACCATTCACTAGAATCGAGAAACGGGGGGTAGAAATGCAAGTGAAGACTTAAGATATTCATAGCTTCTCAAAGCCGAAAGCTTCCAAAACCTTGCATAGAAACATCCAGTCTACCTGATCCTATGCTTTTTTGATGTCCAGCTTCACTAGCATACCAGAGCGCCTACTGGTTTGGAGGGAATGTATCACCTCCTGAGCAATAACAACCCCATTGAAAATCGACTGACCTGGGACAAAGCCCAATTGTTCATCTGAGATTAGGTCTGGTATTATAGTCTTTAGTCTGTTAGCCATCACCTTAGCCATGGCTTTTTATAATGTATTGCACAGGGCAATCGTCCTAAACTCATCCAACGATGACAGCTTATCTTTTTGTGGCATCAATGGAAAGAAAGTGTTATTGATTTCAAGTAGCAATCGCCCAGAAGCCCTAGATTCCTCAAACGCATCCACCACCTCCTGACCAATGACACTCCAAAAATTCTTGAAGAAGCACGCAGGAAATCCATTCGGCTCGGGAGCCTTGTCTGGATGGAGTTGAAAGGTAGCACGCTTCACTTCATCCGTCAAAAATGGTTTTAGCAACAAATTATTCTGAGCCTATGTGACCAGAAGTGGGATACCTTACACCATATCTTGCTGCGTTTGCAAGTTGGAACCTTCCCAATTGTTAAGAATATCATGGAAGAAATTGATTGCCTCCTTTGTCACATCATCTAGCCCTTACACCACCACCCCATTTGCACCTTTCAGGCTCATAATTCTATTGATTTCCCCTCTGACACGTGTGAAGTTATGGAAATATTCAGAGTTCCGATCCCCCTTCCCTCACCCAGGTATCTCGAGGCTTCTGGTGCCAAAAGATCTCTTCCCTGGCAAGGATTTCTTCCCAGTTCTTGAGCAGTTGCTTTTCTTTAACAAAGAGCTCCTTGCTCATGCCTTCCGACATTACTCTATCATTGACCTCCCCCAATTCAGATTCCACTCGCCGCTTCTCCTCAAAAATGTTTCCAAAACATTCCCTATTCCAAGTCCTGATCTTTTGTTTCAGCCTCTTCAGTTTGGCTGTTATCTTGAACAATTTATTCCTTTCCACTTTTTCTCCGTTCTACCAATCCACCACCTTTTGCACGAAAGTTGGTTCCCTAAACCACATCTTCTCAAATCGAAATGGACACCTGTTAGCCTTCCTCTCCCCAACTACTTCCAACATTATCGGATAATGATCTGATCCCGAGAAAGGTAGAATGCTCCCTTTCAGAGTGAATGGGAAAGCCGTGACATCTCCTCTGAATAAGAATTAGTCCAATTTCTCCGTTATGCTGCTGAAGTCGAGTCTCCGATTGGTCCAGGATTAACAACCATTCGCAAACTGAATTTCCATTAGGACATTTACGATTTATAAGATCTTCAAAATCAGACTGGGATTGAAGCTTTCTTGCTACCCTACCACGCTTGTCTTTAGCACGCAGAATATTAAAGTCAACCCCAGGATGGAGAACGGTTCCCTGTAAACTTTCATGAAGTCTCCAATCTCTCTCCACGTTCTCCTCTTTTGTAAGTAGCTTGAAGGTCCATAGACATTTATCAAAACAAAGGCTAAATTCGCATTCAGACTCCTTATCTTGCTTGCCACCCACCACTTTCCAGCCGCCACCTCTTCCAGAAGCACCAGCTGGGGACACCACATAGTGATGAGTCCACCCGAGGCTCCAGATGCATCCACCATAAAAAATTTCCACGATTTCAGTTTTGCTAGAGGACAAAGGGGTGAGAAAGACTAGGAGGTAATTTAAATGTAAAAAATTTCAAACATGTGGATTTTTGGGAGTTACTAAAATGCATCAAGGAGCATTTAATGTTTTTTTCTAATTGCTGGAGCAGCCTTTCCAAAGGAAGTAAAAATAAGATTTTTAGAAGGTAGTGCAAGAGTGGTATTGAAAATTTTAGGTGTTGTCATTGAAAGAAGTTTTGAATATGCCTTTTTTGGCATTTAATATTTTTCTAACATGTATTTTTGGAGGATATACCAAGCTGGGCATAGCATTTTGGGAGAGGGGAGGAGATGGATATGTTGCTGCATGTTGAAGATTGTGCTGGTGAATGTTGGTTTTGATGATTCTTCTCCAGATGGGAAGAGTTGAGGAGCTGTGCTTAGCTCTTTGAGAAGGGGTCAAGACTCCATCTTCATTACAGGTTTTGAGGTGAAATACAACAGCAAAATGAGTGGAAGATTTCTGGTTATTACAACAGTGGTTTTGTAGTAGAAGATTGTATATTGAATGTGATGCTCGATAAAGGTTGCATGATTTTTATTTTCCAGATTTGGGGATAGGAGGAGGAGGCTTGGATTTTATTGGAGAGGGAAAGAGGACATTGTTGTGTCAGGTTTGAGGGTGTTTTTGATAGCAACAAAAGGGTTTGGAAGTTTGCAGGTCATGGCAATAGGATTCTCCATTGGAAATTTCAGATTGGAGGAGCTAGAGGTTGCAAGATTGGATTGATTGGAGGAGACCATTTGGTGTTTACTCTTTGCTGTCATAAATCAGTTATATATAGCTATTTGTAATGTCTTCCAACATCTCATATGGCTGAAAACAATGTGTTTCTATTTTGCTTATGGTTTTCATGTAATTGAGAAGAGTTTTGAATGATAAATCAGCTATACTTCTTCCAGATTTTGGTTGTTGATTAAATCAATTTCTGTGTTGTCTTTTGTGAGTCTGTGATTGCTAACAGACACCTGTGAGTCTCCTTCATCAAGAACTAATCATTAGAAAATAATAGCATGATATGAAAAGTATCATAGTTGCATTGTAGATAAACATATAATAAGATAATAAGATGTGATCATGAAAGCATATGCAAATGGGGGAGTATTATGTCCACAAAGAAGGGGATATAGAAATAAGTAATCATGGAATGTTGTAAGAATAGACATGTATCATGTAAGATATAAACATGTAAACAATAGAAATGATCCATAAAAATATAAATATGGAGGTACATGGGTAGTGAGAGTGGGATCACCTATGGTCAAGTGACATAAGTCAAGAAGAGAGGTGGTAAGAATAAAGGGATATATATGTATGTAAACCATTTGAATATGTCCTTCTAATGGTGATATTGACCTCTATCACAAAATCTCATTGAAAAAGGAAACCCAATTAAACTTAAACCATTTGAAAGCTGCAATATAGCGAAATGATAAAACCATCAAGAGTAATAGTAGGGAAATGCATAATATTGCTTGTAACTTTCAAAGGATTTCCATCACTAGTAGTTAAATCAGTTGCTCTTGTATCATTCCTAGAAGTGATAGTTAAGGCCTCCCAGCAATTGAGCTTAAAATTTCCTCTTAAACTCTTATTTTAAAATTGAGTTCTTAGGGTTGGCATAGAGAACTAAATCGCCATTTTTGAATTTTTTAAATAATAATCAATTTTTATTATTTTTTTCAATAGTCTAATATTTTTAGAGATGATCTAGGATGATGTAATGCATGCACTTGACACTCTTGAAGAGTGTCAAGATCCTGCAAGCTTGCTCTCTATATGTAGAATCATAATAATACCATGAAGGATACTCCTAAGAAGAGTGTCAAGTGCATACAAGCTTGCTCTCTATATGTAGAATCATAATAATACCATGAAGGATACTCCTAAGAATATATTCTCTAACTTGAGAGGAATAATAGCATTGGTCCCATAAACCTATGAGGATGGAGTGTACCAAGTGGATGTGTGAATACTAGTTAAAGATTATACCATAAAGCAGGTAAAAGTTGGTACCATGTTTATCTAGTATTTTCTCAAGATTTTTTCAATTATTTTACTCGTAGCTTTTGGTTGATAATTACTTTGTGGATGATAAAGAGGAGAAATATTATTAAATGTAAAACTTATTCAAGTTTATTTTGACTTATTTATTTTTACCTGTTTTATTAAAAGCCCATAGCAATAACTTTTGAACCAATAATTTAGCGCTCAAAAGTCTATGTATGCCCCCACGGGCTTGCCAAAGTGTAATGTATCTCCTATTATCATCAAGGTATCCAAGCAAAAAACTATTATAACCATCAAGGTACTGATATTTTGCAAGAGATTTATGAATATAATAGGGGTAAGTGTGAGATATGATGGGTCAAACAATATTTTTAAGTGTCAATAAAAATCTTAAAAAACAGGTTTAAATTTCACATGAAAAATAAGCGAATTATCTATACAATCTGAAAAAAAAAGTAATAAAATTTGTCAGAAATTGAATGTAATTTATTCATTATTATTTTGAAATTCTTAAATTAATTTGGAAAAATTACATATTTTAATACTATAACCAATAAATCTTAAAATATGGATAATCTAGAGAATTAAAAAAACATTTAAAATTTCTAAATATTTTTAATATATTTAATAGTAATTTATAAAAAACTAATGACCATTACAAATTATAATGAGACATGTAGGGCACTATAAACTTGGTAGAGCACATCTCAAGTATGCGAATTTTAACTCTACGTAGAGAGAGATTTGTAGAATTGAGATACATTTCAACTTTTTATTTATAAAGAGGTGAAAGAAATTTAGAGAAAATATTGTATTTATGGAGACACTTATAGCTATTTTTCTAAGATAAAGATAATTAGAATCTCAACTCTTTGTAGTTCATTTTTTTTTGTTAATGGAATATTATAGTCAATTTTAACTTAGAATCTAATGACAATTTCAACTATAATGCTTAAGTGTTGTTTTTTCTTGTGTCCCGTTGGTAAGATTTGTTCTATCGTTTGTTTTTATAACTGATCTGAATAGGTATGGACCCTTCCCGTCTATATTATTGTTTCAAAAGTGTTTATTTAAAAAGCTTTATTTTCTTTAATTGCAGCATGAAAATGATTTTGGAGAAGTACTTGGAAAGTGATAAACAACCTAAACTCAAGGTATGTTTTTGACTCATAAAATTCCTATATGAAAGTACACATCATGGTAATGATTATGTAATATTTTTTTATTTTAATTTAATAAGATAATTTTATCCATTCTTAAATTAATAATGTATATTACTTAAATTTTTTATTTTAAACAATGTTATAAAATATAAACAAATTAAAATATTGAAGAATGTTACACATAGTTCAATATATTTTTGTATCAGATAAAATATTTGAGTAGTATATATATATATATATATATTTTTCCTTCTCTTTTTAATTTCATTTTCCTTGTTAGTCTTGTTTGAATTTTTACTTTTGGTATTATTATATTAATTTCTTTGTTCTTTAGTCTTTTCTCTTACTTCCTCCACCTCGTCTTTCATTAAGACTTGTTTTGCAATGTCATGTCATTTCTTCCTCTTCTTGATGATGGATCCTGGGTGTGATCCAAATGTATGTCGACAAAAGAACATACACAGTTAAATCCAAAAGATAAATATTGTAACTTCATGGATTGTGGAAAACTCATACCAACTAGTATAGTTTAATTAAGAATGAAAATTAAATATTTTTAGATGTGAGAGTTGACAAGGAACATTAAATAAATATGTTCTTAAATGTGTATTGAAGTTATTTAATAAATATAGTTATTTAGATTTTGATCTGATGTTGAATATATTGTAATCGATGATATTTTGTGATGTGTGGTGGTGTTAGTCTTTAAAATTTTGTTAGATGGTTGATATCATTTTTTTAAACTCACTCTTTGTTGATCTAGATTATTTTCACATTTGGGGTTTGACCTCGTATATATAGATTCAACTCAGATTGGTAGAATAGATTTGGCTATTTATTTGCATCAAATTTGTTCTTGCCTTGATATCTTGGCTTGTGTCTAAACTAGGTAGTGTTGATGTCCATCTTGAGGAGTTTTCTATGTGAGGATCTTCTCCATATTCAAACCCATGGATGGGTGAAAGTCTAGAGTTGTATCCTACAATAAAATAGTTTTGGATAACAATTGAAATATTCTCCCAATTTATAAAAAAGTTATATCCAACTAATTAAAAAAAAAGAGTAGAAAGATAAACTACACTAAGAGTTCCCTATTTTATTAGTATATATCATTTTTAAATTCAAAACATGTCACTTTCAAATGTTTTAATTTGAAAATTTTATTTGTGTTGGTGATTTATTTTATAATAGTGGGACATGGTTCTAAACTGTTATGCAGATCCTGAATTTTATAAAATGAGCGAAGAAACAAGATAATTATGCAATATGCCTAGTCACTATAATTTTTGATGTCATGCTAATGAATGCCTTCTAATGATGATGTAATGTGTAACGTAGTGAGCTCTCTTGTTTTTTAAAATAAATCAGGGTTTATTAGTTTTACAACACCCTATTTATACTTTTAAACATTATAGGCTCAAGTTAGCAAAAAAAAATAGTTTGAAGGGTTTTTCTTGGGGCTATAGTTAAATATAAATTTGTATATGAGGTTTGTTTTCATATTGTAAATTAAAACTAAGATAATGAATGGGTAAATCCAGATCAAGATTGATCCTTGGAGATATTGATCCTTAGGTTAATGGTGAACTTTTATGAAAAAGTGTGTACTACTTGTATACACGTTATTGCATTTAAAATAAACAAGTCAAATTGACTCCTAAATATAATAGAAAAGTGGAGATATATAATTTTCATTATTATATTTTACCCCCACTTTGAATTATATGTGAACTATTATGAAGATGCATATAAAAGAAAACAAACATTTACTATAGAACTAAATATTCAAACTAAAAAGGAAATAGATAAGGGTGGCAATTCCACACATACTCCTCATAATGAGTGCTCTATCTACATTTATATGCAAGAACAAAGAAGTTTCAATAGAGGCATTTGACTATTTGTGAATAAGAAGTAAAAGTGAAAAGAAATTTATTGGGCGCAATGAAAGCCATATAAAAAAAGCACGATTTATTGGGCATTCTAGGAGACATATTTGTTAGGTGATGAGCAAGCCATAAGAGAGAATTAGTATTTGTCGGGCATGGAGAAAGCCATCATAAAATTTCTGGTATCCTCTTATGCATGGTAAGAGCCGTTTTCACTAGGCACAGTAAGAGGCATCATTGTCATGGCCCTGCCATGATAAATTGCACACTAAAATATAAAAGAAACCAAGCGTTAAAATGAAATGAATAATCATGTAAATATTAAAAATATAAATATAAATAATAATAATTTAAATATTATTGTAATTATGGCCATTATAATATAAATATTACAATATAGAAAATTAATATTAAAATAAATATATTAAGAAATAACATATATATATATATAATATGTATATTATTAGAAATGAAGTGTAACAATTAAAGAGAAAAGAGTATTATTTATAATGAAATAACTAAGGTCATGAAAAGGAAACGATTTAAAAAAAAGGCAGTAATAATTAAGGATTAGTGAATGCAAAAAGGCATTGGAGGATTAGCAAAGGGATGCCCCTCTTCATAAGGTTATCTCCCTCTATATGGTCGCCCCTCTTGGGGATTTTACATGGTATAAAAGGAATAAAGAGGAGATAGAACAGAACCATCAAGAAATGAAATGAATGTCTGATATAGAAAGATCAAAAAATGTAATTAAAATTGCATTTACAACAACAGTAGTATGCAATATGCATTTTATGTGTTATATATATATATATATATACACATGGATAAGTATATATATATATATATAGATAATATGTATATGCAAGGGTGATTATTGTAAGTTTAGAAACTAATTAGTAATAATTATAGATATATATTTATATGAATATATGTATTATATTTGATTATGTAATAAGTGATGCTTGCAACAATTATTGAGTCTTATAAGTAATTATAATTCTTTAATATAAATTTGGATAATAGATTCTGATTCATTTTTTTTACATTAAGCAATCATATGGAGAAGAGGAAATGCAAGTAAGGGGAGTAGATACGAGATCATCATCTAAGTAGACCACCACATGTTGGATGTCCAATGTGCTTTCCACTTGTGGCCAAGAGGATGAGTGTCTACTCTTAGGCTTAGATAGGGGGATTTACGGGCACCCTATTGCGATTTCCTTTCCAACCTCTACAATTGTTGATTGTGGAGAAATCGTAAGTCATAGAAGGATTGAAATGAAATGAAATATTTTAATAACGTCCACGAGGCCACATCAGCCTATGGGACCCAGGAACAACACAAGACCACCACCAAAAAGAGAAGACCCTAAACAGCCTGAGATCTTCGCTCGAGGTCAGCTCTACGACAGTGAATTTTGATGATGTAATTTGCTGACATATCTACAAGCTGATATCTACAGCGAAACAGCTAGAATAATTATTTGCATTGATAGTTATCTACACTCTGTGATTATAAAAGTAACATAGTTTATAGACATTGGTATGCTATTTAATGTATGTGTTTGAACATATTGACCCTACGTATTATATATAATATGAGTTTTAATTCATATTGCATTAACAATCTAATTATTAATGCCACAATAATTCCTTCATGGGAAGAAGAGTTGGAAGTACATGAAGGGGGGGAGAGATTTCTTGCTAGGTAGACAAGGGGGTTAACTATCCACCCTTGGGCTTAGAAGTAGGAAAGACCTCTAGCACCCAATTGAGGTTCCTTCTCTAATTTTCCCCAATGATGGATTATTGAGGGGATAATAGTTTAGGATAAGCACTATGAGTTACTCATCTAGATCAGTATATATATATCAAATAATTCAGTAGATGTAACATTACAAATGACCAGTTAATTATATTATATTATGAATCATTGGCTAACGTTATTGTAGGGTTAAACTAGAAGTTGTTATTTAATAAAATATCTCTTGCTTGGAAATTGTGATTTTAGGGCAGAATTCAAGTATACCAAAATGGGGATGTATATGAAAAATTTGGATAAAATAAAAATGATAAAACAATAACATGCATTACCTAATCCAAATCTTCAATACCTCAAATAGACGCAATGATGGATGAATTATTCGATTGATTTGATATGTTGGTTGCTCAATTCAACAACATAACATTGAGATGGAGATGATAGATGAATGATGATAGATAGAAATGGATGAATGATTCAAGAATGATTTTGGCAACATAAGGATACTTGAAGAATCAACCCCCAAATGGCTTATGAGAGGGTTGATTTATAGGCAAGGTCTTATTTGGATTGATGGTTGAGATTGGATGTCAATAAGATGTCTTAATCAATGGCCAAGATTGAAAGTTGTAGTATGAAATAGGGTTAGGGAAAAATTAGGGCAATGATAAGGATTAATGGCCAAGATTGAATTATAAGATAATTCAATCAAGGGTGGAAAATGAATGAGACAAGAGAAGATAAGAATGGCACGAATAATGAGGTTGGCAAAGAAAAAGAGGTTGTTGGAGAAAATTAAATAATTATAAAATTATTTAATTTGGGAGGGAAGGTGAATAATTAAATAATAAAAGCATTATTTAATTATAAAAGACATGTGACATGTTGACTTTTAAATTAAATAATAATTTAATTCAAAAGTGGATGGTAATGACAAATTAGTAAATAATTAAATAAATAAAATTTATTTAATTATAGAAGAAGAGGATAATGAATAATTAAATAATTAAAATAATTATTTAATTATAGTAGAAAAATGACAATAATTAAATAAATAAGCATTTATTTAATTATAGAAAGGAAGGGGCTAATTAGTGACGTAATTAAATAAACAAAATTTATTTAATTAATCAAGGGAAGAATAAAGGAAAAAATGAATTAATTAAATAATTAAGAATTATTTAATTAATAGAGGAATATGACCTTAAAAGATAATTAAATAATTAAAATTATGCAAGTAGGAGGAGGAATTGATATGAAAAGGTGGGTTCATAGGCGAAGGACAAATTTATGTGTCTACAGGGGACATTACAATTGGTTTAAGAGCCATGTTCTTGTCATCCTAAGGGTTAGGAACAATATACACAATGAAGAAAAAGGGCTCAAAGAGCCTTGGAAAGGGAAAAGGGATCTAAAGTAGATCACGAAACATCCAAGGGTCTTTCTTCTAAGTCCTTTTCTTGATCAAAGTAACTCTGCATTCATGATTAAAGATCAAGGAAATTAATATTAGGCATCCAAAGTTGCTACATAGGTTTTTGTTAAGGTACATTGTGGGCCCATAACCCACAAAACCTAGGATCATTCTCACCTCAAAATTTGGTTTAAATGTTTATGTGAAATGAAGTGTACTTTATTTGTAGGAAATTGTCTGTTGATTGTTTCGAGAGAAAGAATACAACATGTAAGGACACCTAGATCTTTTTCCTCAAATATGAAATTGGCTTTGCATAGAGGATCTTGGTGGTAATGAAATGAGAGAAAACTTGTCTTAAATAACAAGTCTTGGCAAATTCCAACTCTTGGCTTTGTGGTTGAGGGTTATTGGGAAATAACACATAAGTTAGAAAAACATTAGACAATGTATTATCCTCAAAACTTTGAGGTTGGTATTAACCCTATTGGTAGTAAGTTAAGGTAAGTGTACTTAGAACTACTCTCCAAGGACATAGGGTCAAACATGACCAAAACAATCATCACTTGGTTTAGAATTCCTATCAAAATATCACAACTAAAGCTAATATCATCACAAAAAGGAGCAATACTTAGTTACAAATCTTAGTTTGTGATTGCTTGGGGACAAGCAATCTTGGGAAGGGTGGTCTATCATACCACCGCCATGATCAATTACAACACTAAAATATAAAAAAAACTTGATGAATGAGGATCCTTGGTTGTAAAGCAATCTTGTATAAGCCAAAAACATTTCTTTTCTTGCATTTCAGTCTGTAGTAGTTTCAACATTTCATCTCATATTTCATTGCGTTATTGTTTCTCAGCTTGTGGAGCAGGATATAGCATCTACATGACATCTACATCATATCTAAATTTCAAATAATTTACATTTGTCAACTGGAAGTAATTGCTCTCAGAAATTAATGTAATTCATAGTTAGAGCATTTGGGGCTGACCTAATCCAGATTTCATAGTGCAAACCTATTTCAAAGCGGGTAGAGCTTAATGGAACATCGTATAAGCATTTTGGGTCCAGTGGGATCTATCTTGGAGATCCGCAATTCAATTCATTTCACGAAGGATTACTCTTCATGTTTGAGACCGACCTACACCCTTAATCATTCATTGGGTTTTGTAAGCCCTTGAGGCCAACACAACCCTTTTTTGGAGCTGGAGAATCATATTTAAGAGGCATTTGTAATTATTTGGAAGAAAAAGGGTATTCGGTAGTTATTTAGTTAGTGATGGTTAGATAGATTTTCACATTACCCATTGAGGGACTGTAAGGAGGACTTTGTCCAGTTGTAGTGATGAATGCTCCAGTGGTAGGCCTGTGAGGCCTGATTATTCGCCTATGAGGCATATGATGCATGTAAGATTGCCAATTCAATAAAGATTTATATTTGCAGAACATTTTCTTCTGTTATTTCCATTGTGTTGACTCTACGCTGCACGGTTTGGACTATTCTTTCTGAACCGTCTATTCGTGACTGCACAAATTGGTATCAGAGTGAGTTTACAAGTCCTAAAGGCATTCCTTGTGGTGAACAAATCACGTCTTGAGGCAGACTGCATGTGTTCTCAATCGACCACCGACTGTGAGGTAGTTGAAACCCTTGTAGCTAGATCATCGAATTGGGGTAGTTGCACCAGATTCAAGGGGAGAGATGCCACCAAGGAGAGCTCTTGCTATGGCGAATGTCGCTGGAAGAATGGATAAAATGTTAGAGATGATGTGAGCAATGCGAGTTCAATTTGATGATGTTGAAGAAGACAAAAGAAGAGGCCTAAACCCTAGGCATGCGAATGAAAGTGATGATGACCTAGATCATGTCGCAAATCAAATTGAAGAAACCCTAGAAGGAGATTCAAAGGAGAAGAAAAAGAATTAGATCATATGAAGATGTTGAAAGCCATTTCAAAAATTGGTAACTGACCTAAAGTTGAAATTCAGAATTACTTGGGAAATTTAAACCCTAAAGAATTGATTGATTGGATTAATGAAATGGAGGAGTACTTTGAATATGAAAAAATTGAAGATCCAAAAAGAGTGAGATTTGTGAAAACAAAGTTGAAGGGACGTGCTGCTTTATGGTGGAAAGAAGTTCAATTGGATAGAAAAAAAAGAGGAAACGAGAAAATCATCAAATGGGATAGAATGGTGACAAAGTTGAAGAATCAATTCATACCCGCTAACTATGAACTTGAATTATTGAAAAGATTGCAGAACTCGAGGCAAGAGGAGAAATTTGTGAAGGAATACATTGAAGAATTCTACAAGATGATCATCAGAATTGGTCATAGTGAAGCAAGCAAAGAAAAGGTTGTGAGGTATATCAATGGACTGAGGATGAAGATTCAAGAAGAACCGAGCCTGGTAAAGATGACATCAGTTGAAGAAGCATATCAATTTGTGTTGAAGCTGGAAGAGAAGCTGAACAAGAAGTTTGAGCAAAGAAAGAGAAGTGTAAGAGGAAGATTCTAGAGGAGCGAATCACAAATCGGAGAAAGAAGACCTTATACAGATCAAAACAAAGATGGGAAACCCTACCAGAGTGAAGAGGACCGTATTTCATATCGTAGAGGAAGAGAAGATAGAAATTACTATCGCAGTGGCAAAGGAGGTAATAATTCATACCACAATGAGGGATACCAAGAGATGAAGGATGATCTAAGAGGAGATCATTTAGAGGAACCTATTTCAAGTGTAAAGGTGAAGGACACAAAGAATTTGAATGCCATCATGGAAGTACTAGAAAGAAGACTAAGCATACCAGAAGAGCAACTTATGTGGATTAAGAACTTGTTGAAACCCCTAATTCAGTTGGGAAACTTGAGAGGTGAATTATCAGTGATGAGGCGAGCTTTGATGCATGAAGAAGTGACTGAGGAACCACCACAAAGGAAGAGTCTATTGAAAACAAGATGTAAGTTTGGAGGAAAAGTATGTAAAGTTATCATTGATAGTGGTAACACTGATAATCTAGTTTAAGAGGAGATGGTAACCAAGTTAAATTTGAAGAGATGGAAACATCCAAAACCGTATAGGATAGCATGGATTCAAGATGAGAATAAGATATTGGGGAATGAACAATGTTTGGTGAAATTTCAAATAGGATCATAGAGGGATGAAGTATTGTGTGATATCATGCCTATGGATGCATGTCATTTACTGTTGAAACCTAGGAAATAGGTTCTATATTTTAGGATATGGAACAGAAGGGGTAGGGGACCTATTTCACTTAGTTCATTCAAGGATACCTTAGAGATCTCAATCAAGGGGTAGAATGAGGGAAAGAGATCTACAATAAGGTGTCCTAGAACGTGATTAAAGACTAAAGAGGGGTTCACCACCAAGCTAGGGCATGGAAAGAGTAGTAACATGCAAACCCTAATGACAAAACCTAATGATATGCAAAACTTAAGTAAATGACCTAGAAATGAGTTCAAATCAGAATAGTAAACTGAGAAGGTACATAGGTGCATAGGGAAACTTGAAGAGACTTGAATGAAGGTCTGAAATCTTAGAAATACTAATTTTGATGCACACTGGGACTCATATGCCAGTAGGGGCGATTTAGTCCTAGTTTAGGGTTTTGGGTTGAAACCGAAATCTGGAACTATTGAATCAGGATCTACAAAAAAAGTCTGAAAATAGGTTAGTGAGACTCATATGCCACAAGTGGTGATTTAGTCCCAGTATTAGGGTTTCTTCAAAACTTTGATATCCTCTAGTGCTTTCTTGTAGCTTCTCTCTTGCCAAATCTCTAGCTCTGAAACGTCTAATTCTGCTCTGTAAGTGACTTTCAGTGATCTTGTAAACAAGGTGACAACTTTGACAACTTTTCTCCAATATTTCTCTTCAATGGATCTTCAACCTAAACCACCTAGATCTGAAAGCACACATCAAAGAGAGGGAAAAAATGTTTTATTGGTGGATAGGGGTTTGCTTTGATCAAACCCCATTTTGGTAATCAAACCTTGAAATGAATAGAAATAGAATGAAGGAATGATGAATGAACGAATAAGCAATGTTGCAACTCACCAAACCCTTGAATAAGATTCTGTAAACATGTATGAAATGACTACTATGAATGTGGATCTTGACTCTTGCTTGTATGTGTGAGTACCACAAATCTGCAAAATAGTTTAAACTTCAAAACACATTAGCATGTTAGTTCAAACTATGCAAATACCATAGTGCTCCTATGAAATAATCCATCATGTCTCACAATGTAAATAACAAATAATTAAGAACATAAAAAAGCATAATGGATATCTATCCCATAGTGGATTGGTGCTTCTTTGATGTGGAAAGAAGCCCTTTCCCAACCCTTGATAATGTCAATGATGAGGATGCAATGGACAAAATTAGCTCTCAATTGAAGAGAGTAACTTTGCATGAGGATTGTGGATGATAAGATGATCAATAAGCCTTCTACTTATAGATTCTCAAATTGAAAGAGTGCTCAAAAGGGACCAATGTGGGATAATGTTTTAGCCAATGAGATGGAGCCACTTGTCACCTTGTGAGTGGTTGAGGCATGTGCAAGTTTTGGTCAATGTGCCAAAGAGGGGGAGATTCAAATTTGAATTTGAGAGTTAAATGTTGAATTTGACTTTTGCAAGAGACATGTAAGAGATCATAAATGCCTTGTTGGATGTACAAGTCAAATTGGGGGGAGATTCAAATTTGGAGAATATTCCTCAAAGATGCCATGTTGAAAGAAAATGATGAATTTAATAAATAAATTAAAATGCTTTATTGGTGCAAGTGGGAAAAACTAGAGGATGTGATGGGTGATTAGATTAGATTAATTAAGATGATGTTAGGTGATTTTGACCCATTTGACTTAGATTTAGGGATTTAAATTAAATCAAAGGGAGATGAAAGGTGATTTCAGATTTAATTAAATAAAGGTTTGATTTATTTAATTAAAAGGATGATTGTAGGCTTAAATTAAATAAAGTTAATTTATTCAATTTAAACAGATGACCTTAAGAGATTGAATTTAATGAATTTGATTTACCGGATGAATGGATGAATATGAATTAATTAAGTGCACGATGCTAATTTTGCATGCCTACATTTTGCCCCTCTTTGAAGCAATGTACTTGCTACATTGGTTCAAAGAATAAACTTGCCGCGATCAAAAATAATTTTTTTTCTGATTTTTTTCTTTTTTTTTAGGATGCCCCAGCAGAAAGAAGTACACTAGTACATTGCCCCCTCGAGAGATCGAGTGAAAAGATTCGATTTGAGGGTCGATCTCGCGATAAAGAGGTTCAAGATGGATGGTTATGGATGATGATGCAAATGAGATGGTTTTCAGATGCTTAGAATAACCAATCTATATTATCCTAAACAACTTAAATGATGATGAAATGCATGTGAGATGGATGATGCGATGATGCCTATATGATTATGCAAATGTACGATTTTATGAGATGCTTAGACTAACAGATCTATATTATGATGATGAACATGTATGTGAGATGATATGTAGAATGCTGATGGTTTGTGGATGCAGGATGGATGCATGATGGATGCATTGGTGATGTTATGTTAGCGTGAAGAGAAGAAAGAAGAAATGAGATGATGACAAGAGAATCCAACAAGTGCATGATATGACGAGACTTTATTAGAGATGATGATGATGATAGATAATGATGATTTGCTTATCAAGGATTGAGATTTTAAAAGGGCTACTTACCTTATGTTTGATAATACACATAGATACGATGCATCAAGGTATAAAGAATTAGGATGGCATTGTACCTAGTGCGATGGACTTTGACTTGACAAACAGATAGGAGTATTCTTGTTCACATTTGACATACGAAAACCTTGCTAGGACGTACCTAACAAAGCAAGTATTCGCCAAGTTATATTACAAGAATGTCCAACAAGCACAACAGACAAAAGGATAATGATTGTTGCCCCATTCCTATCTCTCTAAATCCTTCGTTCGGATATCATCGAGAGGTCTTCGGAATGAGCTTAATAAGATAAATCAAAAGAAAAGATCAAGTACGCAAACAAGCCAATGTTCTTCATACCTTCAGCCAAAGGGATGTGTTTTGATAGGATAAGAATCCAAGGTGATATCCAAAATGATGCCCATTGTCGGAACGATATATCCTAGGACATGCATTGTATAGGATGATGATGGTTTGATAAGTTGATAGGTTTGTTCGAAAGGCTGTTGATACAAGGTCGATTGACATGTTTGGAAATGACCAAGAGTTTGATTTTGCGTTTAACGGTTTGTTGTTTCGATTTTGATTTTACGATTGAAGTTTGCTTTTGCTGATTGTTGGGATTGTTTCTGTTTATGTTGTCAAAGGATGAAGGTGATGATCAGTTTATTATGGATGATTGATTATTGCGGGTGAAAGTGAGATGAGACGGATGAATTTTTTTTCAAATATTTGGATGTTTTTGATGTTTTTGGAATGTTTTGAGGCTTTTTTGGGTTTTTTGATATGTTTTGGATGTTTTTTGATTTTTTTTATTTTTTGAATGTTTTTGGATTTTGATGTGATTTGGATGTTTTTGGATTTTTTATTTTATGAATTTTTTGGATTTCCGCATGATTTTGACGGTTTGGATATGGATATGATATTAGTGATCTGTTTGGGATTTTGTTGAAGACCAAGCTAAGGTTGACTGATCGAATCGATGGATTGATGATGATAACATTGTCGAGGATACACAACAATGCAAGGATTTGATTGATCAAGAGTGATGACGATAACATTGTTGAGGATGCACAACAATGTAAGGATTGATTGATTAAGATTGATGACGATAACATTGTTGAGGATGCACAACAATGCAAGGATTGATTGATTAGGATTGATGACGATAACATTGTTGAGGATTCACAACAATGTAAGGATAGTGTTAAGAAACACAAGGATATCCCGAGATGATTTTTTTGATTGGATTTGACTGATCAGGATTTTGAAGCTTGGTTTGAAACAAAAGATGTTTTGGATGATTTGATGTGATGTTTGAAGTGCAAATTAGATGCGATTGATAGTGATTGTTTGGATTGATGTTCAATGAAAGATGAATACTGATAAGGAATGTCTTCTCATCAAAATATGCCATGGGCTAGTGATTTGTATTTTTGCTCACAAGTGGTGGACCAATTTTATTTCACGTTTGCCAATGTTCTTATCACCACATAAGCTGGAGGATATAGATCAAGATTTATTCTCGAAGCAAGATGCAAATATTTGCCCCCAGTGTCTAGCAATGTATGGAATGCCATGGATGAATGGATATGGTAAGCACGCAAAGGATTATTTTGCGATAAGATAAGGTGTTTGAAAAAAGGATGCTCATTTGGATAATGTTGCATAGCTCAGATACTGCTGAGTGGGATAGGATCAATGAAAATGACCCATGTCAAGATGTTTACCATAAGCAAGTGTAAAGTGTGCCCCCAAACTTTGTCAAGATCAAGATAACTTGGACCATGTATGCAAATGGAAAAATGGATTGGATAAATGGTTCATGGATGAATGGATTTATGATGGCTGAGATGGATGGAATGATGGATTTATTATGGATGGGATGAGGTGCTTTCCCCTGAAGTGGTGCGCGTAGATGCTCGATTCTACACATGACGCCTGTCTACTAGGTTTTCATCATGGTACCTGTCCAAAGTGCCGCCTATGCAGTTTTCACTAGAGGATGATTTTTTTCTTTACTGTTTTCAATCCTTTTTCTAATTTTTTTGGATTTTGATATTTTTTGATATTTTTTAATTTTTATGGAAGATTCATGCTGAACCATCTGGTGGTGTTGACATAGATGCCCCTGTCATAATGTGCCATCGATATCCTACTTGAAGGAGCTGCTTTGCTAAGATATGTGCTCTTGAATGCAACTTTTGGGATTCTTGATTTGCTTTATTGATATCATGGTTAACTCTGTATCTGTGCGCATATCGCGATAGAGTGCCTTCTAAATCCTTATGATGAAGGGTTGTTGCCAATACATGGTCAATGTAAGAGCTAGATATCATGCGTGAAGGCGTGGATGGAGTGTTTTTAGGGATAATAGATGGATTGGTTGGCAGTTTGAAACATTTGACTCTCCAAACTTGGGAAGATGAGCAATGATGGGTGGATACAGAAGTGTGCATGGAATTAGGACCAACTACTTGATACACTTTGTATGTTCCTTGAAAAGCCTTCTTTTGCTTTTGCGTACATCTTTGATAGATACTTTTCCCTTTTTTATTTTGCCCCCATAGTTTCTTTGACTGATGGAGTTTGATAGGGATGATCTTTCTTTGTATTCTTTGGTATCCATTTGTATTTGATTTGTTCATTATGTTTCTCAGCTTCTTTTTCTTTGATAACATTCTTCATACTTTGATTTGAATCTTTCTTTTGATGTTGGTCCCAATTCGTGGATGGGGTGATGGGTGGATGAAGATTCATGACGTGGCTGGTTGTAGTATTGACATCGGTTTCATCATAAGGATTATTTGTGCTTCCTATGTTGATGTTTGCTTGAGATGAAGTTGCCCCCAGTATTGTGGAAGTATTACCTTCATGCTTTGATTCTGCTTGTTTCGAGAGTTCCTGTTTAGAGTGCATTCTCTGATAAATGACCACCGCAGACGATGTTATTTCAATTTGCTGCTCTACTAACTTTGAAATATCTTGTTCTGTCTGACCTACTTCCTTGAGTGGATAATGTTGGATGTCTTCATACATGATGTCTTCAGTCTGGATTTTGGATATATCTGATCCTGATGTTGACAACTTTGTTTGACTGTAGGAATCAATAACCTGATCTTTTTGTGTAATAATGTCAGGAGTAAAGGGATCCTGTTCTGAATGAGGATCATTGATGCGTTCACCCAAAGAAAGAATCTCATGGGTAGATGGAGGAGTATGTGCTATGTGAACATCATTTGCGACATCTCGTATAGATAGGAGAGTGTCCATTAGATTATTGTAGTATCTTGGAGATACAAATTCTTGATCTTGAATGATTTCAGAGTTGTTTTCGTAATGCTTTGGATGAAGTTCTTGACATGGGTCAGTTTCAAAGGATGGATTGCTTACAAAGGGTTCTTGGATGTCGTCATTAAGCATGGGAAATGGATCAATATCATCTTGATCTTTGAGTCAACTTGGATCAAGTGTCAAGTTGAGGATTCCTTCAGTATCTGTAACCATGAGGTCAAAGGGGGTCAACATGTCTTGGAAAGGACCACTGCTAGACTCTGGTGAAAGATGTTGATCATGCTTTGGAATGAATTCTTGAGATATATCCTCTAACTTATAAGGCAATGTAGAGACATTTTCAACATGATCATAGGTCAACGGATCGTGCATTATGTCAATAGGATCAAATAATCCTAACACTCCTTAAAATAGATCACTAAAAAGTGGCTCTTGATGTATGGTGAGTTGATCATCGGATGAGGTGGAAACATCTTCAAGGTGCTCATCGATGGAGAGATCTTGATCATTGTTTTCAACAATTGTGGTGGAGGGATTTCCAATGTCTTCAACCAAAGGGTCAAATGATGTTGACATTTCTTGAATTGGATCATTGTTGGTTGGTGGATTTTGATCATGATTGAAAAGTGACTCTTGACATATGTTGATTTGATTTTCGAACGAGATAGAAACATCTTCAATGTGCTCTTTGATGGATAGATCTTGATCAATGCTTTCAGCAATTGTGGTGGGGAGATTGTCAATGCTATCACCAGTGGTTGAATGTTCATTGTTATCCCCAATAGTTATCATTTTTTGTGTTTGTGCTTGTGTTTGTTGGGTAGCTTGAGAGGCTTGTTGCACTTGTTGAGCTTGTGTTGCTTGTTGCGTGGCTAGATATTGTTGAATGGCTTTTTGGTAGGCCTGGTGAGCTTTTAGTGCAATGTTATAGTCTTGTTGCGTTTGGTTTTGGTGGTGGTGGTGGCGGATTCAGAATTGTGTTGTATGTAGTGACAAGTGATTGAGATACGCTTGGAGTGATCATGGTAGTGAGGGGTTGAGATGTGATGGGTGAGAGTGGTGGTCGGAATGGTCGAGGTGATGGGAATGGTCGGAATGACCAAGGTGATAGGTCTTTGGGAGACCATATTTTGATTTGTCGGGATTGATGTCATTTGATTAGATACCATCTGTTGGTGCGATGCCAATGGTATTTTCAAAGCATTTGATGTGATGGCTTGATTGGTGTTAGGTGGATTGATTTGGATGGAGTGATTGGTGCTAGGTAAAGGGGGAAGCCCTAAACCAAGGAGTGATGTTGATATGGGTAATGGTGGTGGAGATGTCTCTTGGCGCAATGACTCAACTATTTTGGTAAGTGTAGCAATTTGATCTCACCAAATTTGATCTTGATTTTGATCTTGACTCCCTTGATATAGTTGATTTGGTTTTTGTTCAAACAGATTTGGGATGCAACTTGTGGTTTTTGAATGGGATCATGGACAAATTGATTTTGGACAATGTTCTGACTTGGGATGATGTTTAGATTTGGCCTGATAGGTTGAAATTGAACATTGTTGGTGTTGGGAATCACATTGCCTTGATTTAGGTAACTTTGATTTTGCATGGTGTTACCTTGACTTGGATTAATACACGGAGTCGTTAACAACTTGTTTGGAATTTGACCAATATTCGTATGATTTGCAAACATATCCATCCCAAAGTTTACCAAGTTTGGATTCAAAATATTCATGTTTGGTAAAGTTGTACTTGGTCCATTCACATTTGGCATGTAAGGATTTGATGGGATGATGTTGTTTGTTTGAAGGCTCATGCATTGAGTATTTGGTTGATAGATTTGTAATGTTGGACTTGGATTTAAATCTACCATCGGAAAAGGTGTTCCAAGATTTAGATTGGGTAGACTCACATTTGTTGTACCATTGAGGTTTACGGGAGATAATGATCCCATGTATGGATTGTATAAATGTGAGTTTTGAAAATCAATTGGCATTGTAAGGCTTTGATAGTTTGGTTGACTTGGATTACTCATGATGTATGGATCAAGTTTATATTCCATGTTCCTCTTGTGTTTTCACCTTGTTGACCTCTAAGGGATTTAGGACCAATGATGAGATGGAGGATGAAAAGGGGTGAATGATATGGGTGTCAAACTTTTTAGGAACCTTGGATCAATGCTAGACTTAGGATTTGATTTTGATTGGTTTGATTTGGATAATGAACTTATAAACCCTAAGATGTTAGATGTTATCTTAGGATGAACTTGTTCAAAGGGGTGCTAATTTAACTAGAGGTATGAGAAAGGATGCATTCCCATACTCCTAACTAAACAAGGTGATTTTGATTTTGATGATTTACCTAAGTCTAGAATGATGTTTCCAAAGCTTGAAAGTTGTTTGTGGGATGAAGATGATAAATGTTTGGATGAATGAAGTGTTTTATTTTGATCGTAAGAGACTTAGAGAGACTTTGTTTACTAGGCAAAGATATTGAAAAACATGCTTTTCTCTAAGAGTAATTCAAAATCAAAAGACCATTGTTTGCATGAAAACCATATGACTAAAAGATGCCAAGCACATGTGTGGGGTCCAATTGATTCAATCTTTGTTTAATGGATTCTTTTTACCACAGACACTTCTTTGATTAGCTTTTGAAATTAGATGTCCAATGTCCTAATTCTCTTTCATCCCACAAAGTGCATTATGTGGAAATTGAGGAAATCAAGGAAAAGGTTTCCTAATGTTGACCTTAGTAGGAGCAAATTGAGATTAAATCCAAATGCTTAGACGCCTCTAAGGATAAAATCCCAAGGGCAAGCAATAGCATATGAATTTGTTCAAGGATATTTGCTTCTCCTAAAGGGTTTGAGATTTGATGCTCATGTTGAATGTTGGTTTTCCAATGTTTTCGATCAAAGCACTGTGTTTTCAAACAATATAACATCCTAGCTCAATTGGTATGTTTTTCTTGGTGGGCTTGCCTCATGCCCTTTGTAGTAGAAGAGATGATTTTACATGCAACTAAGGAAAAAATATAAAGGTATGTTAAGAACAGTGTTCCACGGGGATGTGTCCCCCCAAAAAAACCCGTGTTTCCTAGAGGGGGACGTCTCAGAGACTTGGGGACTTGGGGGGGAGGTCCCCATACCAGCCCACCACCAGCGCCACCATCCCACCACCAGTGTTGCTGTCTCCAAGACGCCACTAGGACTTAAAGGATGCTGAGGTGTCCTCAAGACATCTAGGGGACTCCTAGTTGTCTCCAAGATCTATAATTCTTATATTTATACATCTTTTTATAACTATTTTTCCAAGTACTATATGTATTTCAGCACCCTGCCGGCCCCCCACCACCGTCCCCCTGCCATCCCCCCGCTGCCCCCAAACTTAGACCCCCTGTCCCCGCATCCCTGAAACGCGTCCCCACCGTCCCCCCATCCCCGTCCTCGAAACCTCGTGGAACACTGGTTAAGAATGAAGTCTTAACCTTTATATTTTAACCAAGATTGAACATGGCAAGTAACTTCTTGGAATCTAAGTTCCAATGCACCACTTTGATAAACTCGTTGGATGGGCTGGTTAGTTACTACAAACAAGGGTTTTAGTTCGGACTTTCCGTTCATGGAAATTGATCCATACGACAAGAGTCCCTTTTCAGATCCATCTCGTCGGAGCCAATCGCGTGATACTGGCATTTAC
Organism: Sequoia sempervirens; assembly: GCA_007258455.2. Taxonomy (NCBI): domain Eukaryota; kingdom Viridiplantae; phylum Streptophyta; class Pinopsida; order Cupressales; family Cupressaceae; genus Sequoia; species Sequoia sempervirens. Next base: position 281,117,463 of record VDFB02000013.1, read on the forward strand.
TCCAATACCCACATTTATATCCCGGTTGGAAATACTCTTGGCTTTAGAGTGTTACCGGTTAAGTCGTTCCCTTTGGTGAGTACTTTTTCCCCAAGGCAGGCCCTCTAAGATAGACAAAAGCGAGTAAACATACTCATAGTTCAATCAACCTTCGTTTAGAAACAAAGCGAAAACACATGCAAAAAGTTTACTCACACTCGCAAAGTGTTTTGTTCAATTTTTAAACCCAAAATGAAGTGTGGAGGTGATTGCTTTATCTTAACATAAGATCACAAAAAAGTCCTTTTAATTCTCAAAATCGTTGTAAAGTGCGAGAGAAGCGCATACATCATTTTTGATGATGTTAGTTTAAGTAAGCAATCACGAAAACAAAGTTGCACTTGTTAATTTTAAGTCCACAAAGCAGTGATTTTGATTCATTTTAAAGTACCAAAATGAGATATGAAAGTTTTTTTGTTCACTTGTTACCCTCAAACGAAATCTAGTGAGTTTGTCCTAAAATTCATTTTAAGCCCTTTTGTAAAAATAAAAAAATAAAATAAAAAATGAAGTGTTCTTTTTAGAGCCCAAAAGGATGTGAGTTGATTTAAAATAGAAAACTAAAGCATAGAATAGAAACTCTTTAAAGCATTTAAAAATGCTTTGTCAACTTCAAATTTAATGCTCAATTCTTCAACTCCAATCTACTTGTGTTCTTTGATTCCAATGTGAGAGCAAAACCACCATTGTCTCTCGATGCCAACCTTCAAACATTAGGACAAACTCACTAGATTTCAACATGGCATCTTTGAGGAATATTCTCCAAATTTGAATCTCCCCCCAATTTGACATGTACATCCAACAAGGCATTTATGATCTCTTACATGTCTCTTGCAAAAGTCAAATTCAACATTTAACTCTCAAATTCAAATTTGAATCCCCCCCTCTTTGGCACATTGACCAAAACTTGCACATGCCTCAACCACTCACAAAGTGACAAGTGGCTCCATCTCATTGGCTAAAACATTATCCCACATTGGTCCCTTTTGAGCACTCTTTCAATTTGAGAATCTATAAGTAGAAGGCTTATTGTTCATCTTATCATCCACAATCCTCATGCAAAGTTACTCTCTTCAATTGAGAGCTAATTTTGTCCATTGCATCCTCATCATTGACATTATCAAGGGTTGGGAAAGGGCTTCTTTCCACATCAAAGAAGCACCAATCCACTATGGGATAGATATCCATTATGCTTTTTTATGTTCTTAATTATTTGTTATTTACATTGTGAGACATGATGGATTATTTCATAGGAGCACTATGGTATTTGTATAGTTTGAACTAACATGCTAATGTGTTTTGAAGTTTAAACTATTTTGTAGATTTGTGGTGCTCACATATGGCGCTAGAAGGAGTGCAGTTTGTTAACACAACAGTTTGTTTTGTTAGTTACACATATACGTTCGTTAACACAATCTTGTTAACACAAAAACTTGTTAACACAACAATTTTTTGTTAACACATATACATTCATTAACACAGTCTCGTTAACACACAGTTCATTAACACAGTCTCCTTAACACGCAGTTTCGTTAACACACTGTTCGTTAATGCAGTCTTGTTAACACACAATTCGTTAACATAGTCTCGTTAACACACAGTCTCATTAACACACAGTTTGTTAACACAGTCTCATTCATAGAATGGAAACTCTTTAAAGCATTTAAAAAGGCTTTGTCAACTTCAAATTTAATGCTGAATTCTTCAACTCCAATCTACTTGTGTTCTTTGATTCCAATGTGAGAGCAAAACCACCATTGTCTCTCGATGCCAACCTTCAAACATTACAAAACAATCACAAGTAAGATTTATGATAAGGAATCAATGCAGCAATGCCAATAAAAGGAAAAGGTTATCCCTGTCATGTAATGTCCCTACAAGAAAACATATAATGATGAGAGTATAAAAAAGAAAATCAGACTTTTATGAAAACCCCCAAGAAGTTGTATGATCTCTTTCTAATGCCTCCTCAAAACAATTATTGCAATGTCATTTGATTTCACACATCCATCTTCTCCATTTTTCTTTCAACCTCCGATTCTTTTTAACAACAATGGTGTCATGTGATAGAGTACTCAGTAGAGCCTAGAAAAATACTATTACTGTCTTAGAACCCAAGTTGAACTAAGAAACAACAGATGTATTTATTAACAAACGTTTATGTGTTAACAAAATAGATGTGTTAACGAACGTCGTAGGTGTTAACAAACTATGTATTAATGAGACTGTGCTAACAAACTATGCGTTAACGAACAGTGTGTTAACGAATTGTGTGTTAACAAGACTGCGTTAACGAACAGTGTGTTAACGAAACTGTGTGTTAAGGAGATTGTGTTAATGAAGGAGATTGTGTTAATGAACTGCGTGTTAACGAGACTGTGTTAACGAACGTATATGTGTTAACAAAAATATTGTTGTGTTAACAAACTGTGTGTTAACAAGACCGTGTTAACGAACGTATATGTGTAACTAACAAAACAAACTATTGTGTTAACAAACTGCCCTCCTTCTAGTGCCATATGTGAGCACCACAAATCTGCAAAATAGTTTAAACTTCAAAACACATTAGCATGTTAGTTCAAACTATGCAAATACCATAGTGCTCCTATGAAATAATCCATCATGTCTCACAATGTAAATAACAAATAATTAAGAACATAAAAAAGCATAATGGATATCTATCCCATAGTGGATTGGTGCTTCTTTGATGTGGAAAGAAGCCCTTTTCCAACCCTTGATAATGTCAATGATGAGGATGCAATGGACAAAATTAGCTCTCAATTGAAGAGAGTAACTTTGTATGAGGATTGTGGATGATAAGATGAACAATAAGCCTTCTACTCATAGATTCTCAAATTGAAAGAGTGCTCAAAAAGGACCACTATGGGATAATGTTTTAGCCAATGAGATGGAGCCACTTGTCACCTTGTGAGTGGTTGAGGCATATGCAAGTTTTGGTCAATGTGCCAAAGAGGGGGAGATTCAAATTTGAATTTGAGAGTTAAATGCTGAATTTGACTTTTGCAAGAGACATGTAAGAGATCATAAATGCCTTGTTGGATGTACATGTCAAATTGGGGGGAGATTCAAATTTGGAGAATATTCCTCAAAGATGCCATGTTGAAAGAAAATGATGAATTTAATAAATGAATTAAAATGCTTTATTGGTGCAAGTGGGAAAAACTAGAGGATGTGATGGGTGATTAGATTAGATTAATTAAGATGATGATGATAGGTGATTTTGACCCATTTGACTTAGATTTAGGGATTTAAATTAAATCAAAGGGAGATGAAAAGTGATTTCAGATTTTGATTTATTTAATTAAAACGATGATGATAGGCTTAAATTAAATAAAGTTAATTTATTCAATTTAAATAGATGACCTTAAGAGATTGAATTTAATGAATTTGATTTACCTGATGAATGGATGAACGCGAATTTATTTGATGATTGAATGAATATGATTTAATTAAGTGCACGATGCTAATTTTGCATATCTACAGTATGTTATGGATTTTGACTTGAATGCTTGCTTGAATCATAAAACCCTACATCACAAATGTTAGCCCAAAAACAAACATGATGCATGATGACTTTGACATGATGCTTGATACTTGAATAATGCTCCAAAATGCTTGATAAACACTCTTTGAATGCTCTTGTAAACTCTTGATGACAAATTTACTAGAATATTTGAATACTTGAAAGCTTAGGAGAAAATGAGTGAAATTACTACAAGCCGACATCATATCAAGGAGAATAAAATCCTGCCAAGAATTTGAATTTAAATTAGGTCTGAGCTAAGCGGGACTCATACGCCAGTTGTGGCATATGAGTCCCATTAGGCTAGGCTTGGGACACATTTTTCAAGAAATGCTTAGTTTAATGTGAAACCCAGATTCAGGCCTCGAAACTTAGATGGGACCCATACGCCCAAGGTGGCATATGAGTCCTAAATCACTAAATTTGGGCCATAATCCAAAATCATTAAATTCTGATTGGTCACTTGATACATGTCGGGATTATCTTCAGAAGTTATTAAGGCTTGCAGATGCAAAATAGGACCAAACAAGGCATAACAAAACCCAATTTTAGCAAGGAGGGCCCAAACAAGTGTGAAAATGTAGAGGGATACATTTTTCTATACTACAACTATTAGGAAGACCATGGCAATATGATAAGAAAACAATTCATGATGGAAGAAGGAATAGCTATACTATAACTACAAATGGAAAGAGAATTAAGTTGATACCTTTGGAGGAAGAGGACAGGAGTGAATTTTGTAACACTGGCAGGTTATGTTTGGTAGATGGAAGGAAATTTTTGGACTGATTGGGGCAAGAAAATATGTGTTTTGCATTGATTCCAAAGAAGGGTGAAAGTTCAAAGACAACAAAGGGAGTTGATCCACCATAGACAAAAGTGGTAGAATTATTGATTGAGTATGAAGACATCATAGCCGAGAATGAACCACATGGTTTACCCCCAGTTTGGAGTATCAGTCATTATATAGACCTAATACCAGGAGCAAGTTTTCCAAACAAGGTAGCACATAGAATGACACCAACAGAGAATGCAGAGTTGAACTGATAGATACAAGAGTTGTTGAAGAAAGGATTGATCACAGAAAGTTTAAGCCCATGTGCGGTACTTCTTGTACTTGTACCAAAGGAAGATAGAGGGGAGAATGTGTATAGATTCAAGAGCAATTAATAGGATCATTGTCAAGTATAGATTTCCATTGCCAAGGATGGATGACATTATGGACTGTTTGAGTGGAGCAAAGTATTTCACAAAGATTGACCTAAAGAGTGGGTACCATCATATCAAAAACAAAGAATGAGATGAATGGAAGATTGCATATAAGACAAATGAAGGATTACATGAGTGGTTAGTGATTCCTTTTGGATCGACCAATGCACTGAGCACTTTCATGAGATTGATTAATGAGGTACAAAATAAATTCTTGGGTAAGTTTTTCATTGTTTCCTTGGATGATATTTTGATTTTCAGTAAGACTAGAGAATAACATTAGTGGCACATCAGGCAAGTATTGTAGAGGTTGAGAGATGAGAAGTTATTGAATAATGTCAAGAAGTGTAGTTTCATGAAGAAAGAATTGGTATACCTAGGTTTTGTTATTTTTGCTAAAGGATTAAAGATGGTCCATGAGAAGGTTAGAGCAATAATTGATTGGCCTACATCGGTAAAAATTGGAGAGGTAATATCATTCCATGGATTGGCTAGTTTCTAGTAGAAGTTTATCGGAATATTTAGTAGCATTTGTACACCCATGACAAAGACAATGAGAGGATATAAGGACTGTAAGTGGACATCTAGAGTACAAATAATTTATAAATTGCTGAAACAAAAGTTGACAGAGTATCTAGTATTAGCATTACCTGATTTTGACAAAGTATTTCAAGTCAATTGTGATGCAAGTGGAAATGCAATATGAGCAATGTTGAGTCAAGAAGGAAGACCTACAACCTATTTCAGTGAGAAGTTGAATGATGCTAGAAGAAGATACTCAGTTTATGATTCAGAATTCTATGCCATAATTCAAGCCTTGAAGAAGTGGAGACATTATTTGTTGCCTAAGGAATTTGTATTGTATAATAATAATCAAGCTTTACAGTATTTGAACAGTCAAGGAAAGTTGAATTGAAGAAACATATGAGGTGGGTTGAGTTCTTGCAATGTTATACATTTGTGATGAAGCGTAGGAGTGGCAAGTCAAACAAAGTTGCAGATGCATTGAGCAGAAGGAGGAGTTTTTTGACAAAGATGAGGATAGAAGTATTGAGTTTTGAAGAACTGAAGCACATGTACTAGAATGATCCATATTTTTTTGAAGCTTAGAGAACATGTAAGGAACTAGTAGTGATAGACCAGAGCCAATGGTTGGATTACTTCATTTAGGAAGACATATTGTTCAAGGGAAATGAATTGTGTATTCCGAGGAGTTGAATAAGGGAGAATCTGGTTAAGGAGAAGCATAGTGGAGGACTAGCAAGACATTTTGGAGTAAATAAGACCGTAGCTTTGGTGAATGAACATTATTTATGATCGCAAATATATAACGATGTCAGGAAATATGTTCAAAGTTATATAATTTATCAAGTTGCAAAGGGAGTAGTTAGAATACTAGATTGTATAAACCTTTGATAGTACCAGAGAGACCTTGGGAAGATATAAACTTGGATTTCATATTGGGATTGCCAAGAACACCAAGAGTGTTTGATTCTATAATGGTATTAGTAGACAAATTTTCTAAAATGATAGATTTCCTTCCTTGCAAGAAGACTAATGATGTTGTGCATGTTGCTGACCTATTTTTAAGGAGATTGTGAGATTGCATGGATTACCTAAGAGTATAGTTTCAGATAGGGACACTAAAATCATTGGATATTTGGAGGATATTGTGGAAGAAGATGAAAACAGGGTTGAAGTTCAGTTTGGCATATCACCCACAGACAAATGGACAAACAAAAGTGGTAAATAGAAGTTTGGGTAACTTGTTGAGATGTTTCGTTGGAGATAAGGTAGGAAGTTGGGACATAGTTCTACCGCAAGCAAAATTTGCATACAATAATTTGGTGAATCAGAGTACAGGGAAAACACCATTTGAGATTGTGCCAAGAGTACATCCTAGAGGTGTTGTAGAGCTAAGAGATATTAGTATGGAGAAACAGAGGAGTGTAGAGGTAGAAGAGTTTGCAGACTTCATGGAGACATTGCGTAATCAAGTTTGGAAGTATTTGGAGGACATGATTAGTAAGTATAAGGAAAAGGCAGATGAGAAAAGGAGACATAAGGAATTTGTTGTTGGAGATGAAGTGATGGTATATCTCAGGAAGGAAAGATTTCTAGTAGGAACATATAATAAGTTGAAGATGAGGAAGTTTGGACCTTGTAAGATTCTAAGGAAGTTTGATTCCAGAAATGCATATGAAGTGGAGTTACTGGAGACGTCGGGTATACCACCTATTTTCAAAATTGCAGACATTTATGAGTATCATGAAGGACAATCAAGTGATAGTAGAAATGAAGGTGATTTGAAGGAGCAGTTACCATATTAACCACCAAAAGAAATTGAGCAGATTTTGGATACTAGAACTATAAGGAGCACTAGGAACAAACAATACAAGGAATATTTGGTAAAATGGAAAGGAAAACTAGCAGATGATTCATTGTGGATTTCTCAAGTTGAGGTGGACCACTTTGGTTTTTCTCTAGCCCCTAGAAAGTGAGGGACTCACTTTTTTTCCAACCTGGGGTGTCTGATGCAGGAGAATTCGTAGTTGTAAATCAATCTTGTATCAACCAAAAACATTTCTTTTCTTACATTTCAGTCTATAGCAGTTTCAACATTTAATTTGTATTTCACCGTGTTATTGTTTCTCAACTCGTGGAGTAGGATACAACATTTAGACGAGAACATCTACATCATATCCAAATTTCAGATCATTTACATTTGTCTACCAGAAGTTATCACTCTTAGAAATTCACTATAATTCATAGTCAGAGTGCTTCGGGCCGACCTGGTCCAAATTTCATAGTGCAGACCTATTCCGAAGCGGGCAGAGCTTAATAGAACATAGTACAAGCATCCTGGGTTCAATAGGATCTTTCTTGAAGATCCACAATGCATTTCATTTCGTGAAGGATTATCCTTCATGTTTGAGGACATCCTACACGCTTGATCATTCATCGGGTTTTATAAACCCTTAAGGATGACGCGGACTTGAGGATGACACGAACCTTTGTGGAGCTGGAGAATCTTATTTAAGAGCATTTGTAATCATTTGGAAAAAAAGGGGATTTGGTAGTCATTCAGTTAGTGATGGTTAGATAGTTAGATTTTCACATTACCCCATTGAGGGACTGTAATAAGGCCTTTGACCAGTTGTAATGTTGAATGCCCTAGTGACAGGGCTGTGATCTCTGATTATTCGCCCACGAGGCATATGATGCATGTAAGATTGCCAATTCAATAAAGATTCATATTAACGAAACATTTTCTTGTATTATTTCTGATGTGTTGACTCTAAGCTACATAGTTTGGACCATTCTTTTTGAACCCTCCATCGGTGATGACACCAAAATGAAGCATTGAAATGAAATGAATAACCATATAAATATTAAAATACAAATATAAATAACAATTTAAATATTATTATAATTATACCCATTATAATATAAATATTAAAATATATATAAAACTAATATTAAAATAAATATATTAAGAAATAACATATATATAATATGTATATAATTGGAAATGAAGTGCACTGATTAAAGGAGGGCAACAATTAATGAGAAAACAGTATTATTTATAATGAAATAACTAAAGTCATGTAAAGGCAATGATTCATGAAAAGACAGTAATAGTTAAAGATTAGTGAGTGCAAAAAGGCATTGGAGAATTAGCGAAGGGACGCCCCTCTTCATAAGGTTATCTCCCTCCATATGGTCTCCCCTCTTGGGGATTTTAAAAGGTATAAAAGGAATAAAGAGGAGATAGAACAAAACCGTAAGTAAATGAAATGAATAAGTTTGATACATAGAGATCAACAAATGTAATTAAAACTCCATTCAAAACAATACGAGTATGTAGTATGTATTTTATGTATAATATAAATATTTATATATATGAATATATACATGGATAAGTAAATATATATATATATATATATATAGGTAGTATGTATATGCAAGGGTGATTATTGTATGTTTAGAAACTAATTAGTAATAATTATAGATATATATTTATATGAATATATGTATTATATTTGATTATGCAATAATGATGCTTGAAGCAATTATTGAGTCTTATACGCATAGTAACGAGACTCAGACTCGGCTATGGTGACTCGACTCGGCGCAGACTCGGCAAAATGAAAAAACCCTATAAATTTAGAGATTTTTAGGGATTTAAAACTTGTTTGAAGCACCCTTTATTGAATAAACCTTAAAAACACAATAACATCATTAAATAGAAGCAAATTTGAGCACATACGCAAGTATACATCGATAACATAAGTATAAAGTACATAAATTGTAGTTGAGGTGCTGAAGGAAATAACACACTTAGATATGTAAATATAGTCAAATGTATACAAAACTCATGGAATATAAAATACATGACATCAAATGTTCCAAACAAATATGAAATATCAAATCAATAACTACAAGTCTATGGCTCAAAGGAGTTTGCATCCTTCCTACGAAGGGATCTTAGGTGGGTACTAGATGATGTAGCAACTGCAGCCATAGTCTCTACATGTGATTCCATGCCACCCTCACCAACATTAGTTGTAGATGTGTTTGCTCATGTTTTAGCCTCCTCCTCTGCCATGGCTATAGCCTTGACCTCTCTATCTTCCCGATGAACCCAATCAAGGTCCTTGTCACTAACACAAGTATGCATCGATCATATAAATATAAACACAAATTGTAGTTGAGATGCTCAAGGAAATAACACACTTAGATATATAGTCAAAAACTCAAATGTATACAAAACTCATTGAATATGAAATCCATCACATCAAATGTTCCAAACAAATATGAAATATCAAAAGATTCAAAATAAAAACTAGAAGTCTATGGATCAAAGGAGCCTACATCCTTCCTATGAATGTGTGTAAGATAGGTCCCGGATGATGTAGTAGCCATAAACTCAAGTACCAAGGCAATTGCCTTAATGGAGTTGAGGGGCAGTGCCCTTTGTGGGGCTCTAGGCGGAGTGCCTCTAGTGGGGTTGAGGGGCAATACCCCTCGCGGGGGTTTGGGGGCAACGCCCCTAGTAAGGTCAAGGGGTAGTGCCCCTTGTGGGGGTTTGGGGGCAATGCCCCCAGTGGAGTCAAGGGGCAACGCCCATTGTGGGGGTCTGGGGGCAGTGCCTCTAGCGGGATCAAGGGGTAACACCCCTTATGGGGGTTTGCGAGTAGCATCCCCTATGGGGTCAAGGGGCAACGCCCCTTGCGGGGGTCTGGGGATAGTGCCCCTAGTGGGGTCAAGGGGCAAGGCCCCTTGCGGGGGTTTGGGGGCGCTGCGCCTAGTGGAGTCAAGGGGCAACGCCCCTTCCGGGGGTTTGGGGTTAGCACCCCTAGTGGGGCCCAAATTAAGACCTCCAAAACCATACAAACCTTCATGGCGTACATCATTTTGCATTCACAATAAGTAAAAAAAAGTTTTAACTTTAAATTTCATGTAATTTTTTGCACTTTTCAAACCCTGCCGCCTGTCGAGTCTTGCTAACGAGACTCGCCTGGACTTGGCAAGTCCAGTGAGTCCACTAGACTTAGCGAGTCCAGCCAAGACTCGGTAGGACTCGGCCGAGTCCGAGTCCGAGCTCGCAAGACTCGGTTAGGGTGACTCGACTCGTGACTTGCTGAGTCCTGGCGAGTCTTGTTTCAGTAATTATGATTCTTTAATATAAATGTGGATAACAGATTATGATTTGTTTGATTTACACTAAGCAATCATGTGGAGGAGAAGAGGAAATGCAAGGAAGGGGAGTAGATACGAGATCACCATCTAAATAAACCACCACATGCTGGATGTCCAATGTGCCTACCACTTGTTGCTAAGAGCACACGAGTGTCTACTCTTGGGCTTAGATAGGGGGATTTTCGGTCACCCTATTGTGTTTTCCTTTCCAACCTCTACGATGGTTGATTGTGGAGAAATCATAAGTCATATGAGTATTGAAGACATATTTGCAGGTTGATATCTGAAGCGGAACACCTAGAATAATTATTTGCATTAGTAGTTATCTGCACTCTGTGATTATAATAGTAACATAGTTCATAGACTTTGGTATGCTATTTAACGTATATGTTTCAATATATTGAACCCATGTATTGCATATAATAGGAGTTGTAATTCATATTGCATTAAAAATCTAAATTATTAATGCCTTAATAATTCATGCATGGGAAGAAGAGTTGGAAGTACATGATGGGGGGAGAGACTATTTGCTAAGTAGACAAGGGGGTTAACTATCCACCCTTGGGCTTAGAAGTAGGAAAGACTCATAGCACCCAATTGAGGTTCCTTCTCTAATCTTCCGCGGTGATTGATTATTGAGGGATAATATTTTAGGATCAGAATATATATATCAAATAATGTAGTAGATGTAAAAATATAGATGATCACTTATTTATATTATATTATGAATCATTTGTTGCAAGTATGAGCAGATTGGTGTTGTCATTGATGTCAACAAGCTTGTGTTATCATTGGTGTTTTGATATATATATGTCAAATAATGTAGTAGATGTAAAAATATAGCTGATCAGTTAATTATATTATATTATGAATCGTTTGTTGCAAGTATGAGCAGATTGGTGTCATCATTGATGTCAACAGGTTTGTGTTGTCATTGGTGTCAATTGTATAAGGATGAAGAAGATCATTATTGAGGGATATTATTGGAAGTGTATGTTGGTGTTATCTATGCTTTGATTAGTTGCATTATGTTGCCATTAGTAAGCTACTGGTGTCAACCTCTAGTATTGCTTTGATAAGCTTCTGTCTATGGTTAAAGAAGTAATGGAGATGATGAGGATGTGGTTTCTAGGTGCTTTTGAGAAAATTTGATAAAAAGAGGAAACAATGTGTTATAGTGTTGTTTTGGCTTGTAGAGTAGTTTTTTGGTGTTGCTTTGCATTTGTTCTAGGTTGAAGATCTTCCTATGTGTTGAAGATATGTTGATTAGAGGTGTTCAGAGGTGTTATATTCAGAATTTGGTGTGCTGGACAGTGATTTTTTAGTGGCTAATATTTGCCAATTGGCTAATAGTTTAAATTTAGGAATCCAAAATTGGCTAATAGTTTGAGCTACAATGTGACTTGAATTGCAACATTTTTACAAAATTTTATTATAGTCTTATTTAAATCGCCAAATAATTTATTTTATTAAAAAATTTATCCTAAAAATTTGCCACAATATTCGATACATGATTAGATAAGATTCATCTAAATTAACTATAGTAGAAATCTATATTAATTCGTCAATAGTATATCATAATTATTAGTTGCTTTAGGACCATATTTCTAATCATTAGTTTCCACCATTGAATTATAATATAATCGAATGGCCTTCATTGTATTCCACAAGATAAAATGTACCCATGATCTATAATGCTCATGGGGCCCACAATTTTGGGTCTCATGACCATTATAGATTGTGGGTAAATTTTACCTTACAGAGTACAATGAGTGTTGTTAGATCAATGATCTAAAATAAATTTTGAGCCTCATGAGAATTAGAGATCATGGGTAGATTTTACCTCGTAAAATACAATAAGGGCCATTATATTATATTTTAAAACAATGGTGGAAAGTAAATATTATAGTCTACTCCTTCAACCCATCGATAATTTACACCCTCAGACCCCTACTTCTCCATGAGAATTATTTTTAGATTGGATGGATTCACCATTATAATTAATGCACTTTCCTATTATTTTTCAAGATTTTCCAAAATTTTCTACAAAATTTTAGTGATGTAAAAAAAATCGCCAATAAAATTAATTATTTTTTTTGAAAAAAAGGAAAGATTCACCAATAGAAAATAATATTTTTTCTTAAAAAAATGAAAGATTCGCCAAGATTTTATATCTTTTTTTGAAGGGGGGTTTCTTAAAGTTATCACTGGGGTTGGATCATTGTACCGAAGAAGTTGTGCTCACCAGTGTGTGAACAGTGTATTGCAGAGGTGTCTGGGAGAAACATCCTTGCTCTGTGTTTCTTTGTAGAGTGGTTTCAAGTCTTATGGATCTGAAGGTGTGTTGATTGTGTTGGTATCTAAGTTCAGTCGAGGGTTGGTGAGGTTTGGTGCTTTATAAGTTATTTTCTTAAGTTGTAGTATATAGTAGAGTTATTTTAGTGTACAGGTTGTGTACATTTCTCAAGTGGAAGTTGTTATGAAGGAGTATGTTGCATTTTAGGGTGTTTATGGAATATTCCAGATTATGTTTAGGTGACATTTGTTGTTTGTGAGGTGTTGTTGTATTAAATGAGGTGTGTACTTAAGAGTTTAATAGTGTTTTCGCGGGTAACATCCGACCTTGGTGTTTACACTAATTGTGGTGGATTCTTATAGTTTATAGAAGCATGTGGTTATGTGGTGTTATAGTTTTGGGTCACAAATAAGGAGTAGTTTGGTCCATTTTCACTTCTATCAGCCACATAAGTGTTTTGGTGCTTGCCTAATTTGAATTTACACAGTTGATGTGTAGAGCCGACGTTGGAGAATATTTTCAAGGTTGAAGATGGTATAATAAAAGTTGAGTTGTTGAGGGATGATGATATAGACAAGAGATACGAATGATGCAAATTGTAGTGTTAAAATATGAATTTGAGAAGTGCAGTGCGAGCTTTCATTTGTTAGACTACTGGATGTAGTGATTAAAAGGTGTTGACAATTTTTTAGTTAAGATGTGAAGATGTTGGTGATATTGTTGTTGATTTCCTTGTTGCATTGAGATGGATTTCTCTGTGTAACATTCTTCTCTATCTTCTTTTCTATTCTGGAAGTGAGCCTTTTGGTAGTGATCCCTACTGTATTTAGTGTCGATATTGCTTTATATTGTGAGCTAATCCTCACCGTGGTTTTTCCCATCTTGGGTTTTCCACGTAAATCTGGTGTTCTATTGTGCATGGTGTTGATTTGTTTCAGTTTCTGTCATTTGCTCTTCATGCTAAATCATTATAACAGATTAAGGGTTAATTAAGTGAATATGGATCTGAATGTGTATGAAGTTTTTGAAGGTTTAAGATACAACTAATTCAAGCCCCCCTCCCCTACCCTCCCTTCCCCCAGTTGTCTTGTGCATTCCACATCATTGGCTAATGTTTTTGCAGGGTTAAACTAGAAATTGTGATTTAATAAAATATATCTCTTACTTTGAAATTGTGATTTTAAGGCAGAATTCTAAGTATACCTAAAAGGGGACATTACAATCATAAAGAAAGTAATATCCATTAGAAATGGTAGGAGCTATATCTATTGGTCCTTATAAGAGCTATATCCATTGGTCATAATAGGATCCATTATAAATAAATTAATATATGTTAGGCATGGTAGTATCCTTGTAACAATTTGAAGCTAATATGCACTAGACATGATATGAACCATAATAACCATGCAATAATCACTATAATCATAATCATCAAGGAGTGATGTTGATATTAATTCCTCCTTCAATTGGTTACATACACAAGATTCAAGGAATTGGAGGAAAGGATAAAAAGTGATGTAAATAATATTATTATATGAAACTCAATACTCATGAAACTAGTGACATAGACAATGTCATGTGACTCACAATTGATGAAATACCAAGATGTAAGGACATGTATCAAAGGGCAATAAGATTCCCCCCGATGGTTCTCTGAATGGTAGGGGAAAAGTAGAAAAAGCTAAAATATTAGGGAGATGACATAAGCAAAAAAATGTCATATAAGATGTAAACATGATAAGAATACACATTTTGTGTCATAAGATGTAACAATATAAGCATACAAAAATGTCAAAATTTAGTTATAAAATAAGTACATATATGCATGATAATCATTATGAATAATACAATGAGTATTTACGAATAATGATTAAAAGCATCACAAGAAATAACTAATGTGAGTTTGTAATTTTTATAAGGTAAGATCTTGTATGTATGTAAACATCATAAAATAATATATCATAAGATAAAAGTATGTAACACCCAAGATACATAATCATGAAGCATATTCCCCCAAATGGTGAAACATGACAAAAGATCATTAAAAGATGTATGTAACTTAAATGAGATACGTAATCATGAAGGAGATGCCCCTAAGTGGGAAAACATGTCACATTATATTTGTAAAGAAATGAAGCAAGTCATAAGATATATTATAAAACATTAAACAAAAATGAAATATATGAGAAATATATACTTTACATCAAGCATGGCTTAATAAAAGGCTAAATAAATTTAGAAGAGATAAGGTAATATAATATATGATAAACAGGAACACAAAAAGTAAGGACAAAAAAAAATCCAATGATGTAGAACTTAAGGAAGACAAAGCAATAATTCAGTCAACATGATGAGAAGGGTTGCATTCACTCCATTTTTTATATTATTCCCAAATTACATAGAGAGAGTTCAAAAGTAAATGCATACACAACACGAAAACGAAGTGACATGAACCACATAACATATGTTCAAAGTCACATGTCAACATGCACTATTAGAGATGCTGTATCATAATTCACATTCTAACTAAGAACATAAAAATAGTATATATATGAAACAGGGTGAAAAATGTAGGTGTGTTATCAAATGGGATTGATGAACCATGTAGGGGCGTATTTGTCATTCATTTTATTAGGAAATGAGATCCACACAAAGAATTGGCTTACAACCATTAGGTGAGTCAACTCAAGGTGTGAATCTGTAGATTTCCTTATGAAGGATGGGGGTCAGGTTCACCAGGCACTTTTGGGAGAAAAATTAAAAATAGCAAAACTAACCCAATTATGTCAAATTAAAATTGAAACAACAATATTAAACACAAAGTAAGCATAACCATAAATTAAATTACAAATCTGAGAAAGGCAGAATTGTGTTTACCAGTCACGAAAAGTGAGTTTTCAAAGGTTGTCTGGGACTCATTCGCCCAGGGGCGAATGGGTCCACTATTAGGGTTTTTCTGCAACTTTCGGGAGCCTTTGATACAGATCTGAATCTTCCAATTTGTCCAAGTGGTAGTGTTAGCATGTCAAAAATAATTTCTGTAGATGAGATTCCATGAGATAACTTTTGCAACTTTGTCAACTTCTTCAAATTTTCTTTTCAAGAGATCTTCAAGCTTTCTTCCACCTAGATCTACAAACACAACATGAGAGGGAAATTTTTGTTTTTTTGGTGAATGGGAGTTTGCCTTGGTCAAACCCCATTTTGGTAATCAAAACTTGAAATGAATAAAAGCATGAAAGAGGGAGGGAAGAATGAAAAAAACTATGTTACAACTCAACAAACCCTAGAATAAACCTTGGAACATAGATCTACAACTTGCATGAAATGGCTTCAATGGATGTGGATTTTGAACCTTGAATATCGCTTGAAATGGTGCTTTGAATGCTTGATTTGATCATGAAACCTACATCATAATGTTAGCTCCAAAATCATGCATGATGCAAGAATACTTTGACATGATGAGTAGATCTTGAATGCTGCAATAAAACTCTGATAAATCTTCTCTTGAATGCCTTTAATCACAACCTTAGCTCTTGAAAACTTGCATGAAAACTCTTAGAATTGCTTCTAGATGAAACTTAGTGAAATAACCTTATATTTATAGATACGTATCCTCAATCTCCGGAAATTAAAATATCACAAACAGACGTTGAATTACAGATTCAAATATGTTAAAATATTGCCAACAACATAATTTAAATTTAGGTCTTAAGGTCAAGGGAGGATCCGTTCGCCCAGAGCCACAAACCTAGGACACACATTGGTCAATGAGAAGTGTTATGTTAAGGCATTAATAAATGTTGGGTTTCTTCTTCACAAAGAATGACGTCAAGAAAAAGATGCATCACAAGAAGTAAGAAGATCGCACAATGAAACATAAGAAATATCAAAAATTTCAAAAATAATAATGCCAATGTATGTCCCCACTTTGAAGAAATTGCTAGCACCATGCTGTGAGAAATTTACTTTAAAGTAGCAAATATTTAATGTTAACAATAAAGGAGACATGGGAGCTTATTTGGAAAGCCCTATGCCAAGTCATATGTTTCCAAAGTAAAGCTACATCACGAAAAAGAATGGGTTGCCCCCAAAATGAAATCCAAAACCCATAATGGATCTACGGATTTGAGGTCAGTATGTCTTTGGTACAATGTTATTATAGAGCTTAGAAACACCATAATTCCCCAAATAACTCGTAGAACTGGAGGAATAACACATAGAGAGCGAAAAACAAAGAAAAAGCTTTTGGGTCAACATGGGAGAGACCTAAATGTTTCAACACCTTACGTCATCCCCAAAAGGAAGATACAAGACAAAAGAAAAGATAAATATTTATGACGTATAGAAGAATGTACATACAAATAGAGGAATGCAGATGAAGAGATACATCAAACAAAACAATACGGGGGATCACATTACACACATGCAATCATACAGAGAACATGAAAAAGAAAACAAAAACAAGATGAGTAAGGCACATGCGAGTTAACCAATAGCAGGTCATTCGCATCCAAATTTTGTTTAGTATATGTGGAAGGAAAACAACTAGCCTAATAGAGAATATCAAGTGCCAAACTAGGATTAGGCTATCTAATGCCTTGCCCCCACTAAGTGCAAGGAAATGACGAGCCGATATGAGTGATGAGAATGAGCTCCTTGCAATAAAGGAAATGATTTTCAATGAATGTAAAGCATGCAATAGTGAGTATGCTATGATCCTACAACTATTACATGGCAAGGAGTGAAGTTAATGTAATTGCTATCCAACTATTTTGTCATAAGAATCATGATCATTAGGATAAAAGTCATGCAATATTATCTTTAAGGAACGACGCTCATCAGTAAGATGCCAAAGATTTCTATGATATGCACAATAATTCATTTTCTTATGCTTGTTACTTTTACCAGGAGGTGACAATGTAATCCACCATAAATGAAGAAGTGTTCCATTTTTCGTTCAATTGTTGTTTTAGTATGTAGGAATGGAAACTTTTTGACTTTATAAGGTGTGTATTTCTTTCTTGTTTTAGGATCTTGTTGAGGTGGATTCAAAGGAGAAGGACCTAAAATGATCCTATCATCCTTGTGAGACATTATTTGATCATCATGAAGGAGGACATTTGTATCCTTAGAAGATGTGGAGGGAGAAGGATCTTGATATCCTAGTCCTTTAGTATCTTCAATTGGAATTTGTTCTAAAAGTTTTAGTGAATTTTATGCTCATTAGTTATGGCACATCCTTGCTTAGTTAAGATCTTAAAGCCTTGACCATAAGTCTCCTCTAGGTTGATGGGCGTGCTGATCACTTTATGAACGTAGGATGGATGAGTATGTACTTGGTTAGAGGAATTAGGTTCACTCATTGTTGGAGGTTTAGGCTTAGTTTGTGATTCGATTTCAGGATGTAAAAAAGCCAAACATCTCAAGTTGTGGGATAGTAAGAGGAGTTGGTTGTTGCATGGAAGGGTAAAATTGTTCTCAAGGTTTTCAAGGCAAGTGTTCATGAATTCATGCATGTTGTCATCATCTTCTCCTATGATGTCAACTTCTCGAGGGCATTCATTAGGAGTGGATTGAGCATGATTAGGTTCTATTGCATTAGGATCTTTTCCAAAAGCACAACTTGAAACATCAACTAAAGAGGTTAAAGACTTCCATAGATTACCAATGCACATGTCCATTGTGAAAGAATGAATTAAAAAATAAATTCTCAGATTTTCAGATTGATAACAAGATAATTTTCTGATTATGCTATGCAAAAAGTTAAAAATGATGTCTTGTAAATGCAATTTTGAATTCACATAATGCACTAAATTTATGAAATGAATCATAATATGATCAATTTGAGATAATAGAGTTTCTGTAAACTGTAATAGCAAACTGAAAACAACAAAACAAAGGACAAAAACAAAGATTAAATAATGCCTAGAAATGCGAGAAAAATCCCTAATTGGGGACTCACGCCCATGCGCGAATGGGTCCTAGCTTAGGGTTTTGAAAAATGAATTTATAGATTTCTGAGTTGATTCTTATGGTTTTCAGATTCTTGACTGAGACAGGTGGTTGTACAGTTTGAATTTTCTTTAAAATTAAGTCTAAATGCAAATGCAAAATAGTGCTAAAGACAAACTAGGAGACCTAATTTGATATGCAATTTGTATTCAATTTTCTGTTTTAAGTTTTTGATCATGCAATGTTATGTAAATGCTTTGCAAAATGATTGTTTTTTTTGGATTTTCTAGATTTTAAAGAATGCATAAATGCAATCCTAAACCCCTAAATGAGATGCAAAGTAATGCAAGTTAAGAAACCCTAAATGAGATTCAATGCAATGTAATGTAAATGAATGCAAATCCTATATCTAGGGCTGGAATGGACCCCAAAATAAAAAAGACACAATGCTCAATTGTTGGGTTCACCAAAAGAAAACAGGGTGAAAAATGTAGGTGGGTTATCAAATGGGATTGATGAACCACTTACGGACCTATTTCTCACTCAATTCATTAGGGAATGAGACCCACACAAAGAATTGGCTTATGACCTTTAGGTAAGTCAACTCAAGATGTGAATCTGCACATTTCCTTATGACTGAAGGATGTGGGTCAGGTTCACCAGGAACTTTTGGGAGAAAAACTAAAAATAGCAAACTAACCCAATTATGCCAAGTTAAACTTGAAACAACAACATTAAACTCAAAGTAAGCATAACTATAAATTAAATTGCAGATCTGAGAAGGGTAGAACTGTGTTTACCAATCACCAAAAGTGAGTTTTCAAGGGATGACTAGGACTCATTCGCCCAGGGGCGAATGGGTCCGTTGTCAGGGTTTTTTTGCAACTTTCAGGAGCCTCTGATACAAATCTGAGTCTTCCAATTTGTCCAATTGGTAGTGTCGGAATGTCGGAAATAATTTATGTACATGAGTTTCCATGAGATGACAACTTTTATGACAACTTTTGAAACTTTGTCAACCTCTTCAAATTTGCTCTTCAAGAGATCTTCAAGTTTTCTTCCACCTAGATCTGCAAACAGAACATAAGAGGGAAAAATTGTTTATTTTTGGTGAATGGGGGTTTGACTTGGCCAAACCCTATTAAATTGTTAATCAAACCTTGAAATGAATAAAATCATGAAAGAGGGAATGAAGAATTAACAAAGCTATGCTAACACTCAACAAACCCTTGAATAAACCTTGGAAAATAGATCTGAAACTTGCATAAAATGGCTTCAATGGATATGGATTTTGAACTTTCAATCTTTCTTGAAATGGTGCTTTGAATGCTTGATTTGATCATGAAACCTACATCACAATGTTAGTTCCAAAAACATGCATGATGCAAGAAGAGTTTGACATGATTGGATCAAGAATGTTGCAATAAAAATCTAATAAATCTTCTCTTGAATGCCTTTAATCACAACCTTAGTTCTTGAAAACTTGCATGAAAACTTTTATAATTGCTTAGATGAAACTTAGTGAAATAATCTTATATTTATAGATATATATCCTCAATTTCTCGAGATTCAAATATCACAAGCTGACATTGAATCACATATTTGAATATATTAAAATACCGCCTAAAACATAACTTAAATTTAGGTCCTAAGGTCAAGGGAGGACCCATTCACCCATGGGCGAATGGGTCCCAAGTCCATAAACCTAGGACACACATTGCTCAATGAGAAGTGTTATGTTAAGGCATTAATGAATGTCAGGTTTCCTCTTCAGAAAATACAATTAATAGGCTTGGAAAATGAATTAAAGGGCCATTTAAGGCATAATTAAGCATAATTAATTAAAGGAGCCTTAAATAAGTGTGAAAGTGTACGGGGATACACCTTACAACACTAAATTAAGGCACAATTAAGTCCAATTTGTAACTAGGAGGGCCTAAACATGTGAGAAACTATAAAGGGATACATTTTTCATCACACTACAATATAAATAAAAATAATAAAATAAGACCTATGATCTAGAAAGGCTCAAGGTGAATTAAGAAACAAGAAATTGTGTTTTTTAAAACTTATAGGTTTGCACAAGTACTCCTTGTTTTATGATATCAAATTCACTACTTGGAGAGAGAAAAAATTATTGGCCAATATGTGATCACCATAAAAAATGCTAGTTTATGGCAACATGTAAATATACCATAGTATGTTTAAGACTACTAGGGTGAATGAGGGTCAATTGTGTTGATTGAATAGAATATTATGATGAACAATAAGATACCTCAACGAATTTAGAAATAGCTTGATAAATTCATATTATTGCAAGCAATAAATTCTTTTGAACACAAACAACAAGAAGGGAATTTTTAATTGTCATGATGTTTGATATTTTATTTTTCATTTGTGGAGGATTTTAATGTATAGGAAAACATTGGCACAACTATGAGGAGGAAGTTACAATTAAATTGGAGCTTCTTGAAATATTTGGAGAAGTAGAGGAGAGTATTGTAGAGCACTACGAAAACCACTACAATTCATTTAGCCGACATAGAAGTAAATAAATAATTTTATGTTGTATTTCCACCTTTGTACTATTTTATAAATATCAAAATGGTATACAAGTATTATTGGCACCTACCAAGTTGGGTTTTCCCTCCTAAAATTTGTTTTCACAAGTGAAGTTTGAATTGTTAGTGTGTATGCTTGTGTACTCACTTTAATTTCTAGTGTAGTTTGATATAGTTTAGCTTCAAAAGGAGAAGATAATGGTTCGAATCAAGGCATAGAAATATTCTACTAATTTAAAACCTATATAGTAGGGTTTGTAGATGATTATAGATCAGTTTAAAAAGGGAGCAAAGGTGTGGAATATGCTTCCTACTCTAATCTATGAGAGGAGATGTGTAAAGCTTAAACTAATCACAAAGTTACAATGCAATAAATATAAAAGCAATATATAACAGAATAACTTACATGGGGAAAACCTTTTCATAAGAAATACACCATGCTCCAATAATAATCAATGTTATAATAATTATAAGAAAAAACCTCACAATAGGTAACAACACACTTACAAAGTTTAAGCCTTTATAGTTGTATGAGCAACTAGAAATTTAGAGAAATTTTTCTAATATAGCAATACCTACAAAACCCAAATCAAAACCTCTAACTCAAGCACCCAATAAATAGGAGATGTAATATATGAAACTATCAAATTATAATTTGGAAACCATGGGCCAACCACCGAAAAAAGGGCATCCAAATCTCTAGTTAGAATTCAACACCTAAATCCTAAAATAATGTATCTATAATTCAAAAATAACATATTTCTTCTACATATCGTAAGCTCATCATATTCTACTCATCAACTTGGATGATCAGTTTGTTAGAGTAAAAGGTATTCCTATTTAATTATTAGGTCCCTTTTCCTCTATTTACTTAAGCTTACTTAGGTCATGTTCTTTTTATGTCTAATGTCATAGGATGAGGACACATGTCATGATCTTTTTTTATCCTCACCTAGGGTTTCTAAGTTAATTATCTTTTTATAAGGATTCTCTATTGTATAATCATTAAGATGCACATTCATAATTATTAATGATTTTTTGGACCAATAGATCGTGGCCTCCTTAGTTTTGCTATTCTCTCTCTCTGTGATAGGTGTTTGATTGTAGGTAATCTTCGGGAGCTGTGGAGTTGATTTTTCCCAACTTTAACATGGTATCATAGCTCCAAATCTGCAACCCCCTCTCCTCTTTTTGAGAGATTCCATGCCTTGAGCTATCATTTGATACATCCTAGAAAAAAACGCCTTCCATTAGATTCAAATATGTTGGGAAAGTCATTTTTACCTTTTGTTTGGTCTGATTTGGACTGCAAAGGTTATCCAGATCTAGAGAGTAGCTGCAATTTCAGAACATTTTGAGTTGAAAAGAACCTCACGGGTGCATTTAGGAGCTCGATTCAATGAATTTTGACATAAAATTTACCCTATTTTGGTGTCGTGGGCTTTTGAAGTAAATTTTTTTGCTATAGGTGCCATGCTAGACCCTATATGACCTCTGTGCATGTTTTTCAAAAAAAAAACAAAAACAAAAAAGTCGTGCTACCACCACACCACCTGCGAAGCGGTGCCCAACAAAGGTGCCGCTTGCAGCCCCGCTAGGCAACGACCAACAATCGCTAGTCCTGCCTCCCGTCCGTTGCTCCGGCAGCGGTGGGGGGATACACTTTTTTTTTTAAAATAAATTTTTCCGCCTAAGGTCACATGGGCGACCAATGCCCAACCTTGTGGGCTAACAAAAATTGCTTCTTTTGTAGAATAAGGAGAATTGGGAAAATGAGCATAACTTTTTGCTTAGATGTCAATTTTTGGAAAACAATGTATCAACGAAAAGATGGTTCTGAGAACTATCTAATGGTGCATTATATAACTTGTCAAAGTTAGATGTGTTGTTTTCACTCCCAAGCTCATAAATTTTGACCCATTTCTTTGTCTTTCACGATTCCAGCAGCGTTGAGATCGTATTTCAGATCTTTTCACAACTATTGATGTCTTATTTCTACATTTCTCTCTAGGTGCATTTTATTCTATTTTTGGTGTTTTCACACTTTGGTGAATTACGTGGCAGTTTTAGATCCTAGAAATTTTTTGTTTGCGTGGGATGACTTGTTTTGGGTTGTTCTATAAGTAATTTCATCTTTTTGTCCTATTTAGATATTTTAGTCAAGTTTTTTTTTATCATGTAGTCCTTTTTTAGACATTATGGGCTTTCATTGTATGCACTTCTCATTATGTAAACACACTGAAATAAATTGCCTTTATATTTCACATGTACTATTGGGATCTTGCACATCATTTTTTTGTTTTATTATACTCACACAATGATATAAAATTCCATGGGGGGGTTGATGATTGCCTGTCTTTCCATCACACCTTTGTCAAGTGAGTGTCCCTTCCACGACAACAGTGAATGACAATGATTCTTGCCTCATGTGTGTGTGCCTTTTGTTTGCACACCCTTTATGTTTGCTGGTACTTTAGGTTGCACTTTTAGATGTTCTTTGTTCTTCTTCAGGCATTGCATTATGGCATTCAGTTTCAGTGGATATGTCATGGCCCTCCCTTGTTAGCATTATGGGGAGTTTCTATAGTTGGTGCTAATGTGTCTTTGGTTTCGCGTTGGAGTGAGCTATGTATCTAGTTCTTGTTCCTATGTACTAGGCGGATGCAGTGTACATCAGTGGTTGATTACCCATGCATTTCGGTGAGATGGAGCATTTACCATATGTGCACTCTTGCATTCCTATTTCTAGAGGTGACCTTCCATTTTTATTTGATCAGTGTTCTTTAGAATTTTAGTACCTGTAACATCTATATCTTCGAGTTTAAGATGTTTTTGCGTTTGTTTTCCATTTGATTTGAGTAGTGTCATTGGGGGCACTCATGTAAATTCTTGTCTTCTTGATCCTGATCATCATCTATTTTAGAGGAGGTCCTTTTAACAACATTATAGCAGTCATTCTTCAACAAAGTTTGTAGTTTCTTCATACTTCAATGGTGTTCCTCATGTTCATCCTTTTTTCCTACTCTTTTAAGACAATCTTTGTTGGAGGCTTCTTCATCCTTCACCTTGTTTTTGAGGATTTTTAATCCTTCACTCTTGTTTGGAGGCTTCTTAGTCCTTCACTTGTATTTCTCTAGTTTGGAGAGGCGTTTTATCCCACAAAGTTTTTCTCCTTTTCTCCATTCTTGAGAGGTCTTTTAATTATTTGTTTATGGGTACCTAACCAAACTTTGTGATGCATAGGCACTCCCTATACAATTTCACAGAACAAAATCACAATTGCTTTTGTAATTTCTTTGCCCCATTTTTAAAAAAATTTCACTAAAAATATAGGTTGCAACACACTTTCGTAACTTGTCAATTCCTCTTATCAAATTATCTCTGTAATTTGATGTTGAAACACAAATCTCCAGTATATTATTGAATTGACAACTTTGTTTGTCAATCAATAATCCGATAAATATTTAAAGCAGGGTATGCAAGCTTAAAATTCATTCCATTCAATTTCTAAAGCAGATGGTTATTGTTTATAGTCTGTATTCAACATAATTTCCAATAGAATCAATACAGTTAATGTTCTCAACTAGCATTCCATATTCTGGCAACTAATTGTAATGTTACTCTGTATCGACATACTCAACTAGTCACGTGCAATCTGAATTTTTTTCTCTCTTACTAGCCTGCGATTTTATGATCTCCAATTGCTGGTATGATGCATCTGTTATCACCAGGCGTAGTCCTTTACACACCACTGTATTTTTCCTTCTCCAACGCCTTATCCCTCTTGGTGTTGGCCTATTCCTCCAAAATTTTCAGACTTTCCTAAAATTAGTGGCTTGTTATCTTCTTTATGCTCATCGCCTCACTTCCTCTCTATGAATCTTGGCTTTTAAATTTTTATCTTTTCATTCTCCTCAGACTTGTTTGCGCGCCCCATCCATTCCTCTCCAATTTTTTTTATTAAAATTATTTTATCTTGTAGATTTTAGTTGTGACCTTTCATTTACCATCCCTTTATCTTCTTATTGGAAAATGAATAGATTGCCTTTAGTTTATGCTTTCACTATTTTAAATTTTCTTTTGGAAATTTCCTCTTAACTATTGGTGCCCTATTTCTTTTATTTGCATTCATTAATTTATTCAAATGAAGCATTTGTATTTTAACTTCCACTGCCAAGGATATATTTCGACGGATCGAATAATAAGGAGAACAATGCAAGATGGAGTTCACATCACTTCGAGTTGGAGGGAATAAAATCATATGCAAAGAATTCATCAAGACATATTTTTACAAACATTACTAGTGTATGCCGAAACTAGGAACGAGGTGAAGATGGAATTCCTGTATTTTGATCATGCAATACTTGCCAAAGCTGATAGTTACCAAAACAAAAATCCAAGCAAACCAAAACCAAATTAAACAATTTTTGGGCCATGCAGGATCGCAAATTCGCTCAAGTTCTCCTGCATCAGACACTCTGGGTAAGTGAAATGTTCCTTGAGTCGGCAAACTCAGGAACATTTGGAAGCACATGGAATGGTGATTCTATGTTTGTTTCTGATTCACATCTCTTATTTATCCATGGTAGCCTTTCCACTTTCGTTCTTCTCTCCTTCATCAACCTCTACACACAAGCGACCCTTCCGACCATCACATGTCTTTAGGCTGCTATTTTCTTGTCCATGCTTGCACTACTACAAAAAATTGAAATCCAACCTATCTTCACCTCTTGAAGTTTTCTCTTTGAATGTCTTCAAATCACCGTGGTCATTCTTTCCTTTGTTCCCAATACGTTGTTGTCTAGGACTACAACAAACAATGGAGTTTGATTCCTTTATCTGCTTCTCCTTCTCCTTTAGAGGGTTCAACACATATTTTTGTCTATCTTTTTGGATGGTGTACACATTCTTTCTTCCATCATAAATAGTATCCTTGTCAAATTGCCATGGCCTTCCCAACAACACATGATGAGCACTCATAGGCATTATATCACACAACATTGTGTCCTTAAAAGACCCAATCTGAAAATTAATCAAACACTAGTCACTCACAGTCATCTCATATTCCTTTTGCAACTAAGAAACTTTGTATGGATTTGAATGCTTACACCATGTTGTTAGAATTGGCTATGGATGCCAAGATCTTGAGACCAAATGGAAAGCACAAAAAGAGAGAATATGAATGTGAGAAGAATAAACTGTATTCTTATCAATATGATTCAATGATATGAGATGATTGCACAATGAGAGAGACCCCTTGGTTATATAGTCAAGGTGAGATGCAAGATGTCATAGGATTATTGACAAGTGTCTTAATCATATGACATGAGACAACTTGACACAACTAGCTAGGTCACATGTAGTAGTTTTCAAAATATAAGAGAACAACTAATGACAACTAACACCTTCTAGAAAGATTCCTTCCTAGGACCTAAGTAAACTTAACATGTGTAAATAAGTCTCCTAGTAATGAATTAACTAGGTACAAGACTTTATTTACACAAACACCCCGCCTTAAGTGCAACTTAGGGAGTAGCAGATTATTATGCAAATGACACAAATATGCAAAGATGGGTCCTGGCTACGAGGCCATGTTAGGTACCCATGTACATATGCAATGCAATCTCTCACAAACGGAGAAAGAGAAAACCCAGTGAGACAAAAATCCTCACTAAAAGAGAGATGAAATACAAAATAGAAATGCTCTCAATGAAGAATGAGAAGGTAAAAACTCCATGTGAGGAAAAAGACCCCCCCATAAGAGAGAAATAGAAGAGAGACAAGATAGGCCCCCCCTCAATGTTGAGTCTCCTGCAATGATGGTAGAAGCTCGACATTGAATGCTGAAGATGACTCAATCTCGCCGAACAATGTTCCTCCTCTTAGGAAGAAACAAAACCATGGATGTACGTAGGATGTCAGGAATATAGATGGTGTATGATGTCTCTGAAGCATGCTCAAGTGTCGCCATGTCGATGTCGAAAGCTGACACACTCCAAATAGGCGTTCTAGGCTACACTGTTGAAGAGGACAAATCAAAATCTAGTAGAGATGAATGTAGAACATGATCCAAAGACAATGATATCCCCTTTGAAGAAAAAGAAGCCTCTTCCAAATGTTGTCCAAAAGTATCCACATTCACGCCAAACTGCGAAGAATGATCATGTAGAGAATGAACAAGAGGGTCAAGGTATTCCCTCACAACAACTGAAGAAGGAGCATCTTCATCAAAGAGAAGATTAATGCTATCAATGATGTCTCCCAAATCTGCAGGATGAGACTTGACAAACAAGTCTAAAATACCTGTCAAGAAGTCATCCAAAGTAGCAAAATTTGAAAGACAATGAGGTATGTCCTGCTGCACTGAATCACAAGGAACCCAAACTGTGGAATCACAAGCATCATCAATTGCAACAATAGATGGAGGAGATGAAATGCATGACTCAAGAACTGGATTTGATGTGAGGACTCCCAAGTTCAAGTAGCCAAATGTCTCCTCTGAATCATGGTGAGCAACAGTTGAAGGAACAATGCCATCATCAGAAGCAAAAGATGCAAAGGTATACAACCGAGATGAATGGTCAACCACCCTAGTAGCAATGATCTCTCGACTCTCCAAGTCTCGAATGATGACTAAATCGGGTGTGAACTCTCACAGTTCTCCCATCTCCACCATGTGTAATCTGATATATGGAAAGAAGATTGTTCGTCAAATGAGGAACACACAAAACATCCTAGAAAGTGTTGTCCCCAAAACTAATAGATCCCTTCCCTATTACATTCATGTATGTATTGTTTCCCATCAAAATAGGAGACATAGTACAAGGCTAAAATGAAGAGAATATAGAATGCGAAGATGCCGTATGATGAGAAGCTCCTGAATCTAGAAGCCATCTCCTGATCCTAGACCTGGAAAAGCACAAAGATGCCATATGACATGAGACAACTTGATAAAACTACCTAGGTCACATGTAGTAGTTTTCAAAAGATAAGATAACAACTAATGACAACTAACACCTTCTAGAAAGATTCCTTCCTAAGACCTAAGTAAACTTAACATGTGTAAATAAGTTTCCTAGTAATGAATTAACTAGGTAGAAAACTTTATTTACACCAACACTTGTCAACCCTAGCTTTTCAACCATCTTCTCTAAAACTAGGTTATCTGTACTACTACTATCTACTATAACTTTGTAACAATTACCTCCATCGTTGCACATAGTTCGAAAGAGACACCTTTTTTGTTATGGTTCCTCCTCAACAACCTTCGGATTTATCAGGACTTTCCTCATCATGAGAGTTTTGCCTTGTTCTGGTTCTTCACCTTTCGTGGTTGCATCACTTCCCTCGTCCTCTTGTTCCAAGTGGTTTCTTGTTGCACTCCTCTTATTGCCTTCTTGTATTTGTGGACACTAATAAGCATGATGACCTACTTCTTTGCACTAGAAATAATTACTGAGGAGCTCTCTGTTGTTTCCACGACGTCCTCTTGCTAGAAATTCCTTTTGTTTTGTACTTTGTACCACTTCCTTACTCCATTTGGGCTTTGACTCCTCTTCAATTTGCTTATCTTTGTTGTTGCTCGCTTGTCCTTTCTTTGCTGCAATCCTTAAATGTTTTTTAGAATTATTCAGTTTGCTTCTCATTAGCATTTCTTCAGCCTTCAATGTATATTGGTATGCTTCTTCCATCAAGGTAATCTTCAACATTACTTATTTCATCTTGAATACTAGACTGCAAACCATTCACATACTTGGATATCTTCTCCCTATCAATTTCATGTCTTCGCGATCATATGGCTAGCTTGTAGAACTCCTCTGTGTAATCCTTTACACTTATCTCTCTCTGCTTTAGATTATGTAACCTTTTGAATAACTCTATTTCGTAGTCCCCAGGAATAAATTTGTTCTTCAACTTGGTCACCAATCTGGTTATTCCGGGGTATCCATTCATTACCCGTTCTCTCTGTAATTCTCTCCACCATAACACAACATGCCCTTTTAATTTTGTTTGAGCTAACTTCACCCTTTGTGGATCTCTTCTTTCTTCTAACTCAAAATACTCTTGCAACTCTCCTATCCAATTGATTAGCTCTTCTAGATTCAATGTTCTCTCAAAAATATTTGCACATTCATCTTGTTTTTTTTCACAATTTTTGAAAGAGCTCTCAAAAATCTTTCCTGTCCAACATCATCTTGTTGTTCATATTCTCTTCCCCGCTCTTCCAATTCATTTTCTTCTTTACTCATGGTGTCTCTTGTATTTCCAGTCGCTATTCTTACCTCATTTTCTTATATCATTTCTAATATGCTCTCTTATCATCTTAAGAAATCACTCCAATACCTCTTCTATCCTGGGCATCCCCCTTCGAGGTGGCATTTTGAAAGTTTCTTCAACAAGCCTCACACTTCACTCTGCTCTCTACAACAATCTTCTCAAATCTCTCACCCATAGGTCTTGGTGTAGATTTCCTCACAGTCAGTGCTCTATCTACACGCTGAAGACCACCCGCTCTGATACCATTTTGATGCACAAGTACTCCTTGTTTCAAAGAAAAATTGGTTTCACCAAAATGAATCAACAAGATGATGAACCACTAATTTTTGCTATGAAACATACAATTGTGTGTAGTATATGATTTAAATAATAATTAGAAATCACTCTTCATTGTTATGACAACAATAAGGGAGATTTTAAGAGGCAGATGTAATGTGTACCTTGCTGAAAAAGTGTTGTTTTGAGGTCATTTAGGACTCATTCGCCTAAAGTGATGAATGGGTCCTTGCTAGGGTTTTTGAAAATTGATTTTTGGGTTATGTTCTTCAATGTCTGCACTTGCTACTCCTAGGTGACCAGCTCTCGAAAGTCTGAAACAAATTTTGTAGACAACTTTCCGTGATCTTGCAATGTAGATGACAACTTTGCAACTTTTCAACTTTGACAACTTTGCTTCAATCTTGTTCTCCAATTGATCTTCAACCTAAAAATCTGCAAACACACATCAAAGAGGAGAAAAACTTGTTGATTGTTAGGGAATAGGGGTTTTCCTTCGTCAAACCCCATTTAGGTAATTAAACCTTGTGATGAAATAATGAAAAATGAACATGAAACATGAAACATGAACAATGATACCTTGGATGATGTCTTGGAATGTAAATCTGCAATTTAACATGAAGTGGCTATGAAGAATGTAGATCTTGATCTTGAATTGGATGTAAAACAATGCTTGAATTGGATCTTGAATGCTACATCAACACACTAGCTCAAGACCATGTATGATGCACTATGCCTTTGACATGATGATATAATCTTCAATTGCTGCAATAAAACTTCAATAATCTACCCTTGAATGCTTTTGAAATGCTCTTGAAATACTCTATAATGCTCTTGTGAAAATGTTCTAATGATAACTTGAACTTGCTAGGATGTCTTAGATGAAACTATGTGAATTAACCTTATATTTATACTAAACTTAAGAAGTAACCCCGAAATACAAATAAGAGAAGCCGCCATAAGATCTAGGATTCAAAATCATTAAAGTCCTATCACAAATAATTTCAAAAATGGGTGTCCTAAGTAAGGAGGACCCATTTGGTCCTAGCACAGTTTTCTAGGACCAAGTTTCGTGGAGATGAAATAATATGTCTAAAGGGATTCCTACGACATAGTTGGGACCCATTCACCCAAGGTGGCGAATGGGTTCTAGGTCACTATCCTAGGACTCAAACCTTGCCAAATTAAATATTATACCACATTATTAATGAATGTCAAGATTTATCCCTCGAAAAATGTAATAAATAAGGATTGGATTTGAATTTAGAGGGCCAATTAAACTCTAATTAACCTCAATTAATTAATAAAGTCCTATATTAGTGTGAAAGTGTAAGAAAACACTTTACAACACCCTAAATAAGGCACAATTAAGTCCATTTTATCATTAATTATTAATTCCAAAACTAAGCGTGAAAAAGGGTTACTTTTTTCGACGCTACACTCCCTATACAATTTCACATAACAAAAACACAACTTCTCTAGCAATTTCTTTGCCATAATTTCTTAAAATTTTCACTTAGAGTATAGGTTGTAACACACTTTCATAGCTTGTTCATTCCTTGTAAGAAATTATCTCTGTAATTTGATGCTAAAACATAAATCTCTAGTATATTGTTGGATTGAGAACTTAAGTTATGGCACCTTATGAGTGAAGTACAAACAATATTAGGAGTAATTAAATTACATGAGATTTTGAAGGTTGATGACATCTTGATCCCGATATTCTTCCACTTGACATAATACATTGTAAATAGACTCATAGGAAAACATAAACATAAACCAACTAAGCACAAGTAACAAGGCCCATGGCCTTCCTGCACCTAGTAAATTTCTCTGTTCTCAAAAGTTTGGTAAGTGCATCTACAACATTCTCTTGTGTGTCAATCTTCTTCAACTCAATCTGACCATTAGAATTAACTTCATGAACAAAATGGTATTGGACATCCACATGCTTAGTGAAATGGTTGAAAATAAGATCTTTCCCAAATGTGTGTGCAAATGAGATGGATCACTTATTTTCCAAGCCCAAAATCACTTCAAATATGCAAAATAAGATGCTAGTAACAACCAGAAATGTAACCTAATTGTTATAGCAACTATAGGGGATGTTTTGAGAGCATAAAAAATTGTGTACCTAGCCAGAAAGTTATTGTTTTTGAGCTATTAGGACTCATATGCCTTCAGGGGTGAATGGGTCCTTTTAGAGTTTCGGAAAACTGATTTCAGGATCCTGTACCTTGATGTCTGCACTCTTGAAATCACGGTTACCAAGTTCTAGAAGCATGTAGTTAATTGTACAAAGCTCTTTCCGTGATCTTGCACTTTGTATGACAACTTTTGCAACTTTGCAACTTTGACAACTTTGCTCCAAATCTTGCTCAACTTGTTCTTCAATCTATAAATCTGTAATAACACACTCAAGGGCAAGAAAAACTTGTTGATTGTTAGTGAATGGGAGTTTGCCTCAGTCAAACCCCTTGTAGGTAATTAAACCAAATGATGAAATGAAGGAAATGAAGCATGAAAGTGCAATAATATAGATGATATCACCTTGGATTTTGTCTTATGATACAAATTTTTAAACAATAATGGAGTGGCCATAAAGAATATAGATCTTGGATGTAGGATGATGCTTGTAAATGAATCCTCAATGCAACATTCACTTCTTAGCTTAACACACATGAATGCATTAAACCCTTGACATGATGATAAGACCTTGAATTGCTGCAATAAATCTTTGAAATCTACCTTGAAATGCCTTATGAATGCTCTTGAAATGCTCTAATGCTTGATCACTTGAATGCTTGAACGCTTGATAAACTTGCTAGCTTGTGTTAGGAGAAACAATGTGAATTAACCCCTTATTTATACTAAATTAGGGGATTAATCCCGAAATTCAAAGAACTAAGGTCGACACCCGGTTTGGAAAGAAAGATAATTAAATTCTCGCCAGAATGAAATTCAAAAATAAGAGTCTCATTATGGGAGGACCCATTCGTTGGACCAAAGGTGAATGGGTCCTGACTAAGTTTCTAGTACCAAGCTTCGGTGAGTTGAAAGAAGGCGAAAAACCCATTCTAGATCTACTGAGAAAGAGGGGTCCCGTTAAGGGAGGACCCAGTCGCCCTAGCTCAACTAATTAGGACCAAACTTTGCCCAATGAAATAATTTGATATTTAATTTATAATTGTCACGAGAGATCCTCGTGAGGTGTCAAAATTAAGGCCTAAAAAGGGGGTTAATAAGTCTATTTAACCAAAATGAATCAAGGCTACCTAGATAAATGCGAAAGTTCTTTAAAACACTTTACAACACTTAAACAAGGTACAAATTATTCTTATTTTATTTAGGAAGGGGCCTATAAGGTTTAATTAAGCAAATAAGTCCTAGAAAAGTGTGAAAGTGTGTTACAACACTTCACAACACCCTTACAAAGGACCAATTAAAGCATGTTTTAGTTAAATAAAGGTCCTAAACTGATGTGAATGTGTACAAGACATTACAACACCACTCCAAAAAACCATTAGTTCAGTTCTAATGTCAATTATCAAATCAAGCAAGAAAAAGACTACTATTTCGGTTACTATATTTTGCCCCCACTTTATGAGAGGATGACCCCATGTCAAACTCACACTAAAGTAGACATCCAAGACATTTAAGTATGCAGCAATAACAAAGATACATAATCATACCCTATCAAAGGCCAAGAAAAATAAACAAAACAAAGGATCAAGCACAAGCGATCTTCAACGCGATGTGAGGCAGTGGCTGTTTGTCCATAACAAACGCTACTCGCTCTAGGGCCATGAAACTTGAGGTTGTCTGCGGGGTGAGTTTCTCCCAAAATATGTGTATGCTCACTTTGGGGTAGTGGAACCTCAATCTATCCACTAGGTGAGTTGTCCCAACGAAGTGGTTTAATGAAAAAGGCATGCCAGTGTGTCGGCTGGTATCAACTTCCCACCGTATAATGAGAAAGTCATGCGAGTGTATCGGATTCCCATCATACTAACCATACCAAATTTATCCTCCTGATAACTTTAATAAGGCACCACAATGAAAATGCTTTTGAATGTTATGTAAAAATTTTGCTTAAAAGGGATTTTGCTTTGTTCGTGTAACAGTCTTCTTCTTAGGGAGCATTGTGCCTAATGTCTCCAAGAGAAGACAAGTTAAAAGTGTCAGATTGTCGCCCATGGGATGCCTCATTCACATCATGCCATGACAGTAGATTGTACACACTTGGACAACATCAAACCCAATGACACCACCATGAAGAGGACACATCACAAGAAAAAAGAAAAATCATGCCATGAAATTTTCCAAAAGATGTCATCGTTGTATGCCCCCACTTTAAAGCGGTTGCTACAATATCACTATGAGCAATTGCTTTAAATTAGTGAAATGATTTTGATCCTAAGACAAGAGCTTTCCTCGGAAAATCATATGCTAAGTGACATGTTTCTGAAGCAATAGGAAGGAAGGGTTGCCCCCACAAACACAATGCTAAACCTGGAAAGAAAAGTATGTCACATGTGAGCCAACTTAAGGCATGCCATCCACATCCCAAGCTTGCTCTTACATATACATGGAAGGCGGTCAACTAGCCAAAAGAGACAATCGACAAGTGACATACAAGGACAAAGCTACCTAACCCCTTGCCCTCATTGAGTGTGGGACAAGGGTGAGGCAAGGATGGATGATGGTATGCTGCTCCTTGCAAAAAGGAAATGATTTGCAATGAATGTAAAACATGCAATAGTGAGTATGCTAGGATTTTGCAACTATTGCATGGTGATGGAGTTTTAATTTTTTTTTGCTCATTGTTAGTCACTCGTGACTTCCCTTATGTTGTTGGTCTTTCATGGTGTTGGAAATTTTCTAAGGGCTGGGGTTTTAGCCTTGTCTTCATCTTAAATCCTATTTTTGTGGTATGCCTTGGTCGGGTTCTTTTTCGCTGTTACCTTTTTAGAGGGGTTTTAGAACATCTTGTGCCCCGTTGTTTCGTCTAGATGTTGGCCCCTTCGGTTTTTTTTAATTTTGTGGCTTCCGTAGGTTTTATTTTCCCTAATTTTAGGCTGACCCTGTGCTTTGTCATCTTAAAACAACTTATGTTGTTGTTTGTCGTTTGCCTAGTGGTGTCCCCTTTCCCTTTTAATAAGTGTTTTGTTTTGTAGAGGGTTGAATTAGCGCTGTCGTTGATCTATTTCCTGCAAAGATCAATAGTGCCCGCCATCCCGCGATCAGGAATTATGGGATCGCAATATCACAGGCACCTACCAAGTGTCTCATCCGATGAGGCCTAAGGAGTGAAGGAAGCATTAGCCGGTTTTAAATGTATTAAGGGGCGGATTACTAAAGTGCTTGTGAGATGCACATGCTTTATTTCAATGCGGATGTTATAATTTTGAGGGAAGAGCTGCTCGACAATTAACGGAAAGGACGACAACCATTTTTGAAGGAGAAGGATCTCTGATGAGAAAGATCAATGGTTGCCCGCCATCCCGCGATGGTGAATCGAAGGATTACGATATCGCGGGCATCTGCCACGTGGTTTCCCTTTGCGGCGTATGGCATGGTGGGCCCCTTATTGCCGTGTTGGCGATTATGTCATCTTGTTTTGAAGGTGGTCATCGATGATTTGATCAAACTGGAGGATCAACGGCTCAAATTGAAATCTGTATCAAATATGGTTATAGCCGTTCGTGCAGCCTACGAGTAAGCTTTAATGGCGGATGAGACATCTACTGGCGATATTTGATCGACATAAAATCAATTTTCCTGCCTTATTTGTATCACAAGGTGTCCAATTATTTCGTGAAAATAGTTTCAGAGCCGAAGGTGAAATTGCGAGCAGCTGCAGCCAAAATTTGGAGTTAATGCGGAAAGAGCCGTAAGTTTATTTTCTGTGCCTCCCAGTCATTTTGCAACTCAATTTGGGAAGGGGGTTTGCTATGCTTGCCATTGAGCTTATTGATAAACATGTTAGGGCTATAATTTAATCATAAATTGTGAGGAATTGTAGTATTTTACTCTGTAATTTATTATCTCTGCTTAGTCCTAGCTACTTGAAGTGTAACATTGTAACGAAGCCCTTAGTGTGTAATTGTTCCAACATTGCCGATGCTAGGGTTCCACTTATCGGCTTAGAAATGTTCAGATTGTGGTATGGATAGAGTAATTTTCCTCACCGTTTTTCAAATGGATGGATGTATGACATGGGGAAGTTGGTTGTACCAAATGTATTCCTTGATGTGGATTTACTTAGGGCAGTGGCCATAAGATATGACCCCATCACACGGGTAATTAGGGATAATGATGGAGGGGTGCTATTAGAAATTAACATAGATGATATCCAACAGATTTTTGATTTGAGTGAGCCGAGTGAAGACTTGGTTCCTATCAATGTTGAGGAAATGAAGCAGGAGTATGCAAAGCTGAAATCTCTTTTTAGGGCTAAGCTGCTTCCACCTCATCTGATTAGGGCAGGAGGTTCGCAATTTCATATCAGCCCTAGTGATCAGGAACCTTTCAGATTGAATTGTTTTGTAAAACCTTTCCTGACCACTTTCTATTCATTATGTCAAATTTTGGGTTTCAGTCCTGGTGTGGTAATGCCTATTGCGTACATGTTCATGGGGGTACAAATACAACACCCTAACTTCTCTGTGACATGTGACTTTGCTTCTTTCTTGGCTGAGAGGATATATGAAGGGTTGTCGAAGCTGCAGAAAAATGATACTGGTATTCAATTCTTTTGGTATTCTATGCTGATGCATATGTTTCTGTTTAGGAATGCTAATTTTTTTTCTGAGAAGATGAAATTAAGGTAATCGGTTGATGGAGAAAGATTGCCAGTACAGATATGGCCTGCAGATTTATCCTGTAATAAGGAAAGCACCAGTTATGTGCAATTTGATAATTGTTTTGCTTCTAGATTAAGGGCTAGATTGATGGTGAATGTACTTAGGATCCCTGAGGAATTACATGATTTCCTTAGGCCAAAGGGAAGGAAGCCAGAACTGAGGGTTTACCATAACTGGGGTGACATTATCCCATACCCAGTCAGCACTGTCTTGAGAGTATATGGATTTCAGGGAGCCCTTCACATACTGCCATACAATGTGCCACCAAGAGTGGGGTTTGCAGAAGTTATGTGGCAGATAGGTTGTATTCATGTAGACAACCTCACCAGAAAGGGGAAGGGAACATTCTTCCCTGATTATACAGTGGTGTCTGACTTTGCATTTTCAAAGGGAGGCTGGACACATTTTGATAAATTCTTTGCTGATTACTATTTGAGATGTGGTCCAAGGCGACAACATGATCTTGAGGGTTTCTTTTCTCTTTTCAGACAAAGAATAAAAGCTGGAAAATTCGCACATGAGTTTAATTTCCCTGAGGATCTGATCAGAAATGAATTTGATCTAAATAAGCAGGAGTTGAATAAGTAGAAATGGATAGCTTATAGTAAGCTATTGGATGTTGTGCATGAAATAGATCCGAAGTATGATCCACTGATGGAATTCAATCCATACCATAAGAAAATTGATTTTTTAATGAAGAACTTCAAGGAGATTATGGACACCTTGAGAACCAAAAAGATAAATTTAAGGCTAAGTCTGGGTATGCAAGAAGAAAGTGCTAGGCCAATTAAAACAAGGCCAGTATGCCAGCTTACAGAAAAGCGACCCATTTATAGAAGGAAAAGGGATAGTAGCAGAGATGAGGAAGAAGTAGATAGAAATGGGAAGCAAATAATGAAGGCGCCTCCACGACCAGGTCCAAAATTCAAAGTGCCTGGGGCAGTCAAGATCATTGATTTAAAATCGTCACCAAAAGACAGTCCCCCATCACCATCATCTGAACCAAGCCCTAAGAGGCAAATAACTGATCACCCACATGAGGATCTGACAGATGAAATTATTGTTACTGATCAGGACATGTAGGTTGGTATGCTTTTCCCTCCTAGGCCAGCTGAATTGGTTTTATCTGATTTGGATATGAAAGGTAAAAGTGTACAAGATGCAAGAATGGAAGCATGCAAGGAGTTCTTTGATGACAATACATTTATAAAAACCCCTATATTCTTGCAATTGGCATGGAGAATGAAATTTGAAGAGTATCAAGATAAATGCAGGGAGAGAAGGGAACTAAGGCCTGACAGGTCAGACCAGGAGAATGATGAAGAAGTAAAAGTTGAACTAATGGAAGAGTTCAAGAACATCACTCCTGAGGAAGGAAGACAACTAGTGAGTCAGGCTGGTGTATTGATTTTTCCTGAGTGGGACATTGTAGATGCAATAGCTTTTAATGCTATTATGAAGTCCAAGAATCCTTTTCAAGATTTTGAGGAAGAAGTTAAGGCAGCATTGCAAAACTCTGCCTTCAGCGAAGAATATGAGACCTTGGCAATTTGGGCATTGGCTCCACAAGGGAGAAAACCGGATATTGCTGATATTAATCCAAATTTCAGAGGAGGATTAATAATAAAGAGAGTTTCAGAGACTTCAACCACTGAGGCCACTAAGTTAACTGTGAATGTGGCCAAATTGGCCCAAAAGACTGCTGAAAGGGAGGAGGCTGAAAGGAAGAGCTTAGTGGAGAAGTATAACATTTTGATTGAAGAATATAGTAAAATGCAACAGATGAATGTTGAGTTGCAAACTGAAGTGGAAAGGTTCAGGTATAAACAGATTGGGGAAACATTCAATGCTCTAGGAACTAGTACATTACCTCCCATAGCAGGGTCAATGCCTCCTGCTTCTCCAAATGTTTCCACACCAGGGTCTCCCATTCAAAATCTTGCTCTCACCCCTTCTATAGAAAAAATTGATGAAGAAACAGAGTGCTCTGTTGATCCAACGAAGAAGCAGCTCATACAAAAAATTGATGAATTACAGACATTAGTAAAGGCAAGCGAGGAGGGATTTCTTTTAAAGGAAAAGGAGATTGTTACTACTATTTTAGAGCACTTAAATAAAAGGGTAGATAGTAAATTGCTATCTATACATTCTTTGTATTCTTTGCTGTTGGAAGCAATAAAGAATATTGATAAGGATCAGGAGATAGTGATACCAATAATTGAAAATTGGATCCCTAGGGCCAATGATCTGGACATCATGAATAAATCCTCAAGGTTTGATATAAATGATAGGCCCCAATCATTGAAGCCTACTCATGTGTTAGTAAAATCATTGCAAGGTTTTCAGAGCTTATGAGATGATTTAAGTAGGAAGATTAGGGAGTTGGTGAAGAATTTCAATGATTGGGGTAACACATTGTTACCTGATATAATTGATGAGCAGGGGAAAATCAGAACACTCCAACAATGGCAGGATCAAGCAAGGTCGGTCATCAATAATCAGATTAATATAATTTGTGATGACTCAGATTATGATTTGTTGGTGAGTTGTATGGATAATATTATTAGTACCAGCTCATTTTTAGAATCTTTTGAAAGAGACGCAAATCAGGTAGTGGTAAAATACATGCCTTATAGTACAAAGGTAAAGAAAGTAATTAATTTTGGCTAGCCGACTGATGAAGAATACCAGAAATGGGTAGCTAAGTATTTGAATGATGAAGAGTAAAAAGAGCGGACTATTGACAGGTGGCAAATCTGATGCTGCGGTTATAACAGTTCCAGTTTTGTGTTGATGGCATTCTCGGCGTGGGTTTCTTGTGGTTTTTTGTTATTGCATCAACCGTCCTCTGTCGACATGATGAACAAGAACATGCTCTAGGATGATTGCGGTTGTAACGATTTTTGGAATATCATCAGGTGCTCCAGTTGGTTGGCGACATGTGTATTTTCTGGCCCGAGGCTTGTTTGCTCCTTCATTTTCTATAAGAAGAATTTCAAGGCTAGAAGTACGGGTTAGCAAGTTAGATAATTTTGATCGAGTCTAGGCGAAGTTGCAGAGCAGATTGTAAAGTCCAATGGTTTTAGAGAGAAATACAATTTAGGTTTGGAGTTATTCTGTAATAGGTTTTGAGTTCATGGGGATTTAATGTTGCATAATAGTGTTAGCGTTTGATTTGAAATGATAAATTCAAGCTCATGTCTCTCCATTGTATGTGCATATCTGAACTTTGAATAAAATAACTAAGGGTTGTTTCATTCATTTCACTGTTGTGGTGCGTATGATTCTATTTTAGCTTTAATTCAAATAATTAATTAAAATGCTTGAATGGGATTATAGGCAGATATGTTCCGTATAAGGATTTGATAAGTAGTATTGGGTTAGAATACATACTGATGAAATTGTAATGCAATCTTGTTAGGGACCTTATATGTCATGTATTACATTTGTTATAAACCTTTAAATGCTCATAAATTTGACTCCTGCAATGGATATATGGCACTGATCTAAGTTGCACTCATTCGTTTGATTCAGTATTTGTTTGTTTTTGCCTAGAGCTTGCTACAAATTACAAATCAATGACTATTTTATATTATGGATTATGTTGTAGTCATCCCATGCTCCATATAGTTGATATTGTCGAAGAATAGCCAGTTCTATTCGATATTATCCTATTATGTTGAGCTATTAAGTGGGATTATCTGTTATTATTAATGTTGTTTATGATAATGGTGCAGAGGTTGTAAACACATTAAGGGATTCCTCCCGGATCTTGCAGAGCCCGAAGTGTAGGAGGCTTTTAAAGTCCTCGTCAGTTGGTCCAGGTCCTTCGAGCTGCCCTTGATTGGAATTGGCGATTCCATAGGTAGATTAGAAGATAAACCTGGTTAGTAGTAAAAAAGGAACCAACACATGGCAAGGAGCAACAACTATTGTTATTGATTATGATGAGTAGACAAAGTATGGACTTGATGCCTATGTAATGAGATATTCCTACATGTAGTATCTATGAGTTCAGGATGCACTAATGTTAAACTTGTCTTGGAAGAATCTTTTGAAAGAGTGTTGATATTAATTGAAGGCTTGTTTATTTCTATCAAAGGACAATAACCAAGACCACGAGTTGTTTCTTGCATGTTAGGCTCTATAGGGACAGGGATACCTTGTTCTCTAGCACCACATCGTTTTCCGCTATACCCAAGTTATTTCATAAGCTCATAACCTCTTCCATAAAGCTTTTTCATTTCTTTAGGATTCGGTGGTTGTTTATAATCAGTTTCGTCAAAGTTTGTTGTGTATGTTGTCTTTTCTTCTAATGTGGTTGAGGTGGATGCTTTTGAATTTTGTATTGACATTACAACTTTTTGTTTTCACTTTGTAGACACTTTTGTTATGATCTTGTACTTGCCCATGGATGTAGGTATAAAATAAAAGGAACTCGAAGCATCTTCCAATAATTTTGTGGTCTCTTGAATAAGGTTTTCTTTTTCTTTCTCGACATGTAAGCAATTTTCGGTTTCAGGGTTGGTCTTGATTGTATACACCTTGTTATATATGTGAGCAATGTCATTGTAACTCGGTTGTTGTGAAATATTATCATTATTCGAGTTTCTTTTTAGGTGGTTCTAAGATGAGCACGGGTCTCTTTTGAACTTGTGGTTGTTGTGACGTTGGATGAATGATAAGTTGAGGCTTAGGTGGTTCGATGATTAGAGGGCTCGAAGAAGCTCTAATGTTCTTAACCTCAACACACTTGTCCTTATTTTCATGGTCTTAGCGAAGGGGAGTCTAATGTCACTTCATCATCTTCGTCTAAGGAGGTCACATCACTATTGTTTGAAAGACATGTGTCAATGGTCTCATTTGCTTACACCATGATATTTTCCTTAGTAAGAGAGTTTTTAGGAGAGCAACAAACTGGATGTTCATGACATTCATTGTTTGTTTCTTCTAAAATTTCTTCATCACAAGTAAAGGAGTGATCAATGGTTGGATTTTCTTGATTATCAATGATGGTACTGTCTTGTTCAATGATGTTTTGTCTAGGGGAAGAGAGGAAAATAGGGCTATCACAACCCTCATCAATTGGATCTTCTAACACAAAAGTATTTTTGTCATAAATAGGTGAGATATTAGGAGAAGGCCAAATTCGATTGTTGTGATTTCCCATGATTTCTTCCTTGTTTTCATTCTCTTGTGTCATGATATCTACCCTAGTGGGAGAGCTTTCAAGAGGTTCATCACATTTTGTTGTTACATTTTGTAAAGTCGCTTCATCGCAAATAGGGGAGGCATCAAGAGAAAAACAAGATTCACATGATTGTCAATAAGTGTATCTTCTAACACCAAGCTATCTTCTTCATATGTAGAAGAGATATTAGAGGAAGGATAAATTTGGTTGTCATGGTTATCTACAACTACATCCCCATGTCCTATAATATCTTGCCAAGTAGGAGAGGTGGGATTGACATAGCTCTCATTAATTGAATATCTTAACACCAATATATCCTCCTCATAAATGTGATTTCCATGATTGTCTACGATTGTATCCTCGTGCAGTAAAGAATTTTCACAAGTAGGGGAGGTTTTGGGAGATGAATGGAGACTAAGTAAAGTAGTGTCAATGATCTCATCATCTTGTGTCATAATATCTTTCCAAGGTAGAGGAGGAAAGGAACAAACAAGACCATGATTCTCAATGACTGTATCTTCTTTCACCAAGATACCTTCGTCACTAAAAGGAGAGGTATCGGGAGAAGAACAACTATGATTGTCGTGGTTATCTATGTTTGTATCCTTTTCTATTACATCATTCCAACAAATAGGAAAGATATGAGGGGGGTAGATTTAAGGTAAGCGTCAACATTTTCATTTTCTAAGAGACTCATAACTAGGAAATGTATTGAATGAATGAACAACATGCTTATCGACTAACCTTTTCTTTGCAAACTTGGAAAAGATGAATACTAACATTTTTTAAAAGTATTGCAATGAAATGACCTAGAATGAAGTGCAATTTTTAGATTCCACACAATGCAATAAACTAAAAATGAAATGTTGTAACTACAATTTTGAATTTTGACAATACACTAAAATGAAGTAATTCAAGCTAAATACAAAGAAATTGATGAAACAACAAATCAGGAAACTAAAACAAGAAGATAATAGCACCAAATAGAAGCTAAACCTCAAATTTTAATGTCTTGAAAATGCAGACCTGTAGCTAATAGGGACTCATTCACCAGTAAGGGCGAATGGGTCCTGGTTAGGTCTTTTTGGGATTTTTCTATGGATTTCAAAGTCAATTTTAATGTCTTTTCAGATGCTAGAAGCTTCAGGTCAGACCTGATCGGGGACCTATTCGCCAGTAAGGGTGAATGGGTCCTGGTAAGGTCTTTCTAAATTGTTTTTTAATGGTTTGCAAGCTTTCAGATTTGTTTTTTAGTTCTAGGTTGTAGACAGTGAGATGCAACTTCAGATATTCCAAAAATTCAATACAAAAATGTAATAGAAAGATGAAATGCAATACATAGGTTGAAATGCAACTTTGTTTTGATTTTCAAATGCAATTGAATGAGACCTAAATGAGATGCAAAATCACTGATTTTTTGTATAATTTTTAGATTTAAGAAGTGCAAAACAATGCAAATCTAAACCCTATATGATATGCAAGATTTAAATGCAAAAGAAGGAATCCTAAATAGAATGTAAATCTAAATGCAATGAATGGAAAATTTTAACTTAAAATGCAATGAAAGACTCCAAAAATCAGAAAAGTGCAATGTTGAATGAGTCAGGTTCACCAAAAAGGAAATGGTTAAAAATAGGATCTTTCCCAAATGTGTGTGCAAATGAGATGGATCACTTATTTTCCAAGCCCAAAATCACTTCAAATATGCAAAATAAGATGTCAATAACAACCATAAATGCAACCTAACTGTTATAGCAACTATGGGGGATGTTTTGAGAGCATAAAAAGTTGTGTACCTAGCCACAAAGTTGTTTTTGAGCTATGGAGGACTCATTCGCCTTCAGGGGCGAATGGGTCCTTTTAGGGTTTTGGAAAACTGATTTCAGGATCTTGTACCTTGATGTTTGCACTTTTGAAATCCTGTTTACCAAGTTCTGGAAGCCTGTAGTTAATTATGTAGAGCTCTTTCTGTGATCTTGTACTTTGAATGGCAACTTTGCAACTTTGCTCCAAATCTTGCTCGACTTGATTTTCAATTTGTAAATCTGTATTAATACACTTAAGGGAAATAAAAACTTGTTGATTGTTAGTGAATGGGGGTTTGCCTCAGTCAAACCCCTTGTAGGTAATT
This sequence comes from Sequoia sempervirens, assembly GCA_007258455.2. Classification (NCBI taxonomy): domain Eukaryota; kingdom Viridiplantae; phylum Streptophyta; class Pinopsida; order Cupressales; family Cupressaceae; genus Sequoia; species Sequoia sempervirens. The sequence continues at coordinate 281,161,511 of VDFB02000013.1, forward strand.
AAACCAAATGATGAAATGAAGGAAATGAAGCATAAAAGCGCAATAATGTAGATGATATCACCTTGGATTTTGTCTTGTGATGCAAATCTGCAAACAATCATGGAGTGGCCATGAAGAATGTAGATCTTGGATGTAGGATGATGCTTGTAAATGAATCCTCAATGCAACATTCACTTCTTAGCTCAACACACATGAATGCATTAAACCCTTGACATGATGATAAGAGTTTGAATTGCTGCAATAAATCTTTGAAATCTGCCTTGAAATGCTTTATGAATGCTCTTATGTTTGATCACTTGAATGCTTCAATGCTTGATAAACTTTCTAGCTTGTGTTGGGAGAAAGAATGTGAATTAGACCCTTATTTATTCTAAATCAGGGGATTTACCCCAAAATTCAAAGAACTAAGGCCGACACCAGATCTAGAAAGAAAGATAATTAAATTCCCACAAGAAAGAAATTCAAAAATAAGGGTCTCATTAATGGGTCCTTTGGCTAAGTTTCTAGGACCAAGCTTCAAGGAGCTGAAAGAAGGCCAAAAACCCATTCCAGATCAACTAAGAAAAGGGCGAATGGGTCCTGGATCAGCTTACTAGGACCAAACTTTTCCCAATGAAATATTTTGATATTTAATTTATAATTGTCAGGAGATATCCTTAGGAGGTGTGAAAATTAAGGCCTAAAAAGGGGGCTAATAACTCCACTTAACCACAATGAATTAAGGCTACCTAGATAAATGTGAAAGTGCTTTAAAACACTTTGCAACACTTAAAAAAGGTACAATTTATACTTAATTTTATTTAGGAAGGGGTCCATAAGGTTTAATTAAGCAAAGAAGCCCTAGGAAAGTGTTAAAGTGTGTTACAACACTTCACGACACCCTTGCAATCTTAGAGCTTGACAACCAATTTCATTGCTCTCTCAGCTCGCCTACTATTCTATGGGGCTGCATTAATGTAATTGTTAAGGGAACCGCCCATGATCATAGTTGAATCCAATTAGCCATATCTAAAAACTTAACTATATCTTCCCACCCAGTGCTTACGCAACCAACCTGAGGCGTATCTATATCCTCCCACCCCACCCTGCGATGGAGTTGGCGGTTGCGAAGCGCAGGTCGGTGGGGTGAGAATGACTGACCTGAGGTGTATCTATATCCTCCCGCGCCCCATCGCCACCTCCCGCCGCCCCTCCTCTCCCCTCCCCTCCCCATAGCAAAGTGCAGGGTAGGATGGTTTAGTGGTGTCTAGGTGTTTTGGGATCATCTCCAAGTTTGGGTGAAGGACCAATTAAAGCATGTTTTAGTTAAATAAAGGTCCTAAAATGATGTGAATGTGTACAAGACATTACAACACCACTCCAAAACACCATTAGTTGAGTTTTAATGTCAATTATCAAATCAAGGAAGAAAAAGGCTACTTTTTCCGTTACTACACTGTTCATGCATGATACATGGGATTCTTAGCTAAATGAATTGAACTTTAATTAACATAATTAATTTGAATAATTTTTCGATCAAAATGAATATCTATACACAACCTTTGTAACCAAATTGCCTCTTTAGAGATATGAGGAACAGACATATACTTTGCTTCTGTGGTGGATAAAGCAACTGTATCCTATCTTTCACTCATCCAACTCATTGCTCCTCCAAACAAGGTAAACACATCCACTAGAGGACCTTTGACTATCCAAGTCACCTGCCCAATCTGCATCAACAAATCCCTATATGTCTAATGTCTTAACCACACTATTAGTCCCAAAATATTCCAAATAGTAATCAAAAGTACCTTGTAAATACCTAAATACTGTTTTAACATTATTCCAAAGCTGTCTCCCAGGGTTAGACATAAAATTGCTTAAAACTCCCATTGCTTGTATAATATCTAGACTAGTGCAAAGTATTGCATACATTAAACTTCCTACAACACTAGGATAAGGTACATTAGACATATCCTCTTGAATCGTAGATTTTTGGCACCCTAGACCTTTCTAGTACTTTTAGGGTTTTTCACCTAAAAGGGGAAAGTAGGGCCAAAAGATCTAGCTAGGTTCATTCAAATTATGCAATGTATGATGTTATTTATGCTAAATGGAATGAACTAAATGCAATTAAGCTATGAAATTGATCAAGTATGAATGCCAAACCTAAGAAACAAGGGATGTTTGAAAACACGTTGTGTAATGCAACAATGAACTAGAAATGAATGAAACTTGAAGTGTGCACCTGAAAGCTTGAAGGAGACTGGAAATTGCTTCTGAAACATTGCTGATGTTGATTTTCAGGCCTGGTGGGACTCATTTGCCATTCTTGGTGAATCAATCCCAGTTTTGTAAAACTGAGCTGGGACCTATTTCTGACAAAAGGGTATCTGAAAATGCAGAAAACACAAAACTGACCTGGAAATAGGACTCATTCGCCACCCATGGAAAATGAGTCCATTTTTGAATTTTTGAATTTCCATAAGTGGAATCCGGAGCTTCCGATTTGCATTTTGACTTCCTATAGGTGTCCGCTTCCGAAACTCTGATTTACGGGTCTGAAAATGAGTTTTTGTTATATTTTGACTTGTTGAATGAGGACAAGACTTGAGAAACTTTGTAACTTGATCGTCAATGATTTCCAAGCTTCCAAGAGTCCTAAATCTGCAAACACACAAGACAAGAGAGAGAAAAGTTGGATGTTAGGGCATGGGAGTTTGCCTTGGTCAAACTCATTTTAGGTAATTAAACCAAAATGATGAAATAATGAAATGAAACATTCAATAATGAAGTAGATTACCTTGCCATGATGTTTGATCTTGAAAGTCTGCAACAAGGGAGGAAGATTCAGCCCTTGAATGCCTTTAGAAGCTTTCTTGATGTCTTGCAATGATAAAACCCTAAGTTGTTTGACTTGAGATAAAAAAATGATGGATGAATGAATGATAAGAGATATGAGATGTGAAAATGAGTGAAAAGACTTATATTTATAGGCAATTCACCTATTTTACTCATTAATACCTCACCACAGGCCGACATGAAGCAATATTAAACTTAAATTTCACTTTTTTTCCCACTCAAAGATCAAAATTGAGCCAAATGGGACAGATTCGCCATGCATGGCAAATGGGTCCCACCTGGATGGGACTGATTCTCTGTGCATGGTGAATGGGTCCCACAAGAGCCATTTTGATAGCTCAGATGCTAGGAGATAAGGAAATAAGGTTTAAATTGGAACCTTGTTGGGTATTTGATCAATTTAAGCCTCAAGATGCATAATATGGGTTGATATAGGACAATTAGTGATGATGTGAATGTCAAATAGGGATTGGGACACATAAATCTATGTGAAAGTGTGATTAAATACACTTTACAACACTAAAATGAGGTCCACACAGCCTAGGAAGGCACAAGAATCAATGTGAATGTGCAAGATACATTACAACACTTGTTTAACATTAAGTTTAATTCACAAGCCTTCTAGATTGATGTACTAATGTTATTAAACACATTTTATGATGTTGAATTAGGGGAAAATGGGCTTATTAAGTCTATAAAAGCATGAAAGTATCTTACAACACTTTACAACACCTTTACAAGACGTCATTAAAAGAATGTTATTCAATTTGCAAGGGTCCAAGACCTAGTGTGGATGTATAAAATGCCTTACAACACCTGAATGAAGGCCTCATTAAGTCCAATTCATCATGAATTAATCCCATGTCAAGCAAAGGGTACTTTTTTCTACGGCACACCTCTAAATCATCATCATTCTTAGGACACATCTAATGAAAGCTTAGTGAGGAATCCTTACTAGTTTACAATCTTGCATTCTTAATTTGTTTAGAATGGAACCAACATACTTAATTTGTGAAAACCAAAACTTTTTATATACCCGATCTCTTTTGATTTCCATACCAAGTATATAGCTAGCAACTCCTTGATCTTTCATGTCAAATGTTGCTGTAGGTTGAGCTTTCAGCTCACTATTTATTGCCTTAGTGTTACTAAAAAATAACATATCATGCACATACAAGATAATTATTAAAATATGATCATCAATACATTTAATGTAAATAGTGATTTTCTTCACTTCTTATAAAACCCAAATTTATGAAAATTGAATCAAATTTTTGTTACCACATCCGAGGTGACTATTTTAAACAATAAAGAGACTATTTCAACTTGCAAACTAAGTGTTCCTTTCCTTTTACCTAAAATCCTTGAAGTTGTTGCATGTAAATTTCCTCTTCCAAGTCTCCATGCAAAAATTCAGTTTTAACATTCATTTGCTCAATCTCAAAATCATTAGCAACAATTATGGATAAAATAAATCTAATAAGGGATAATTTTACAACATGAGAGAATATCTCACTAAAATCAACTCCCTCTTTTCGGGAGTAGCCCTTATCTACTAGTTTAGCTTTGTACTTCTCTAATGAACCATTTGCTGTAATTTTTTTTTTTGTAGACCTACTATCAACCAATAGCTTTCCTTTCTTTAGGAAATTGAACAAGACCCTAGGTATTACATGAGTCTAATGCGATCATCTCCCCAAATATGGTTTATTTCCAAGACTCACTATTATTTGAAAGAATAGATTTTTTGTAGGATCTAGGTTCGTGTCAATACTTAATAAATCAAATATACAATGGAAATCTAGTGGGCTATACCTGTCAATTGGATTTTGTTGTCTTCTGGATCTTTTGAGAATGGGATTATGGGGCTCTTACTATTTTTGATCTTGGTCAACCTTTTCCTGATTTACATCATCATGCTCAACCTTTAGTTACATGAGATTTACAAGGTTGATGGCACCTTAATCCCAATAGTAACTCCTTCATACAACTCTTATATATGTCATAAATGTTTTTATATTTTTAATATAGGAGGCCCAACTTCTGGTGGCCATAACTTTTGATCTAACAGATTATCCAAGCTCTCTTAAAAAATTGTAGAGCCTAAAGACATCTACATACCAGTCATCCATGAATTGATGTTTTAATAATTTGAAATATTTAATATATCAAAAATTAACCTCTATATCCCAAAATTTGAGATTTTTGTCTAATACTTAATAAATCAGATTTTGTAGTTTTAATATTAGGAGCAAGGCTGAGACAACCTTCCAAACATTCTCCCACTTTTTGTATAACTTGTGTAAGAGCAAGGGGAGTACCAACACTATGAACTTATTGCAAGTGACCAAGAAGCTCATAGACTCATACATAGCACCACCTAAACTTTTCAATGCTCACTAGTTTCATCAATGCATTTGCAATATTTTATAAAGTGTCAAACTTCTCTAGGTCTCCCTCCCATCCTTTAGCATACCATGAATAAAATTTAATAATGGGTCATATTGTCATTCTTCATTCTCACATGAAGGGTTGGGTTCTTTTCTTAAAATATGACACTTTGAATGTCAAAGATAATTCTGATAGCTCTTGGAGACAAGCACACATTTGAACACAAACATTTAACTCAGATGGTTTCCTTACCAACATTATTAGCTACCATTTACTCTAGTTATATAATGGATAAAGTGAACATAGCATGTCTCTTGCTCATCCATCTAATTGTGCCACCAAACATGGTGAAAATATATCCATTTTAGTGGATCTTTTTGTTGTCAACATCCCCAACCTAATTTAAAGTCATAAGTTTATGAATAGTGATGGGATCCAGTCTCTTGTAGAAATACCATGATAGCAAATATAGTACTCAAATGTACCTAGTAAACCAACCTCTCCTAGATGTCATGTTGCATTGCTTCTGAGTTTAGCTACCAACACTTTGGAACACTATATTTTAGAGATTTGGTTACCGTAAACAAATGTTAATGGTCGTTGGTTGAAGCCATACTAACTTTAGTTTTCTTCGTTTTCTTTACCTCATCTATCCATTACGATAATTGTGTGCATTCATTTTTAAAATGCCCTGGAGCCTCACAGGGTTGAATTTTTCTTTCACTCTTATTCTTTACTTTGTCGTCATCTCTTGTTGAAATAGAATTGTTCGAGCAGTAAAAATTAAATGCAGAACAGCTCTAAACTGTCGATTGATTATTAGAAATTAATATTGGTAGCATATCCCTTTTTTCAGCTTGAATTATATTTCAGACTACTGCAATACATAAATGGCAGAAAAAGACGTGCTTTATTTATATCGATGACATGATTTTCATTTCTTCTTAATTTGAATTGAAGAAGAATTCTAGATGGCATGCAATAAAAAAAGTTAGTAATGCAATATTTTACTTAGAATTTTCAAAGAGGTATTGACGTTCAATGTTAGGCTAACAATTTTTTCAAAGTCCGCCAAGTCTGAGAATCAGGAAGTGAGAAGGATGAATCAAGATATTGAAGACATGAAGCAGTCTGTAAGGTAAGATATGGATGCACGTTATTTGATGTGTGAATATATTAATTACTTAAGATTTTTTGTTTTTCAAATTTAGAAAATGGTTATTTTTTTGTAGGCGCATGCATGGAGAAGACCTGCAAACGTTAACGCTAAGAGAGTTAAAACAGTTAGAAGTACAGTTGGAACGTGGATTGAAACGAATTCGAACCGAAAAGGTGCAATTTAAGATATAAATATTAACTCAATTATTACATACTATATAATATTTTAATGTTACACATTTCCTAAATATTTAGAAGGTTGTTGCAATAAAAATGTAGTAGAATTGACATAGTTCTTCCTTGGTATCTTGTTTCAGAAAGAACAGTTATTTAAGGAGGCATTTGATTTTGAGGAAGAGGTGAAATTTACATTTTAATTTATTTTTATTCTTTTGAAGTTTATTGATTTGTTATTTTATTGTCTTTATCAGTCTTTAAGTTTATCTTATTGTAGGTATTATTAGCTTATAAAGTTGGAATTTTATTTTATTTTTATTTTTATTTAAAAAAAAAATAAAAATTATTTAACAGTTTTATATTATTTTATAAATGTTTTAAAGTAAAATTTTTATATTTGGTATAGATATTTTGAGACTTATATGTTTGGGTATCTATATTAGTATTCAAAATATAATATTTAATGTTGTAAGTTATGATTAATATATAAAAAATATAATTAGTATAGATATATTAAATACATCTATCTAAAAGTTATATTTTAAAGGAATATAATTGCTTTTTTTGGTAAAAATAACAAGAGCCATGGTCTGAAGATGGCTCAGTCTAAAGGATTCAACAGGGTTTGGATAAAGGGTGATACCTTAAATGTTATCAATAACCTTAAAAAGTCTACCCCTCTTTCTTGGTTTGTAGAACCTATTATTATTGATGCTTTGGCAAATTTGAATACCTTTGATCAAAGTTTCATATCCCATATTTATAGGGAGGGAAATTGCCTTACAAATAAATTTCCTAATTATGGGGTACACGAGTATAAAGTTTGGGAAGGGAATGACCCCCTCCCCATCAACGTCCAATCAATTGTCAATCATCATATTCAAGCCGTTTGAGGAGGGTGTTCCTGTCATGATTTTTTCAAATCACATGTTGATTCTCATGTGGTATTTCAAATCCAAGTGTGTTTTCCTAAGTGGCTTTTCCTTGCATTTTAATGATGTGGTTGAGGTCCGTAAAGATCTACATTCAAGAATAATTATTTCCTCTTGTCACTTCAGTTCTCCCACACGGATTGTGGGTGTTTGTAAAGCTTTCCCTTTGTCGAGGCTTCTTCAATTTTTTATCCTCTGCAAATACTTAAAGTTGTTGTGGTTTGGCTTTGCAGTTGTCATGGGTGGCGAGAGAAATCGTGTTGAGCTGATTTCTTGTGACTCTTCCAAGAGTAACAAGAAGGGTTGGGGGTTGCTGCAAGCTGGGGGTATTACTCCTTATATTGAAAGACCGCATGGATTCGACCCTAAGGCATCAGAGACTTTCGTTAAGGGATGGCAAAATAGAGTCTTGAGGGTGTTCGGGATGGAATTCAATATTGAAGAATTCATTTGTAATATCACGGGTTTGGCTACTAGGGGAAGGAATTTTTTAGGGACAAGAAAGAGTTTAGTGCTGCAATAGTTATCTTCTTTAAGGATGATGAAAGGAGTCAGTTGGAGAAGGAAAAATGTGGAGGCTTTGCTCACAGCTCTTTCAAGGCTATCTGGGGTGATGTGGATGCTAAAAGCACGAGGTATATTACTCTTGACGGTGGCTTCTATGTTCTTGCTAGCTACCATTTTTTCTATTAAATCACTTTAGGCATAAGAAAAGGGTTTCTTTCCCCTTTTATTTGCTTTCCTCCCTTCAAAATGGTATAAAAAACCATAAAAGGAACCCTAAGAACCCTATCCTTGATGAGGGATTAATTCTCCTAATTATGGAATATGCCAAGTCCTACTCAATCCCTATTGAGCCCAAGAAGATTTCTAACGGTCGCAATAAGAAGCCTGATTTTGAATATCATACTTGGTCCGAAACGAGGTCTAGCTCCAAGGAGTTTGTTGCTGGGTCGGAAGCCTCTATGGAGGTTCTTTCGAAGCCTCCTCAGTGCTTTGAGGGTAAGCATAAAAATAAGGATAAAACTTCTAAGCCCTCTAAGTCTAAAGATTATTTCACTGGTAGTGAGGAGGCGGAGGGTTCTGAAGATTTCACTGTCACGTATAAGGTTAAATTAGGAAAGCTCTCGACCCCTATTGTTAAGAAACTAAAATTGAAGGGTGATGATCTTTCTTCTGGTAAGAAGAAGGTGGAGGAGAATGTTGATGTGAATGAGGAAGTGGAGTCCCTTGTGTTGGGTAGGAAAAGGAAGATGTGCTTGAAGGAAGGGAGTTCTCAGAAGAAGGTTAAGGGAGAATTTTGCTTGACCCAAGAGGAAACTGTTAGTGTTGAACTTGCTGAAACTCCCAATGTTGAGACCCAGCGGGTTGATGCTGGTCATGAGAACGAGAAGGTGGAGGAGCAGGGTGTTAATGTGGTTGCTGAGATTGAGAGATCTGTGTGTAGAATCAAAATTCTTGATGATGGTAACAAAGGGAAGGATGTGTTGCATAATGAGAAGGATAACATGGATACTCTTGAGGATCTGGTAGATGATAGGGATAATTTTAACTGTAACAGGGAGGATCTGCCCAATGCTTTAGGAATGACTAGAGATGGTTCCTTAATTTTTTTTAGACTTTTTAAGTGGTTGTTTAATGAAGTAAACCTAACTAATGTTAAGGTTTGCTCTTTGGTCAACAATGCTGGGGTTTCCCCTATTCCTAAGGAGTCTTACATTCAGGATCAAGTGAACTAACTGGTTGATGCTCTGAAGATTGTGACTAATGAAATGTTGAAGCTGAAAAGACTTTGAATTCAGAATATCGGTCTTGGAAGACAAAATGGATAGAGCTTACCAGAACCTGGAAAGGTGATCAATATTAGTAAGATTGCTATCTATAATGAAATTGAGGGGCTTCAATTTCTTAATGAGAAAGCTAGGCAGTGGACTGGAGATTCATCTGGTGTGAAAGAAGCTGTTGGTGGCATGGTGGATCTCCCTAGTGCTCCGAAAGATGGGATTAGTGAAAAGGGTCCATGCACTCGGACTCGCGATAAAACCAAGAAGAATATGGGGGTCCTTGCAAAGGAGGTAGCAGAGGTCATGGATATGCATCAAAAGATCATTGATAGTGATTTGGAAGTTGCAAATATTTTTAAAAATTTGTAGCTGGCTTATGGTTCTATCCTTCTTTTTGGCTAGTTGTTTGTTGGATTTTTACTTTTGTTTGGCTGCTCTATCTATTTTTTATTATCTTTTAAAGCAGCGGTCTCTTTTGTAAATAGTTTCGGGGTCCCTTCAAAACCTACTTTACCTATAATAAAAAAAAAGAACAATAGGTTATTTATGCAATAGATCTCCTTCTCCCACTCTTCACTAGGCAACTCCATATGAAAGTCAGTTTGATTGTCTTCCATCTATTTGACGTATTTAGATTTTTAGCTTCACTTATTATGCTTCAATCGCAAGGAGAAAAAAAGTAAGTTGGATTATTAAAGTTATAAATGAATTTTTTTAGGGTATTCTAAACCTTCAAAAGCATATAGGTTGTATGATGAGTTTGACAAGAAATTTATTATTGCTTGTATTGTTATGTTTTGTGAAGTTGTTTGCTCTCAAAATTTGCACCCTAAACTGAACTATACAAGTTTCAGCAATCTTGGAGAAGCATTAGATTCACTTCTATGTGGGACTGTTAGAATGAAGTGAAACCTCTGGGTTCTAGGCCAGCTCCTGTTCAGATAAACGTTTAAATGCACTTAAACTTGAAAGGGAAAAGGGGTAGGAAGAAAGCTAAACAATAAACGACTGAAAAATTTAAACCTTTCAAGGTGATACACCAGAAATATGATGATATCTTGTTTGAACAACACACCACAATGAAAATCTGACAACACTAAGCGCATAGGACACAACTTCGGTATATGAGCCACTGCATAAAAATGTCTTATAGACAGGTATTAAATTGGTTCCAGACTCTAACTTAGTAGGAAAATATAAAATTCTCACAACTAATCAAGCCTAAACTATATAAAACTTCACAATCTATAATCTTTTCAACTGCAAGATCTTCACTTCAAACACCATCTCAAGACATAACATGTACGATTAAAATAAATCTCAGCATGAAACATGAAACTGAAAATAGGATAAAAGCATACAAGAGTGAACTCCAAAGTAGGTCCCAAAAGCTCCTGAATTATCAAAAAATAATTGAGGAAGTCCTCAAAATATCATGAGTTACAAAGGTTGAATAATGCTTTTTCCGCAATCTCTTAACCAAGAACTGCCTCTATAAAGAGGCAAAAAATGCCATATATACAACCAAAACTAAAAAGTGTCAGCCTTTGCCCTAAGGTTTACAAAAATGAGTCGGTTCCTGAACACATCGGCCCTCAGATCTTTTGGAATAAAGTTAATGCTGCATTCAATGTGCATCCCCCGTGTCCATGTTGGTGAAGGATTGCTGCAGGGATGGCCTTTTAGGTCTTTTGCAACCATCGCATTAACTTCTGGCCTCCGTGTCCACCCTCGAACTTCCTTGCAGAGCTGCTTTGAATGTTCTGAAGCACTATCATTAATGTCGATCTACCTTTGCCAGTAGACATCACAGCTGTTACTGAGACTCACAGCTCCTTCCCCTTCGGCTTTTCTATCGTTTTAGATCCTTCTGCAAGTTGACCCCCTTGAGAGACAACATCTGATTTTTATGTTAGATCCCCTCACCATTGTTCACTGAGCCGATTGATCACCTTCGATCTCATAGTAGATCGATGTCGTTTATGCTCTGTTGATCTTCCTCAGAAGAATAGTCACAGTCAAACTACCAATGGTTCGCCTTTATCCTCCTCTGATTGGTTGAACAAACACCACGTAGGATCTTCAGGCAGTCAAAAGTTCTTCAAACAGAATCGCAATGTCGGTGAGACACTAGCTGTGTCTCCCCGATGCGATTATACTTCACAGTAGCAATCAGCATAACACACAACTGTCGGCAAGACTTCATAGCGAGCTGTAAAATTTATATCGATATCCCAAAATTGTCACCCATACTATCGCTATTGGCCAAACATCATAGCGAGTCCTTAAGAGTTATACCGCTGTGTTCCTCCATTGGCAAAACATCTGCATTCGGCAAGACATCACTTGGTCGGCATGAGGTCATAGCGGGTTCCCATTAGTCATACCGAAGAGTTAAAACCATCGGCGAGACATCACGAGTCGGCAAGACATCATAGGGAATGAAAACCCCTCGGGTAGGAGTCTTACCGATATCCATATACCCTTTCGGAAAAACCACAAGAAGTCAGGGAGACATCATAGCAATCGCAAATCATTCGGCCAGACTATCGCCTTCGGCAAGACCATCGTTGGTCGGCAAGACGTTACACTGAGCCACTATTCTTTCGGCGAGACTCCCCTCAGTCGGCAAGACCTTACACCGAGCGCAAATCATTCGGCTCAGAGTCTCCTGGATGCTACAATCTTGTGAACCACTATTGGCAAGACATCATACTGATGGCACCTCCTTTCGGCGAGACCACTAGCGGTCGGCAAGACATCTCCCCGAGCTCAACTTCTTCGGGGGGACTTCCTCCAGTTGGCGAGAGATTCATTTGTCGGCCAGAGGTCACACCGAGCGCAAAACATTACACCGAGACCATTTCGTTTCGGTGAGACCTCACCCCGTCGGTGAGACATTACAGCGAAGGCACCATTCTCCCCGACACCAACCTTGTGAACAACCATCGGCCAGAAGTCTTCGGTCGGAGAGAGATAGAAAACTTCATGGCGACCAAAATGTCTCGGCGACCTGAGGATTTCAAATGAATATAACACACTTCTAGTCGGCAAGACATTCAGTTGGTCTCAGCGACTTCTTCTTTGAGGAGTTTTATGCTAGATCCGACTGAGGTATGCTTTCCAACAGACTTCCTTGTGAAATAGCATCAGATGTATGATTTAACCCTGCAAAACAATGCCTCCATTAGTTCTCAAATGCATCAGATGAAGACCTTCCCAATGAAAATTGAACACCTGCACGCTGGGCTCAACCCTTATGGGAGCCACATTTAATCCACGTGCCGAATTTAAAACATAATTTTCCCCTGCAGCTGCACAAGAAGCAAACAAGTTAGAAAATATGTAACCTTGATGCAAATGTTCCTCCATCTGGCCTTCATGAACACTTGAAAACATAGGTTGCCCTGCCTGATTGGGCCCGCGGGTGAAAATCGGGTAACAGAAGCCTCCAAAAATATTGTTATCGTTGATTGTCAGTTACAACACCTTAAATTTTTTGCTAAGTTTATCCCTATGAAAGATCATCCTTGTGAAATTCCTCACTTTGAAGGAGATAAGTCATTTAGAACCACATTTGGAATCTCTAACTTAGAATTGTTGAAATTTAAGATCAGAAGTAAATGCACAGAGAATAAAACAAAATCAGACAAATAACACAGCATATACCCTGGGAAAACCCTCCTCTTGAGGGAGAAAAACCCAGCAACAAAGATCTCTCTTATATTGATGCAACAGAAGCAATAATTCACTTTACAATGAGGCCGAACACAAGGCCAATAACCAGCATCTACTCTAGATGCAATAACAGACGATAATCTGCTCTTAGATTCGCAATCTGCTCTTCCTTGTAATCTGCACTTAGAGAGATTCGCAATCTGCTCTTGAATGAATTCGCACTTATCTTTATCCTTAACACAGTCCGCACTTTGAAGTGATCGCAGCTAACACAGATCTAACAATCTGATTGCCCTTAATGTAATTCGCATTTGATCAGATCGCCCTTGATAATGACGAGCTTCTCTTATCATATACACGCTTCACAAGACGAGCTTCACAGAAGTATTCGCACTTCACTGTCACGAGCTTCTCAGATATCTTCGCACTTCATTGTGATGAGCTTCCAAAAATTGTGTTGCTTATGTTGGCCTGAAACTTGTATTCACACCTGATGATAAGTTCGCACTATAGAACTTAGTGGATATCGAACTGATGATAATCGCCGATGCAATGGATGAACTAATGTCAATATAAATGAATGAGAGAGACGCCTCTCTTAAAATCCATCATGTCGGCCTCTAAGAAATCTCAAATATTCCTTAAATGAGGTCGGCCTTGATAACTATTATAAGTCGGCCTGAATTAAACATCACTTAATGAAAGATAAATATCAAAGAGAACTTTTATGTCGGCCCATAATAATAAAATATAATTTGAATAGCCTATGGCTATCATTCAAATTTATTCTTCACTGCGAAACTGAGCTGGAAGGAGCTACCGAAGCTGTCATAACATTAACAAGAATGTCTAAGAAGAAATCCCCTCTCATGAAGAATTTTAGGAAACTACACAACAATTGGACGATGATGAAGTTTTTGATTAAGAAATTGAAGCACCAATAGTTCAGCCTAGATCTTCACAAAAGTGGGAAAAGCAAGTCCACCAAACTCTTCAGATTTGAGACTTGATGAAATTGAAAGATAGGAACAAGAGGTTCATACAAAGAAAGGTAACATGTATAATCCTATAACCAAGGTAAGTTGGAGTCTATTGATGAAATCAATATGATAATAGATTGAAAACCAACTTCCTTTAAAGAAGTTAAAAATATAGTAGTGTGGAGGAAGCCATGCAAATCGAGTATGATGCTCTTTTGAAAAAAGGTATTTGGGAGTTGGTTGATCCTCCATTATGTTGTAAACCTATTGGTTGCAAGTGGTTTGAAACAAGGATACAACAAGTGGTTCAAATGATAAACATAAAGTATATGACTGCTATAAAAGGATATGCTAAAAAAGCTTGGGCATATATCATGAGGAAACCTTTGCACCTACAGTGAAGTAGACTAGCATTCATATATTATTAGCTCTCTTAGCATATAATGAATGGAACTTTTTAAAAATATTGTGAAGACTGCATTCCTGAATGGTAATGTCAAGACAATAGTGTATATGTCTCAACCAAAAAGTATGTTGTCAATGGTCCAGAACACCAAGTATGGAAGCTAATAAAATTGTTGCACATGGTTTATAGTATGCCCCATGAGCTTGGTATATAAAAAATTATTTAGCACCTATGGTGTGATATTATATTGAAAGAAACAAAGATTTACATTCTTATTTTATAGGCAATAAAGGAATAATTTAACTACCAAAAGCGACTAAAAAAGGAAAACTACAAAAAGTAAAATTAAAATAGAAAATGTATTAATCTAGAAAATCAATATATTAACATGAATATTTATATTCCTTCTTGATTTGAAGGGAATTCAAAACTATGATCGCAAATACTTTAAGTTAGTAAATTTTCCATTGATTGAATATTATATTTTGATGGCGTAAATAACATAGAAGATGGGAAATCTACTTTAGGTTTCCTAATGCATCTAGGGGTGTTAGTCATTTATTGGATATATAAGAAGCAATCGGTGTTAGCTTTGACCTCTATAGAAGAAAAATATATGACAACTTCTAAGGCAATTAGTGAAATATTATCACTCATAAGGATCCTTGAATATTTGTAGAAACACTAAATTTCATCCACATCTCTACTAGTTGACAATCAATCTTTAATCAAAAAGGTCAAAAATCTGTTTTTAACTGATTGGACCAAACACATCAACATAGAATTTCATTTGATTCAAGACCATGCAAAAAGTGAAGTGTACAACTAAAGTATTGCCCCATTGGAAAGCAACCAATTGATATTCTTACCAAAGTGGTTGGAAAAAACAAGTTTCAAATTTTTTTAGGAATGCTTAGTTTAACTAGGGCTCCTTCAAACTAGAGGTAGTGTAAATTATCACTTTAATGTGTTTATCTTATGGGATAACACGCTTTTTGTTTTATTTTTAATTTTGGTAGTTTTCCCTTTTTAGTTTTTTTTGGTAGTTAAGTTGTTCCTTTATTGTGCATATAAAATCAAAGTATAAATCTTTATTTTTTAAATATAATATTGCACCATTCTATCTTTCTCTTCAATCACGGCATAACATAATTAATGATCCATTCCATATACATATTATTCTCACTTGGATGTGCTTAGAAATTAGTTGATTGTGATGTAGAAATAAGTTTCTAAAGTGTTGAGAACTAGAGTAAATAGTTGTATGCATGAAAAAATAATCAAGAACATAAAAAAATAAAGTGAAATCTTCTATTCATAAATAAGAGATTATGTGATAAAAGAACCAAAGAATGCAAATAGGGTATTGATGTTTGTTCTTTTGGAGTGATTTTTCAATCTAAATTGAACTTAAGGGTTTCTTTGGAAAACCAAAATTTTATTGTAGGGTTACAATAGAATAGGGTATCTAGGACCACAAAAGATAGGGTTTTTCAAAATTGATCACATTATGTCAAATATGAAAAAGATTGAATTCTAAATAGCACTAACACTATATTGATATAAACAATTTCATAAAATTAATAATTTGCAAGTACAAGAAGTTGAGAAGATTTTTGTATATTCAATTGTATATTAAAACCTGCTACAAACAACTCTATATAAAAGAGTTAAAAAAATAGCGATCATGCTGTTCAAGGAAACAAAGCTAAAAGGAAAAGCTAAGGAATGATGCAGCAAATATTTTTAATGCTAAAAAAGCTAAATACTAAAACTAAAGTAATGAAATATACACAGTATACAAACTGCTTTAAAAGATGCTTTAAACCTAAAAACTATTGACTCATTCATATCTCCAATTTCCCCCTGAATGATCAATAGGGGTGAGTCCCAACTAATGTCTCAAAGTAATAAAATTGGCTGTTGGAAGAGCTTTGGTAAAATGTCAACAACTTGCTTAGATGTAGGATAGAATTGAAACTCCACAGATAGAACTGTAACTCCGCTAGCCCATCTTGAACCAAGTCACAAAACTAATGATGTCGGATCTCTATGTGTTCTGTTCTGGCATGAAACACAAGATTCTTGTCATGGAAATAGTGCTATTGTTATCACAATAAATTATGGTTGGATAATCCTAAACCAAATGTAGATCTGCCAATATTCGTCTAATCCATATTGCTTGAGAACTTGTTGATGTAGTTGCAATGTATTCTACTTCTACTAAAGAGAGAGCCACTGTTGCCTATTTCTTGCTACTTCAAGGTACAAATCCAAAACCAAATGAGAAAACATAACCAAATGTTGATTTTCTATCATCCATTGAACCAGCCCAATCAGAGTCTGTGTAACCAACTAGCTCACACTTTTCAGTGGGAAAATAATGTATGCCAAAATTCTGTGTACCACTCACATACCTCATGATTCTTTTAGCAGCCTGCCAAGGAGACTCATGAGGATCCTGCATGAACCGAGAGATGAGGCTCACAAGATACATAATATAAAGTCTACTGGTTGTGAGGTACATTAGGCTACCAACCAAACTTCTATACAAAGTAGCATCAACCTTGGGACTTACATCTGCTTTGGTTAATTTCTCACCAAGTGCTATGGGGGTCGCAATTGCTTTGCATGCCACCATTCTAAACTTCTTCAATAAATCAGCTACATACTTGGTTTGGGAAATATATATACCGCTGATGTTTGTTGTACTTCCACACCAATAAAATAGTGCATAAGTCCCAGATTTGACATTTCAAATTCTTGTTTCATTTTTGCATGAAACTTCTCCATGAGATATTTGCTGTTACGAGTATAAATATGATTATCGACATGAAGACAAACTATGAGAATATCATTACAAAAATATAGTGGATATACAAAGTGGGCTCTGCGTGGCTTCTTTTTAATCACTTCTTCATGAAATAATTGTCAATTCTAGCATACTAGGCACGAGGAGCTTGCTTCAACCCATAAAGGGCTTTCTTCAACTTTTAAAATAAGTGTTCTTTTCTTAAAATTTCATAACCCATAGGTTGTTCCACATATACTTCCTCATCTATATAACCATTAAGAAATGCTGATTTTACATCCATCTGATATACTGGCCATTTGTATTGTGCAGCAATAGCCAATATAATCTTAATTGTATCAAGTCTAGCAACTGAAGCAAAGGTTTCTAAATAGTCTATTCTATGTGTTTGTGCAAAGCCCTTGGTAACTAATCTTGCCTTATGGCATTCTACTAAACCATCTGCAGGATATTTGACCTTGTAAATCCATTGGACACCGATCACTTTTTAATCTTTGGGAAGTTGAACTAATTCCCATGTATTATTCTTATCAATAGTATGCATCTCTTCATTCATGGCATCAATCCATACTTTTTCTTTCAGAGCTTCTTCATACACAGAAGGTTCAGCTTGAATTATACTAAGCAAAGGAAAGTTGACAACAGGATTTGTGTTGGTACTCTTCTGATAAATGTCAACTAAACTCCGTACCTTTTGTGAAGATCTTGGACTAAATGGTGGACTTGAGTTATCACCTGGAGAGGAACTTGATGAACTTGGTGAACTTGGTGAACTTGGGCTTGAACTTCCACTTGAACTCTTGGGGAGAGTCTTGAAGACTCATGATTAGTGGTGTAGTTTGTTGAACCTCTTTTTCTATTGCCATACTCCCCCCTCATCAAAAACCACATCTTGACTAACAATCCATTGCTTTTGTGTCAGGGTTGTAAAATCTATATCCCGTAGTTACATCTGACTATCCCACGAAAAATACAAAGTTGGGACTTCGCATCAAATTTTTTTTGCTTCTATACTGGAACATGAACATATGCAAGACACCCAAATACTCGAAGATGGGCCACTGAAGGCTTATGACCACTCTAGGATTCCTTTGGAGTGATGTTTTATACTGCTTTTGTAGGACTTCGGTTCAGAATATACACTGCCATTGCAACTGCTTCTCCCCAATAACAATTTAGAAGATTTTTGAACTATAATATACTTCGTGCCATTTCCATAGTGGTACGGTTCTTTCTTTCTGCAATTCCAATTTGTTGAAGGGTATAGGCTGTAGTAAGTTGTCTCTGGATGCCATGAGTGTTACAAAAATCAGAAAACTCTTTGGATGTGAATTTCCCCCTCTATCTATTATGAGTATTTTGAGAGAATACTCGCTTTGTTTTTTCTGCCATAACCTTAAAGTTCTTGAAGCATTCAAATACCTCAGATTTCTGCTCAACTAAATAAACCCAAGTGCGGCGAAAGAAATCATCAATAAAAGTTAAAAAAATAAAGATTCTTACACAATGATTCCTCTTACATGTCACCACAAATATCTGTATTCACAAGCTCTAGAGGAGATTTTTTCCTCCATGATTTGTTCATCGGAAAACTCTCTCGATGCTGCATGCCAAGTGCACACCCTGAACAAACTTCTAATTTTGCTTGAACTGCAAGAAGTCCTCTCACCATGTTCTTAGATTATGAAGCAAACTTAATCCTTGAAAATTCAAATGACCATAATGCTGGTGCCATAACCACAAATCATCTATGGTTTCCTTGAGAGCATGCATCTAAGAGGACACCAATGTGAGAGGAAACAATCTGTTGTCTGTCATACAAGCCTTTGCTACAAGATGGTTAGCTGATTTATCAAATATTTTGCAGCAGTTATCTTCAAACACATTATAATTTTTTGCTACCAGCTTCCCAATACTTAAAAGATTATGCTGTAATTTGGGCACATGCAAAGTGTCATAAATAAATGTAGTTTCTCCTTGCTTTGTTTTGACTACAAGGGTACTTTTTCCCATTACTTCAACTTCTTTATCATCACCAAACTTTACTTGACTTCTCATAGATTCATCTAATTTGACAAAGACATCAGATTTACCTGTCATATGATTGGAGCATCCTCTATCTAGAAACCACACATCTTTGTGATTTTCTTTTGCCAAATTGCATGTAAAGAACGTGAAATGCTTTGCATATTCAAAAGATTCTTTAGTATAATTGGCTATTGAATTATTTAAATCAATTCTTTCTACATTTAGATTCATATTGTCCATACCTTTCACAATACCGGCACTAGATGCTTCTACGATCTACTGAACTTCTTCCTCGTCATCTATTATTTCCTCTTCCTCTTCCTCTACCTCGTCCTTTGTTATTAGAAGAAGACTCGCCTTGATATTTATTTGTGTGAGATGGAGTTGCCGACTTTTCTTCAAGTTTTACAGTAGACTGGAAGGCTTGCACTAGGTTCTCTATAGAACACTCCATACGCTTCTCATGAGATTGCAAAAAACCTATCAACTTTGCAACTCTGAATGTTGTTAGATCTTTACTTT